>CM038639.1:10694696-11062196 GCA_021554675.1 Leuciscus idus | reverse complement strand
TATAGCTAATAGAAAGAAGGCTGAGGCCCGTCTAACTGGCGGGGGTCCACCTCCCCCTCCTCTCACCCCATCTGAGGAGTTGGCTCTTTCACTTAATAAAGGTCGCCCTGTGGTCGATGGTATTCCAGAGGGCACTTCGTCAGACTTTGCTACCTCCCACAACAACTCAAGTGACTTGGTACAATGTAGGTATACCATATTAGTACTTATGATTATTTAGTCATACGTTTGGACAAAACGATCATTAACTCTTGTCATTAGGAAGAAGGCTAAATGCTTCCCAAATGCAGTCATTGTTTCACTTGTGCTTTATGCATATATATTCTATTTTACAGCATATGCTGTATACAGTAATCTCTTTTTTTTATTCTTGCATGTTCCGAATGCCTTTATTCAGTGTCTGTCATACTTTAGTAATTTACACATTGAGTATCTTTTTTTCTTGCAGTTGCTGATGGACTATTTTACAGCATATGCTGTACTATTGGATCCTCCTGAAACCACACAGTCTGTCTCAATTGTTAGTGATGCATTTTAAGAACCAGTTGCTTTTAGATCTTTCACTTTGTCTGCCAGACAAAGTAACCTTGCATATTTCCACTCTAGGATGATGATGAAGAGACCACATCTGCTGTGACTGAATTAGAAAGTGCTGGGAGACCCACAGAGGTATGATGCATATACTGGACAATGCATAGCTTTTTAGATGGAGTGAAAAATGTGTCATTTGTCCTGTGACAGAATCTAGCTGGGGATGTACATGCAGATGAGGGTCCATCTACCTCTACATATAATCTTAGCAGTGTAAGAACTTGTCCCTGGTTGTCCTTATTTACATAATGTTACTATGTGGCAGATTTTCTTCTTTAACCATCTTATTTACTTCCTAGTTGTCTGCAAAGGAGCTGTATAAGGTCCATCTATTAAGGCAAATTAAAAAAACTGACATGGACATGGACCTTATACAGCTTTAGCTAGAGGAGAAAAGGCTGGCCATTAAAAAGGCCAAACTTGAAATAGAACTACTGGAGCATCGCCTTAAGGTGAGAATCATATGTGAACATGAATCTGTTTTGTGTGTGTGTGTGTGTGTGTGTGTGTGTGTGTATAAAGCAATAAATACAAATCTGTCATGTCTCTTTTATTTCAGGATATGAAGAAATAGAACACATTAAATAAAGTGATTTTGACAAATCATGTCTCTAAGCATTCTGCCATCTCTGTGGTCTGCTAGATTCAATGGGTGTTGTTCTAGGTCATCTTCATCAGGACAGGGGGGATGCCTCTCTCCTCTTATTGTGGCAATGTTGTGAAGTACAACACAAGCAACTGTGATGTCACATGCCCTATTTGGAGTGACCCTGAGCCCACGCAGACACTGAAACCTCGCCTTCAGAATGCCTATTGTCATCTCCACCTTGGCCCGTGTTCTGCTGTGAGACAGGTTGAAGCGTGTCTGTGGTCCGGGCTCAGGATCAGGGTAGGGTGTCATCATATAGGGGAGGCAAGGGTATCCTCTGTCCCCCAGCAAGTAACCATAGAAGTGTCCTGTAATGTTTGAGGTGTTTTGTAAATGTAATAAAGACTACAAGCATTTGTCTAACAAAACGTACCCTGTTGAAATTTGTTGCACCGAGATGACTCTCTAAATATTCTGGCATCATGTACAGACCCAGGCCATTTTGCCTCAACATTAGTGATGAGGTGGGTTGCATCACATATTACCTGTGGAGAACAATAAGTTTATTATTTGTAACACCAATATTAAGGAGCCAAAATATAGCTATTACCTGCACATTGATGCTATGCACAGACTTCCTATTAACATAGTCTCCCTCATTGATAGATGGAGCTTTAATAGGAATGTGGGTGCCATCAATGCACCCAATCACGTTTGGGAACCCTGAAATTAAGATTAATTACAAGTTTAAGAAGTCTGTGTAGCCTTTACGTGTGTGCAGTCAAAATAAACCTATTAAGAAATGTAATTTAATTGAAGTAGATGAAAGAATTTCTGAGAGCAAACCTGCCACCCTGTGGAATTCTTCTTTAATAAAGCGCACAGGTTTATGGCCAGGGAACTGTACAAAAGTGTGTAGAAACCGTTTCAGTGCCATGCATACTGTACGAACGGCTCTACACACTGTTGCCTTTCCCACATGCTCTGCATCGCCCACATTGTAGAGAAAACTCCCCGTAGCAAAAAAAGCGCAGAGCAATAAAAATAATTTGTTCGGCGCTAAGCGCTGACCCGCGGTTCGTCACGTTTGAGATGTGTGGTTTTAGTAGGTTTGTTAAATAAATTAATGACTCCCTAGAAAAACGATAGCACTCCTGCAAATTTTCGTTAGGATAAGAAAAGACATCGATATGTGGTCTTATCACCCTCTCACGGCGAAAAACCCCCCGTATAATCTGTGCCTCTACGTCCACAGGATCCTCATCAAAAGGGCACGCCATGCTCGGAAACCTCTCTGAAACAAACTAACCCTGCAACATAACCTGCTCCGGAGCAGGTTATCCTCAGAGAGTCAGTTGCTATGGTTACTTACATAACCCGAAAGTTACCTCCGTTTTTGGAACCGAAAGCAGAGGTTATCCGCTTACTTACTCCTAAACTTACCCGGGTAAGTCACATAACCTGCTTTCTGGAATACACCCCCGATTGTTTCTCTGTCATCTAAGCAAGGCTTCGTTTCCCAAACGCACTGGGCCTGTGAGCTCAGCGAAGCACCAGCATCGAACGCTCTCTGTGATTGATTGGTTTCGTCTTGTATCCAGATGACTAGGAGAAAAAGTTCTATCCTGCACAATTATCCGCTAACATTCGCTTATTTTTCCACTTAGAAGCTTATTTTACGCACTGAATTGCATGCTAAATTAATACAAAATTACTGGTAAAAAAACACACATTTGGATTGATATTTTTATGTGAGGATCAATCCTTTTCGATACCACGTCAGTATCGAAGTATCGATATTTCAGGATCGATCCGCCCATCACTAGTTCTATTTTCCGTTTATGTCTATTTAATTTATTTAATTATATTGGCCATCCATGTTGTTTGAGGAGATATGTTGCTGTTGAAGATGTTTGCTAACAAATATGTGCAGTTATTTTCAATGGATGGTTTTGTATTACTGAAATTATTTAATGTGTTTTGGTTCCATGTGGTGGGGTATATTTTTTTGTGTATTGTATTGTGTTTGACGCTTGTCTGAGTATTTTTGGGTTTGATTCTTTGTGTTTTGGATGCATCTGACATCTGACATTTGACAACTGCAGCTAAGACTGTGTTATTTTGTTTCATAATTTTGTATGTAACTAAGAGTTCTATTTTCCTTGTGAAAAGATATCGCCGTGTGCTGCAGAGTGGCAGATGCAAATAAATAAAGCTTCACTGCTGTGATGACAACGAACTTGGTGTCCTCCTCATTCAACCATCATTCAAACACAACGCAGAGACATTTGGGGGAGCACACAGACGAAAAGGGTTACACACACACACACACACACACACACATATATATATATATATTTTTAAATAATTGTTGCCGCCTCCTTTACCATAGGTACTTTAATACCCGCCACCTGTATTATCTATTTTAATATTTAAAGTACCATATATGTTTTGAAAATACTGTAAATTCCTTACAATCATACTAGCTAAGCCACTATATGACTGTACTTCTGCAGACCTAAGCCAGTGTGGCAATAAATTAATCGACTTCACTTTACGGGAATTTAACAGTTTATTATAATATTTTATTTCAGTTAGGCTAGTTATTATCTATAGTTAGTATTATCTATCATTATTCTACTTATAAATATTAGCTATAATTAGTGGTATTTCTTTGAGGAATAAATCAGTGTTTGTGAACGAATTGTAGACTTAAGTGAATGAATCATCCACATCCACTAATTAGTATTGATTCGCTAATATCACGTAAACGCTCATTTAAATAAAATTAATGTGTAAATTATTATAAATTCACCATTGCCATTTAAATTGAGAAATGACCACTCTACCTACTCAGCGTAGTGTAGCGTTGTGAACCACCACGCAAGCCACGCAAATGCGTAGGGCCCATCATTTATTACCAGGCGGTCTGTATAATTTAGAAAGAAACAATCATTAAGCACACATATCCAAGCATCTCTAAAAAAAGGAAGAAGTGAACTTGAAAGCTGTGCATGCTGTTACGTTTGCCGGCAACTGGTTTGTGAATAAAAAAAAACGATTAAAATTCAGGAATCAGATACTTAAGGTCAGGAATCGGATACTTGTTTAAATTAAAATGCATATTCCGCTAATTGGAATTCTGTGTGTGCATTTCAATGTGATTTTAAACTATTCAAGTGCAAGAAGATGCACTCGCCTCTCATACTTGCCTCTTGTGCTTGAATACAAATTCAATTGAGTTTTCTTTCGCATCTTCTAGAGCTTGAACGGACAAAATCACACAAAATTATTTCAAAACATCCTCATAAAAATACTGCTCTTGACTGAATAACTTTTGTAGCTTTAATAAGGATTAATAGACCTATATTTATTTATAAAAAGAAAACTATGCTGTGTTATTTTACATTTGATGAAGCTTATATTTGATTTCTTGAAATTTGTTCATTTCATTTGTTTATTTGTGGTTTTGCTAATTTCCTTATTTGTTCTTATTTTATTACTGACTGTTTACTTGCCTTTAACTGTTGTACATTTATCGTCTTAGCAACTAAGAATAACAAAGCGAGAAGTTGCTTCGATTTAGACGTTTAATGAAAAAAAACAAGAGTAAATACAGCGTGTGCTTGTTCAGCAAATCGTTAACAAGATGGATGTTGCCAAATCCCCCGAACCATAAACAAACCTTCACGTTTCAACGCATCTTGGGTAATGAAGTCAATTCACAAATCATAATGACACATAGAATGTTTTTAACCACATATGTATCTGAAACATGACCTGTTAATCTTAGTGTTGTGTATTAAATGTTAACTTATTCATTTTAACTTATTAATCTTAACTTTCGTAACTATTCTTTTAAATAGTCTTCTAACAAATAAATTCTCAACATCCTCCCCCCCATAAACTACAGTTTATATAATTTCCAAAGGATACAAAAGCTGGATGGGTCTCCGCAGAACAATCCCTGAACTCGTGCGAACTGCACATGACCTCACAAGGCCATCGCGACCTGGAAACAGTTCCTCAATTCTTCCTAGCCTCCAGCTCTGTCTTGGGGTGTTATCTTCTCCGATGAGTGCAACATCGCCGACCTTCAGCAGAGAAGGCTGTGGGGTGTCGCAGCGATGAGCCGACTTCAAATCCAGCAAATATTCTCTCCGCCATCGGTTCCAGATGTTGGTCATAAGTCTTTGTCTGTAGCGCCACCTCCTGTTCATCTCCTCCTTGTTCGCTGTTGGATGGTTAGTCTCAGCTGGACATGGCTTAGGAGGCAAGCAGGTCAGTCACTGACCTACCAAGAAGTGAGCAGGTGTTAGTGGCTCTGGCTCATCCACATCATTGTGCACATAAGTGAGTGGCCTCGAGTTTATTATGGCTTCAGCTTCAGTCAGAATGGTGCACGTTTCTTCAAAGTTGAGTTTAGCTCTGCCTAGCACTTTTCTGAGAATAATTTTGACTGACCTTATCAGCCGCTCCCAGAATCCGCCCCACCAGGCTGCTCTTTCAGCGATGAACCGCCAGGTGATGCCCTTCTCTGAGAAGAACTCCCGTAGCTGTGGATCTTTAATGCCTTTCCAGAGCTCCTTCAAATCTTGATCAGCTCTCTTGAACGTCTTGGCGTTATCTGAATAAATCACTTTGTATAATCCTCTTCTTGAGATGAATCTTTTCAACGCTAGCAGGAAATTCTCTGTAGACATATCTGAGACCAGCTCTAAGTGCACTGCTCTGGTTACAGCACAAGTTCTATATATGCTTTTGTCATAACGTTCAGTAATCAGTTCACCACTGATTTTTGTGCTTGAGCGGGTGTTGGTGATAAACCTCTTTATCCAGGCTGTCACCCGGAGCACTGTTTTTAGTTTACTGTACTTCTCCAGACATAAAACAGGGCTTAAAGGACAAGTTCGGTATTTTACACTTAAAGCCCTGTTTACAGATCGTATCTGATGAAATAGAACGGTTAAGATTAAAATTTGGACACATGCTCCTGTCCCGAGAATTTTAGGTTTATTTCGCTTTTGTGGACCTATTTTGCCAAACGCGTCACACCCGTGATTCTTCCGTTGAGAGCTTGAATAATAGACACTCCAGCCCAGTTGGTGGCGATAATGCACCTTTGCCAATTGCAAGCAAACCACGGGCATTTCATTGAATACACAGAAGAAGCAGAAGAAGAAGCGGCGGAGTAATACCGTAAAGGTGCTGCGGTCTCACAGCACGTCCTATTAAGTCAATGGAGTTGGACAAAAACTACGATAAAACCTGTTGGAATGCATCTTTTTCAGCGATTTTTGATGGAACATATCAGTGAACACCCCCTGACCACTCGGTGAGTTTCACGTCTTTGTAAACGAAAGTTTAATGTGTTTTTAGGACGGAATCTTCCAGTGCATATAGACAACCATTGTGGGGGTGGGGGGGGGGGGGGGGGGAAGCGAAATAAACCTAAAATTCTCGGGACAGCAGCATGTGTCCAAATTTTAATCTTAACCGTTCTATTTCATCAGATACGATCTGTAAACAGGGCTTTAAGTGTAAAATACCGAACTTGTCCTTTAAGAAGTCTTGGTCTTGCTTAACAAGCTGTACAGCAATCTGGTATTTGGATCTGAGTTCAGACTTTACCTCATCTTCCTGAACATCTTCCTGAGTGCTCTCCGACTGATCAGGTGACATCAGAACACAAGGACCATTCCACCACAATGTGCTCTGCTTCAGGTCCTGCACAGTTAGGCCTCTGGTGGGGAGGTCAGCTGGATTCATTTTCCCTTTGCAGTGAGACCATGATTGCGGGTCAGTTAGAGACTGGATTTCTGTGACTCTATTTGCTACAAACTGTTTCCACTTATGAGCAGAACCACAAATCCAATGCAGCACTATCATTGAGTCTGTCCATAGTCTGAGTTGTGTCTTGTCTAGCTGCAGTGCTTTCATGAGGGTGTTCCCCAGCCTGGCTGCTATTACAGCACCCATTAGCTCCAGGCGTGGCAGTGTCATCCTTTTGAGTGGAGCCACTCTGGACTTGGATGCAACCAGGCTTATGGTCACTTCTCCTTCCTTTGTTTCTCCTTGAAGATAAGCAACTGCACTATAAGCCCTTTCACTCGAGTCACAGAACACATGTAGCTTTAACTCTTGACCGTCCTGCTGTGGCATGTGTGTTTGGTACCATCGTGGGATTGAGACCTGATGCAGTTGAGGGAGCTCTGAGAACCACTGTTGCCATTTCTTCGTCAGATCAGGTGGCAGTTCCTCGTCCCACTTGAGCCCTCTCTCCCACATCTCTTGGAACAAGCACTTAATCCTGATGGTGAAGGGAGTCAGGAATCCTAGAGGGTAAAAAATGCGAGCAGAAGACTGCAGAACACTTCGTTTTGTGTTTTCTCTTTCTTTCAGAATATCAAGCAGCCCCCTGAGGTCGAACACAAAATCATCAGTGGCCGGTCTCCACACCATACCCAGCACCTTCAGCACAGACCCGTGTGGTTCTGTTCGCACAGCACAATCCATCAAGCTCTTTTGACATTTTTCTTTGAGCTCAGGAGAGTTTGTCATCCATTTACATAGCTCCATGCCTGCAGCAGACATAATGTTCCTGGCTGTTGTTGTCACTGTATGTGCCTCTGTCACCTCACTTGCACTTAAAATAAAATCATCGACATAGAGTGAGGAGCTGAGGACTTCTACCACTTGTGGGTGTTCTAGCTCATACTGTCTTAAATGCTTCCTAATGGTGACTGCGAGTAAGAATGGGCTTGATGAAGCTCCAAACACCACTCTCGTCATTCTGAGCATGCGCAGCGTCACGTCCTTCTCCTCTGTTGGTGGTCCTATGAACCACAGAATCTTACAGCGTCCCGATCTCTTTCTGAGAGTGAAATCTGCAAAAATGCTTTCTTGATATCTGCCATATATGCGATTTCATGCAGTCTAAATTTGATCAAAATACTCATCAGATCTGGATTCAGATTGGGACTTGTTAAGAGACAGTCATTTAGTTAGGGACTTCTATCTTCGTGGGATGACGCATCAAACACAACCCGCAGTTTCGTTGTCGCCTTATCCTCTCTCAATACAGCGTGATAAGGTAAGTAATATGTCTGACTGCCTTGTGGTGATGCATGCTCCCTTGGCACATCCTCAGCCATTCCTTGTTTTAAGTAGTCCTCCACAACTTCATTGTATCTGCTGTAGAGTGTGACATCCTTGCTTAGTTTCCTTTTCAAACTCTCAAGTCTCTTTTTTGCGATGCGGTAATTGTCTTGAAGTGGAGGATGATGTTGTCGCCATGGCAACTCCACTTGGTAATGCCCATCCTTGAAGATGGAGGTTTCCTCGAACCGCTGCAATGCTTCTACATCCTCTGGGCTCTCAGACTTCTTACTTGTGATGCCCAGGGACTCAAGCTCCCAGAATGCATGCAGCTGTTTATCAATCTGTGCATCCTCGCTAAGCTGAATATGCATGCAGGTTGTCTCTGTCATGCTGGACACTGCTACTGGGCCTTGCACTGCCCATCCGAAGGTGCTCTCCAGTGCCACTAGGCTCTTTGTCAGTCTCTCTACTCTGCCTGATACTATCTGCCAGTAATAATCAGAGCCAATTAGCACAGAAAGTTCAGGTTTATCATCTCCAGCACAGTCTGCTAGTTGAAGACCTCTGCTTTTCATTTCCCTTTGTATATGTTCACCAGGCACTTTCATCAGCGCTGTGCACACTTTGGGGGTGACAACTGCCTCGATTTCAATTCCCTGCTGTTTATCCCATACATTCTCCAAGCTGAGCTTCACTATGTTGCGACTCACCGTTGTTGGAGCAGAGGAGCCAAATGTGTGAAGAGTAAGTGTCCCTTGTCTAGTAACAGGTAGCTGCAGCGCCTTCACCACATTCTCATGCACAAAACTCCCCTAACTGCCTCCATCTAGCAAGCAGCGGACCATCTTCCTGCTTGTGGGTCCTACGACCCATGCCTTGGCAGTTTGTAGCAGCACAGTGTTCTCAATGTCAGGTTTGCCTTTCTCTGCTTGGGGAATTACTGAGGAAATAACAGTGTCAATGTTGGCAGCCGCAGCAGGTGGGGATGCCTCATTTTTCTCACAAATGGCTGCATGATGCCTGCCTCCACATGTGGCACATGACATGCCCTTTGACCTGCAAAACCTGCCGATGTGTTTGGACCCCAGACACACAAAGCACCTGCCAAGCTTCTTCAGTTTTTCCTTGCGTGCTGACACCGGGTGGTCTGGACATTTTTCAGATTTGTGTTCAGTGCTATCACAGAACAGGCAGTTTTGCATTTACTGGTCAGCAATGTGTAGTGCAGCTGCAGATGTCATGCTTGGTTTCTTTAATTTAACATCACTGGCTGAATATGATTTGCTGCACGTTTTGTTAGCAGACTGGTTTTCTCTCTGGTTGTATGATTTCATCATTTGTAAAGTTCTCTCTCGGCTCTGAACCTCTTTCTGCAGGAACTTCAACACATTAGGCACATTCCACTCATCATCATCCCCTCTGTGACGGCTATATTCAAGAGCCATGTCGTCTGACATCATCTGGAGTAATATTGGGCACAACATACCGCCATAGGTGTCTGATACCACTCCCAATGACTCTAGGCTTCTGATTTGAATTTCACAGTCATCATATAACTGCCTTAATGCACTGACATCAGATGATTTCTTTACAGGAGTGAGATTCAGAAGCTTTGACATGTGAGCATTTACAATGAGATCTTTCCTTCCAAATCTGCTTTGGAGAATATCAACTGCAGCATCATAGTTACTGTCTGTTAGTGTGAGTCCTGCTACTGCCTTTGCAGCCGTTCCAGTAAGGTAAGTTTTCAGGTATGTAAACTTTTCTTTTTTGCAAAGTGCATTATTGCTATGAATAGCAGTCTCATACTGGCTCCAAAATTCCTGCCATAGACTAACATCTCCGCTGAACTTCTCAATTTGTAGCTTTGGCAGTCTCACTGTCGGTTTGTTTGCGCTACCATCACTTGACTGAGCAGGCCGTGGGTTACTCACAGTCTCATGTTCTCGGATCACTCGGTGAGCCCGCGCTTTCATCTCGATGAAACTCTGCGAGTTCAATCTCCGCCTCCACGTCCTCCAGCGAAGTGTGTTCCTCCACTATGCTGTCCAGCTCACGCAAACTGTCCTCCTTTGCTGACAACACGGCTAACATGTCCCGCACACGGTCGATATCCTTGTCTTCCTTTAATAATTCAACGTCGATCTGGTTCAACAGTCTCGTTGTGGAACTCCGTATCGTCCGACGCTTTCTTTTGGACCTTTCAAGTTGTTCCACAGCTTCGTTATCTTCGTCACCCATAGTCTTCTGCTTCCCGTGTTTCCGGCACCAAAAATGTTGTACATTTATCGTCTTAGCAACTAAGAATAACGAAGCGAGACGTTGCTTCGATTTAGACGTTTAATGAAAAAAAACAAGAGTAAATACAGCGTGTGCTTGTTCAGCAATTCGTTAACAAGATGGATGTTGCCAAATCCCCCGAACCATAAACAAACCTTCACATGAATCACGTGACTTTCACCATTGCTCAACGCATCTTGGGTAATGAAGTCAATTCACAAATCATAATGACACATAGAATGTTTTTAACCACATATGTATCTGAAACATGACCTGTTAATCTTAGTGTTGTGTATTAAATGTTAACTTATTCATTTTAACTTATTAATCTTAACTTTCGTAAATATTCTTTTAAATAGTCTTCTAACAAATAAATTCTCAACATTAACAATGTTTGAAATATATATATTAACTCTAGTTGTTTTTGCTAATATTTTTATTTAAATGTTTATAAAATGTTTATAGGCTGCTGAATTATGTTCATTCAGCTGTTAAAAAAAGTGTTTTGCAAAAAGACAGAATGAATATGTTCGATATTTGAAATAATAAATATTTGACTTTTATTTACTATCTTAAAGCTGAAAGGAGCAAGAGATACATTTTAGACAATTTTTGTCTGCTATAGGCAGAATTAGGTAAGATAAATAAATCCAGTAAGATAAATAAATACATTAAGAAAGATAAATAGACCCAAAGTAAAATAAATCCACTTTTTTAATGTCTCGCTTAATAATTCTGTTCAATATTACTGTTGTGTAATAAAAAGGTGCTCCCCAAATGGTAAACTTGCCCCTGTGTTTACAGTATTTACAAAACATTTATGGTACATTAAGTATTACATAGATATTATAGAATGTTAATTGGCCAAAGAGAAAATGAAGAGTATACAAATATAAATATAATTATAATATATATTAAAATATTAAATAAAAATAAGAAACCGTCAGTGAATGGATTTAAAAGAATGTGGGATGGGTTGAATAAAAGTTTTTTGTTGTAGCCAAACCTATTTTATTTTGTGCTCTTATATTCATTCATTCAATATATTGATAATAACAATTATCCTATTCAAACTTCATTCAAATGCAATCATGTATGACTGGTATGCATATGTATCATGTCTTAATGCTGCACTGTCTTTGTCATTCTTAATACAAAATTAAATGTTAATAGGCTATTTTTATAATCTCCATTTCTGATAATCCCAGGGGTTGAGTTAATATGTCGATTAATATGTCGCAGCCACAACAAAACATAGTAAACCGAACATAACATAACACCCCCATACTTAGCTGGTTTAAGAAATTAGGCAAAATAATTCCACGGTAAGCTACGGTATGGTATGGTAATGGTATGGTAAGCTACGGTAAAATAATTCCATGGTAATCTAACTAGCTAACATGATAAGTCAAGTCACATTTATTTATATAGCACTTTTTACAATACAGATTGTTTCAAAGCAGCTTTACAGAGATAACAGGAAAATAATGCAAAAAAGTTTGTTTCCAGAAGAAATTAGCGTCACAGTCCAGTTTAAGTAAGTTCAGTGATGTTTAATTTTTGTTCTAAAAAAGTTATTAATTTAGCTAATTTATATATATAGCCTCTCTGGAGTAAACCGTGATGTCATTGTCCAGCTCAGTTCAGTTATTGCATAATAGTGTCAATGCAGGCAGATCAATATTATTGTTGAATATCAAATTAAATGTTACATTTAATGTCCCCAACTAAGCAAGCCAAGCCAAAGGCAACAAAGGTGAAAAAGGCAACAAAGGTGAAAAAGGCAACAAAAAAAGCCAACAGTGGCAAGGAACCAAAACTCCAACAGTGAAACTCTTATCTTCATCTTCATGAGGGTGAAACTAAGAAAAACCGTGACAGTACCTTTGCTGTGTCCTAGAGTGCTTGAGACACTTCTCCATTATCATTACTTTGGAGAGTCAAAATTGTACAGAATCTGCTTCTGTACTGATCTGTCACTTAAGATAATTGTGTTTTGTCTCCAGAGTGTATTTTTCTGTTGGTTATCTAAATGCAAAGTAAGGTAGGCTACCCATGGTCAGTCACCTTTGGCTTTGGCCGTAAGTTGTGTACTCTCTGCGTTGTGTACAAGAAGGACCAGGACACTTTCACTGCGGTTCACCAAAACGGGAAGGTTTATTAACAGTTGCGCCCACCATGGACTGCTCTCCATCTGTGGATCAACATCAATAAAGTTGATAAATTGCTCGTGGGCATTTCATGACAACATATACCTCTCGCCAGCATGTCAATCCGAACTGCAAAATACCCATTAACATTGAAACATAGTAACATTAACATAATACAAGAATATAAAAGATAATAAAGAGACAATAAAAGTGAAATACCAGTGGATTAACATCAATAAAGTTGATAAATTGCTCGTGGGCATTTCATGACAACATATCCCTGCATGATACAACACTAGTTAGTTGATTAATGGCTCAAAACCCTGCTAATACATTTCATACGGCCCACACAATAGGCTATATCTTCAAATTCTTAATCCACTCGCACGTTTAACAGACAACAGAACGCAGTATAAAGTCTCAGTACTGTTTACAAGATGAAATCAAATAAATGTATACACTTTGTAAACTTAATTTGCTCATAAATTGAAGAGCTCTGAAAAACGCTTACCTCTCCCCAGCATAAACAATGCAAACTCACAATGGCATTAGGACAGCAACAGAAGAAAATTTATAAATAAAAGTCTCTAGCAGTGAATAGGCAGAATCAACATATAAAAGCCGACAGTGGCAAGGAACCAAAAATCTATCAGGTGGCAGAATGGAGAAAAAAACCTTGGGAGAACCCAGGCTCAGTCGGGGGGCCAGTCCTCGTCTGGCCAATGAACGAACAGTGTATGATTATGATTCAGGCAGCATTATAGGTCAGAAGTCAGATTGAATTGGAACAATCAGAGTATTTAATAATAAGTGAAGTTCATATTTGTTGTAAAAAAAAGTTAATTTAGTTTATACATATAGCCACTCTGGAGAAAACAGTGATATCATCGTCCAGCTCAGTTAAGTTCTCATATAATGGTGACAATGCAGGCGGTTCAATATTACTGTTGAATATTAAATGTCCCCAACTAAATAGGCCAAAAGCCAAAGGCGACTAACCATGGGTAGCCTACCTTACTTTGCATTTAGATAACCAACAGAAAAATACACTCTGGAGACAAAACACAACTATCTTAGATCAGTACAGAACCAGATTATGTATACATTTGACTCTCCAAAGCATTGATAATGGAGAAGTGACTCCAAGCACTCTAGGACACAGCAAAGGTACTGTCACGGTTTTTCTTAGTTTCACCCTCATGAAGATGAAGATAAGAGTTTCATTGCTTCAGGTCCTGTCTCATGCATGCTTGACAAACTTGATCAGCCTTTATATTTACTCATCATATAAAGTCTTGTTGAACTTAGTTTATACCTACAAATAAACTAAGTTAAACAAGACTTTATATGATGAGTAAATATAAAGGCTGATCAAGTTTGTCAAGCATGCATGAGACAGGAACTAAAGCAATGAAACTCTTATCTTGGAGAAACAAAAACACCAGGCAAAGAATACAATTTATAAAACCTTTAGACCCCAAATAACACCTATGTTGCAAGTCACTGACGTTTGCCTACAGAACAACCACTGGCTCTGCTCTCTTCTACCTAAACTCATTACTTCAGACTTATGTGCCATCCAGAAACGTGTGCTCTGCAAGTGAACGTCGTCTTGTGATACCATCTCAAAGAGGCACAAAATATCTTTCTCTGACCTTTACCTGGTCTGTTCCATGCCCGTGGAATGATCTGCCTAACTCAACCAGAGCTGCTGAGTCTGTGGCCATTTTCAAGAAATAGCTGAAGACGCATCTTTTTCGGCAACACTTGATCCATTAATACTAACACTTTATATTCCATTCTATATCTATTTATATATATATACTACTGCGTTAGATTAAACTGGAAAGGGTCATAGCACTTGCATATTGTTGTCCTATTGTTAGTTTAAAGGGTTAGTTCACCCAAAAATGAAAATTATGTCATTAATGACTCACCCTCATGTCGTTCCAAGCCCGTAAGACCTCCGTTCATCTTCGGAACACAGTTTAAGATATTTTAGATTTAGTCCGAGAGCTTTCTGTCCCTCCATTGAAAATGTATGTACGTTATTCTGTCCTTGTCCAGAAAGGTAATAAAGACATCATCAAAGTAGTCCAAGTGACTACAGTGGCTCAATCTTAAGTTTATAAAGCGACGAGAATATTTTTTGTGCGCAAAAAACAACAAAAATAACGACTTTATTCCACTATTCATTTCCTTCTCTCTGGGCCTCGAGTTTTTTCACGTAGTATAAATGCGTAGCGCATCTGTGTTGTACGTCACACATAGGCTCACTATTGGCCGACGCTGGTCATGTGTGTGATGCGTGTGTACAACAGCGCTACGCAGTTTTACTACGTGAACTCACTCGAGGCCCAGAGAGAAGGAAATGAATAGTGGAATAAAGTCGCTATTTTTGTTTGTTTTTTGCGCACAAAAAGTATTCTCGTCGCTTTATAAACTTAAGATTGAGCCACTGTAGTCACTTGGACTACTTTGATGATGTCTTTATTACCTTTCTGGACAAGGACAGAATAACGTACATACATTTTCAATGGAGGGACAGAAAGCTCTCGGACCAAATCTAAAATATCTTAAACTGTGTTCCGAAGATGAACGGAGGTCTTACGGGCTTGGAACGACATGAGGGTGAGTCATTAATGACATAATTTTCATTTTTGGGTGAACTAACCCTTTAACTGCTTCTATTGTTCTCATTTGTAAGTCGCTTTGGATAAAAGCGTCTGCTAAATGAACAAATGTAAATGTAATGTTGCATAATTGCTTTAACCATATATTGAGAACAGGGAACACCCCACAATCATGGAGAGAAATCAGTCCTCTCAATTATACCAGAGGAATGGGAAGAATAAGAATGGATGAGCTCATCATACAGACCAGTGACTTTAAATCTAGGAGACTGGAGGTCATTATCACTGAGTAAGTGGATATAGACCAAACTGGTTTCATATAAAACAGGCGGACATGGATGATTTAAGGAGAGCTACTGGTGAGCTACTCCTCACCAGTAGCTAGGATAAAGGTTAATGGACACCTATTATGAACGATCCACTTGTGCCAGGGTTGCCCCTTAAGCCCTAATCTATGTACTCACTTTATTGAACCTTTGGTGCAAGAATAAGAGAGGATTCAGAGATAAAGGGACTTCAATCAGAGATTATCCTGAGTCTATCCCAAGATTGATGACCTTTCTAATAATATATAATTCTTACTATGGATATAAAATAAATATCCAAGACTCAAACCGTTACATTACACCCCGTCCAGATATAAGGTGGTGATATGACTTTAGATGGAATTCTCCCTCAATTAAATACTTGGGAACAAAACTCTTTAGACAGGTAACAAGAGGATTAAAAAGTATTTATTTGGCTTAAAAATGTAGCAAAGTAAAAGTAAGTTTCAACAAATTGAAATATATAAAAAAAGCTATTAGAAAATAGGTTTTACCAATGCAAGAAATCATTGTAAAAAGAAAGATTGCTTTCAAATAGCACCCAGTTTTCTAACTGACGACGAAGACTTGATAAAAAGTAATGCTCTGTTTCTTCTTGATTTTGTGTACTGCAATTTTGGCACTTACTCAAACCATTTCTGTCAGTGAGAAAATGGAGTCTATGGTTGTTGCATAAGTCTACCAGTTTGCTGTTTACACATATTCCGTCCTTCGGATGAGACGTTAAACCGAGGTCCTGACTCTCTGTGGTCATTAAAAATCCCAGGATGTCCGACAACCTGGCCAAATTTGCCCCTTGGCCTCTGTCCATCATGGCCTCCTAAATCATCCCCATATATACTGATTGGCTTCATCACTGTCTCCTCTCCACTAGTAAGCTGGTGTGTGGTGGGCGTTCTGGCGCAATATGGCCGCCGTCGCATCATCCAAGTGGATGCTGCACATTGGTGGTGGTTGAGGAGATTCCCCCTTCCATGTAAAGCGCTTTGAGTACCCAGAAAAGCGCTATATAAATGTAACAAATGATTATTATTATTATTTACAAAAATGTCATACTCCAATTTATGAATATTTTGCAAGGATGTATACACTGGGGAAAACCAAGGTGCTTTATAAAATCTGGTTGAAAGATCAGACAACAGACTGAATAAATATTGGTCAACTTATCATATCTACAACTTACCTTATCAGATCTAGCATGTGACTTTAAGGCACGTTGTAAGACAGGCTTCTGGGCTACTGTCAGCAACTTGAACTTGAGTTATTTTACAGAGTATAATAGTGAAATATTAATAATATAATTGAATAATAATTATAATGATATTTACAAACATTAGTCAATTCAATATTCAAACCATCCCAACAATGTTGACTGCAGCAGTGATCTCGCTCCAAACTGCATTTTTCCGACTTCCTTTGATTCCTCTTTTCAAGCTGCCCAATAACAAGTTGGTTCGACTGAACTTGCATGGTCAAAGTTTCAATCTCTAGGTCGGAGAAGTTCCTCTTCTTGGTCGGGTTACGTTTCTCCATGTCGTAAACTCTAGGGGCAAGGCTTATAAACCATGCATTTTTAGGGGCGTGGTATCTAAATGACAATTGTTTTCAGCCGCCACATTTATCAAGGTACGATTACTCGTACGATGGGATTGGCGGCATACGAATGTTTAATGAATCACACGTGAACCCTGTCGTAAGATGATTTCTGCGCTTTGATTTGTACTCAATTCTACGTTGGATTGATAAATGAGGCCCACTATGGGACGGCCACGGCTTGTTCTAGCTCTGCCTGCATTCCCCAGCGCTTACAGCTCCTTGTGATGCTTACCATGATCGACCTCTTCTGGTCTCGATTGCTCCAGCCACGTCATGGAGGATTTTTTGGTGCCGAGTTCGTCTTCTGTGGCTAGCGTTTAACAACAGACGTCGAGCCCGTGTGGCTGGTATAATGAACTACTCGGACACTTAACTGATGGAATATAACAACTACAACACTCCATCATGTACTGTATATCAGTCATTAAAGAACTTGGACTCCTACATCGACCCCGTTATATCCACAGAAGCGCTTGGCGATAGTTTGTATACTCCCGGTCTGTTGACGCACCGTCTGACCTAAAAACGGCTATAATCATACCATTACTCAAGAAACCTACCCTTGATCCTCAAACTCTTGCTAATTATAGGCCCATATCCAACCTGCCATTTCTCTCTTTTGGTTTTAGAGAAAGTAGTTGCTAGGCACCTTCAGGACCACCTCAAACACAACAACATATTTGAAAAGTTTCAGTCTGGCTTCCGTCACACCCACAACACGGAAACAGCCTTAGTGAGAGTTACAAATGACCTGTTAAATAAACAAACTACAGTTGGTCCAAAACGCAGCAGCTAGAGCTCTTACCAGAACCAGGAAGTATGACCAAATTAGCCCTGTTCTGTCAACACTGCATTGGCTCCCTATTAAACATCGTATACATTTTAAAATATTGCTGATTACTTACAAAGCACTAAATGGTTTAGCTCCCCAGTACTTGAGTGAGCTCTTAACGCATTAAAGTCCTTCACATCACATTCAATGTTAGGCTGCATAGATTAGGTCAGCCGGAACCGGGAACACTTCCCATAAATCCTGATGTACTTGTTACATCATAAGAAGAATGGCGTCTACGCTAATATTAGTCTCTCTGTTTATCCCGAAGTTTACTGCAGTCCGTCGGATCCAGGCCGTATCCAGATCTGATGAAGGACCTGCGCCTGGACACGACGACAACGCAGCCCTGAAGTGTCAACTAGTCTCTCCCCTGTGAAGGCCTCCTTCCCTTCCCTTTACCTCTGTACAGATAAAACGTTGTCGGTATAATTCCGGTTCACGTGACTACGCGGAAGCGATACAAATTCTGTATTATACATTTTAAGGCCAGACAAGTAGTTTGTTGAGGGTTGGTTTGTAAAGAAGGACTACACGCCTGCGCACATATATATTCAAACGCGCATACCTATAGACTAAACACATAATACGCATGTGCACGCCATCAGCGTTCTCACAGGTTCGCCTATTTAAAGTTTGCGCAGAGAGAACTTAAGGGTTTTCTGTTAGAACGATGTCTTGTTAGCGGTCCCTAAGTTAATAACAAATGTTCGTTGCGACGGAGGTGAATCAATCAAAACTAACTTTAGCTGGACAATAACTTTATTCTAGAGCTGCTGTAAAGCCAAACGATCTCTGTTACTTTCATTTCCTATTATCACTGTAAAGCTGCTTTGAAACAATCTATATTGTTAAAAGCACTATATAAATGAAGGTGACTTGACTTGACTTGCTAATGACAGCTGATGCTGGTTCACCATCACTCCTTATCCTCCTGGACCTTTCTGCAGCGTTCGACACCGTTGACCACGGTATACTTCTCAAATGACTGCATCACTATTGGACTTTATAACACCGTCTTGCACTGGTTTGAGTCATACCTCACAGACAGATCTGAATATGTGGCCATGGGAAGCTCAAGGTCCCATTCACATGTGGTTGGTTGTGGGGTACCAAAGGGCTCAGTTCTAGGACCTATCTTATTCATTCCTTACATGCTCCCTCTCTGCAAAGTCATCAGTCGCTTGGGAATTCCTGTCTATTGTTACGCTGATGATACACAATTATGCATGAAAACTGACACTCATTCATCATCGTCATCGTCATTATCAACAACTCTACCTACACTCACTGCCTGTCTAGTAGAGATAAGGGTGTGGATGAATCACAACGTTCTCAAGCTGATATTAGTAGCCATTCCATATCATTGATTCCCCTCATCAGATCAGTTCATCCACCATAACCTGTATTACATTCTCTGGCCAGGACATTCCCCTATCACCATTAGTCACAATCTCGGCGTCAGGTTTGACCCACACTTAACCTTTGAGGCCCACATTAAATATCTCTGCAAAACATCTTTTCACCACCTCACCCTACATGATGTTGAGAAACTCGTTTACGCCTTTGTCTCCTCGAGGCTGGATTATTGTAACCCTGATGAGAGTGCATAAATATGAACACATCACACCAATTCTTCAATCTTCACATTGGCTTCCCATTTCCAGGCCGTATCCAAATCAGATGGTGGACCTGTGCCTGGGCCCATCCACAACGCATCCCTGAAGTGCCAGCCTCATCAGCCCTGTGAAGGCCTCATCGACACAACAGCTATCGGCACTGATCCTCAACAAACTCATCTCCATACCAGTGTGATGACTCCGACTTCCAACCAGATGGAACTGGATAAATATTCTGAATGTTCTGATCCAATCTGACTTCTGACCTGTAATGCTGCCTGAATCATAATCATACACTGTTCGTTAGTTGGCCAGAGAACTGGCCCCCGATTGGGCCTGGTTTCTCCCAAGGTTTTTTTCTACATTCTGTCACCTGATGGAGTTTTGGTTCCTTGCCACTGTTGCCACTGTTGCCTTGGCTTTTGGCTTGCTTAGTTGGGGACATTTAATATTCAACAATATTACTGATCTGCCTTACTTTAGGTGGACGATGACACAATTTCCTTCTAGAAACAAACTTTGCTGTATTATTTTCATGTTATCACTGTGAAGCTGCTTTGATACAATCTGTATTGTAAAAAGCGCTATATAAATAAAGGTGACTTGACTTGACTTGACTATAAAGTCTCTCTCCTCACACATCAGTGTATTCATTGTAATGCCCCCACTTACCTTAAAGAACTCCTTACTCCACAGATCTCAGCACGTTCTCTCCGCTCCACAAACACTCATCGGCTCCATCTCCCTAGGACTAAGGCTATTTTATTTTACCTCTTTTGTAGCACTATGAGATTGTCTTTAAATTGTAAAGTGCTTTATAAATAAAATGTATTATTATTATTATATGACGTTTCACATAATACACAGGAGCTTCCAGTGCAGAAGTACAGACATATATGATAGTACAGACATGCATAGGAGTTACACAGTAAAAATTAAATCTTATAAAGATAATATGATCCACTGACAGATTGGGGTTGGCACGGAGAGCTGGGTCAGTTTGGCTGTGAAAAGATCAGGCATGATGGTATTGAACGTTGAACTGAAGTCCACAAACAGGATCCACGCATAAGTCCCTGGTCTGTCCACATGTTGCAGGATATAATGCAGTCCCATGTTGACTGCATCATCCACAGACCTGTTTGCTCCGTAGGCAAGGGTCCAGAAATGTTCTTCAGGTAGGCCAACACCAGTCTTTTAAATGACTTCATGACCACAGACGTAAGGGCACGGTTCAGGTCGCCGAGATCAAGGATGGGCCTGAGCCCACCGTCTTTCTTGGGAACAAGGAAGTAGTGGCTGTAAAATCCTGACTCACTACTCGCTGGCAGAACCGTCTCCACTATGCGTTTTGATAACAGACTGTGCACTTCGGATTGGAGAACGTGTACATCACTGTTCTGAACCGAAGTTCAAATAATACCTCTGAAACGAGGGGGTCTGCTGCTGTAAACTGGAGTGAGTAGCCTCGTTCTATAGTCTGCAGAACCCAGTAACTTGGGGGCTGCTTACACGATACCGTTCTCACAGAAAACCCTTAATGCGCTCCGGTCTGCTCATTTGCACAACAACAGTGCCTGGTGGCTCGAGAACGCAAACCTTGAAATATCTTCCAAGGTGCAAGCGTTGAAAAGTTTGAAAAACGTAATCATCTCCGCGTAAGCTTCAAAAACATGAATCTGTGAAAACGCTGACGGCGTGCACATGCATATTACATGTTCAGTCTATAGGTATGCGCATTTGAATATACACGTGCACAGGCGTGTAGTCTTTCTTTACAAATTGACCTCACCAAATTACTTGTCTGGCCTTAAAAATTCATAATACAGATTTTTTTGTAGATTCCGTGTATCCATGTGAACTGGAATCATTTTAACAACGTTTTATCTGTACAGAGGTAAGGGGAAGGGAAGGAGGCCTTCACAGGGGAGAGACTAGTTGACACTTCGGCGTGTCCAGGTGCAGGTCCTTCATCAGATCTGAATACGGTCAGGATCCGGCGGACTGTGGTAAACCTCGGAATAAACAGAGAGACTAATATTAGCGTAGAGCTCATGGCATCATTCTTCTTATGATGCCACGTGTACATAAGGATTTATGGGAAGTGTTCCCAGTTCCGGCTGACCTAATCTATGCAACCTGTTATTGAATAATAGAAGTTGATAATGTGTTATGTGAATGCTAGGTAAAAGAGATGTGTTTTTAGTCTAGATTTAAACTGACAGAGTGTGTCTGCTTCCCGGACAATGTTAGGAAGATTGTTCCAAAGTTTAGCTGCTAACCAGCAGTCGATTTTGATATTCTAGATATTCAGAGCTTGCTCAAGTACTGGGGAGCTAAACCATTTAGTGCTTTGTAAGTAATCAGCAATATTTTTAAACTTATACGATGTTTTTACGGCGCAGGGTCCAGCGTCGCTCTGGGACGGGGGCCCTAGCTCTTAGGAAAGGGGTTCAAGAGAGATTCATGCTTTTGCAGTGAGAGCAGTCCATCTCAGCAAGCGGAGCCTCATTGTGGGAGCGGCCCAGGCAAGCGACGTACTTACTGTGCCCGTCTAAAGCGTGCAGGGGTGTTCTACTCGAGCCACACTCTTGGCGCGACATTTGAAATAACACAGCTGAAATTTACTCTGGAAATTTGAGATCACTGGATGGCTGCAGGGGAGAAGCGTCTTTCCGCCTCCGGGGCTCTTCAATGGTGATTAGCAGGCTTCTTCGTTGTCTTCTTCAGAGTCCAGCAAGGAGAGGATCTTCGTGCTGAAGGTGAAAATTCTGATATAATGGCATTTGGCAGTGTGCTCCACCCATTGATTCGAGCTGAAATGCCATTTGTTCATGCAGATACACAAACGTTAACAAATCAGGCTACAGTATTCAGAGTAAACTGGGTAAACTTGCCCATAAGCATCTTCACACAACGTGAGAGGCCGTTTTGAAAGGGAACTGAATACTCAAATCAATAGTATAGTTTGCCAATCACCTTGTTACAAATGACAAATAATACCTTCAAGGTGGGCTTTTAAATTTTTTATTTTTTTAACAGAGACAATAGTTACGTGTTATGGGTCTGTCCAGCCTCTCAATTGTGGTAAGATACTGTAGTTACAAAGTTATTTATTATATATACTATTTTTGTTATTGTTTTAACATTAATCCATTAATGATGCTTCACTTATATTCAGACTCTGGTGTGATCAGTGTACAATCAGCAACATATGGCAGCACAAGCAGCAACATTTGCAGTGTTGGACGACCACAAGGCGAAACATCTAATACTCAGTGTTCAATTGATGTTCCTGCGGTCTCTAAACTGTAATGATCTTTTTCATTGTCGTTTTGCTTGTGACTCCAGATTAGAGTCTATTGCTTTGTAATGAATTAGCTCTATGAAATATTAATAATCAATAATATTTGGTTATAATTGATTATGAATATTTGGATCGGTTAATATAATTAACTTAATGTATTAAAATGTATATTACATTCAACCCACCTGTTCGTCCTGTGAACACTCAGCGTTAATTGTTTATTAATTCTAAGAAATATTCATTTCCGGGAAAGGGAAATGTCTTTCTTACTGTACAGTACTAAGAGCCTATAGTCAAAATCTAAATCGTAAAGTAAATCGTAAAGTAAACTTTGTTGCAAGCAGAGAATCAGAACCACGTATTGTGCACAAGTTTTATTAACTAAATCCAAAACATAACTAATCCAAACACATACACACATATACGGGTAAAAGGGTGAGTGACAGAATGGAATCGGAAACAGGAAATGGAACTATGGGAAAGATCCATTTAACTATGAAAAGAACCATCAGCTTATAATTTTCAGAGTACCTCATTAAATGTATATACTTGCATGGCATTTGCAGCGGACACATTTCTTGAAGATCGTGGAAAAGGATGTTGATGTGTCAAACAATGAAGTTGCAATCGTTTTCTTCTCCATTGGATGAAGAAGATATGATGAACTTGCATGGTTAGTGCAAGTTCGACTCTGTTCTGGTTGGAGTGCAGATTGTGGCCTGCCGGCCCTGGGCCGGAGAGGACACGCAGAGCAAATGGTGGGAGTTGCAATGGACTTCGAAAGAAGACGTTGTGCCAAACTCCTGAGGTTGTCCTTGATTCTGTTGTGGTTGAGTGAGTCCTCTCTCTCCTGAATGAGCACATGGCTGGTTGTAAGTCGAGGCCTGCTGCTCTGGGGCCTGCTGAGGCCACGCTGGACAGCACGGCACCCTGAACGTACTGTGAAGGCCAAGAGTTGATCGTTGCCCATTCAGTGATGGTAAGGTTGCAGTTTTCTTCTGAGTTGGATTGAAGAAAAGACAGTCTGACTACTTTGGGAGAGTGAAAGCATAGCGGACGGTGGTAACAGCCTGCCGGGGCCTTTGGGCCCCGGTGGGGGTCCCCACAGACATCAACCCGAAGAAGCAGCAATAGAGAGCCAGAAGAAGAGAGAGGAGGGTCACTGTGAATTTGTCTCTAAATGAAGTTTCATGTAACAAAGTTCGGGAGGAGCACGTTCAGGTATTCAACCAATCACCACAAGAGGAAGCCGGTATAAATAAAGCCTTTCCTCACCGTCTGTCTCACGACAAGTTTCTCAGCATTTGACTCCGCCCTTGTGCCGTCATGTCTGAGTTAGAGCTCTTCCCCTCTGACGATGATTCTCTCGCCATCGCAATCCGCGGATCCGCGGATCATTCCATCTCCAGCAGCCACCAACATCAGCGAGCCTCCATCCTCAAACCGGGGACGCCAGCTCTCTCGATCCCCTCCACGCACGCCAAGACGCCGAGGACTCCCCTCACCACCGCCGGCGAGGAATCCACCATCTTCCTCCACGTCTTCACACTCTCCGGCCCACCCAAACATCCCTCCCAAAGGGAAGTGGACTGTTAAAGGGCTGAGACAAGCCCTAATTAACTCCGATGTCAATTTTTCTCACAGATTGAATAAAGCAGATTTATTTAATCTATATGTCTCTTTACAATCTATTCACCCTTCTGTTTCAGCTCCCATTTCATCGGCTCAAACGAGCAAGGCCCGCCGGGCCCCGATCGCTCGCCCCGCAGCATCCACGCCCCAGAGCCAGTCGCGGAAGGGCTTCAATCTCCTCCAGGTCAACTCTTCTCCTCAGCCCCTCCCACCGTGGCACCGCACGCTCCAGATCCCTGCAACACCAACTACATATCAGCTCCTCAAACGTTCCCTCTCCCTCCTAACGTTACCTCTTTCAATTTTCCCTATTTTCAAGCGCCAGGTGCTCACCCTAGCATGAGGATGCCTTCGTTAGCCGGACAAGCGCCAACGCAGTTCCTTCCCCTTACTCACTATGCTCATTTCTTTCCTCCTCCACCTGTACCGGGGGCTGACATTTGCGTGAGGATGCCTCCGCAAACGGCCACAGCCCCGGCCCTCTCAACCCTCTCCTCGCTCGATCTCCCTTCTCTCTCTATTCAGCTACTCCTCAACCAGCCCCTCCAAATGCCGTCGCCGCAGAACCTCCGCCAGTGACGAACAACATCAGAGCTCAAATCCTCGCAGGTGCGGATGTGGACTTGGGCTCTCTCCTGTCTCTGTTCCCCCTGTCAGAATCCAATCGCCAGGTGGACTGCGGCGACATATCCGTTACTTTAAAAAATAATACGCAGGTTTCATCACGCACACTGTCATTGGCCAAATTTTGTATCGCTTTCAACCGCTATACCGAAATTATATGCTCTGCTTTTCCCCATAGACGGCACGAGCTGAACGATTACCTTTCCATCATAGCGGAGCTCGCGCTGTCTTATGGGGGTAGTCATTTTTACACTTACCACAAGTTGTTTTCTGCTAAATGTGCCGTCCGTATTTCCCAATGGAATCAGTGTCCTTATTGGGGAGCGTTGGACTCTGATCTCCATAACCGAGTTCTTCTCGGGTGCCGAAACATCTCTTGCGCAATTTGCAGATCCGTAAACCATGCCACCACGGCATGCCCTCAAATTAATCCCTCGAGTCCTCCCGGCCCAGAGCAGAACCCCATCAAATCCACAGGTTATGTTCCGCGACCTGCAAGAGAGGATTATTCTTCCGGTAAAGAAAATCACAAATAAAGTTATCTCTGGTTCCTTTCTGGGCCCTATGGGGACTGGAACCACATTAGAACAAAAGGGGACATGTAAATAAATCAAATAAATGAAAGAAAGAATAGACAAGTGAATAGCGGACAGCTATTATTATCAAAGTAAAATTAAAATAAAAAAGGGCTTAAATAAGTGATCAAAACAGCAGGAATGATCTGAAATTGGGAATAATCAATAGTGGTGTTGAGGCAAAAACAAGTAACTAACAAAACAGCATCAGGCATAAGAGACATCAAGATCAAATTGTCCTTAAAAGATATTTATTTCTTGCAAGAAATGTTCCCAGTCCTTCCACAGACCAGCTGCAGGCGGAGTGAGACCCAGAGCAGAGGTTGGCCCGCATTTTTATAGTGTTATCTCTTTCAAAAGCTATCTCTTACAGCCCCCACTAAACAAAAGACACAGAGGAACCCCTGTGGCTCCCCTAACCCCCTAATCTTCTCACCTCTGGGTCACACACACACACCCTGCAGCTGTACTAACATCATAAAAGAAACTCAGAATACAGACAAATGAATGTATGGCATTCATTTGTTAAATCATTGAAAATAAAATACAAAGAAAATATGAATTTTTCCACAACAGTGGCTAAACTTTTGATGTGCTGGGACCAGATTCCATAGTGGGTCACAGCTGCTGTGTGTTCAAGACACACGGTCCCTGTGTGTGTGTCCTTACAAAAGTTTAGTCAACATGCTGGTGAAAATCCTCATGACCATAAGAATTATTCTCTAGATACACAGTTTACGTGTAATTAAATTTAGATTTAATGTACAAGGTAACTGCAAATGTTTTGCCGACAGCACTCAGCAAGGACTACTCCTAAACTAGTGGCGGTAAAATTCAGCTGGGAAGAATTGAAAGTAAGGAAAGAGAAAGTGAGAGATCAGAACCCTTACTGGGGCTAGAGGAAAAGTATGTTAGATCACTTTGCACTGTGCACAGCACAAGCTGTAGTTGAAGGCTTCACGTAAATTATGCTAACCGCTAACTGTAGCAGTTATTATTTAGCTTGGTCTAAGCTGAACGGACGCTAGGTTAGGTTAGCTTAGCCATCTGGACTGGTTTGTTTACAATATGACGTTACGAGTTTGCACTTCCTGTGACTAGTCGTTGTCATAGGAACCATGTCAGAGCAATTCAACAGTCTATGAAGAATGTCTGCACATTTTAAATGAGTTATACATGTTTAAACGAGTTAAAATATGGCGCCTATGCTTTTGAGTCTTCCAAAAACTTGATGTTACATTCAGTGAAATGCAACTGTGGTTTGGCATTTGCCAGTTTTACTCGAGTAACTCTTTCCTTTACTTAAAACAACTTCTTCTACTTGTTTAAAAAGGTAAGGAAATAGATTTGCTGTAAGTCGAAGCTTGTCTAAGCATACAAGGTTACGTCCATCTCATGCATAAATATTGACTTTTCAGCGAGTGAAACAATTTTGATCACTAAGTAGCTCTGCTTGTAGATGCAGCCAAAATTTAGATGAATTACATCAATCTAACAATAATTTGTAAGGCCTTTACATTGCAGAAAGGGGGGCATCACCCAAGTCTACGTGTGTAACACTGTACTGAGATTTCTTTGTCAGAAACAGATTAAACAATGCTGCAATTTGGATTCTTCCAGTCGAAGCAGAATAATAAATGCCGGTACAGCATGCCGCTGAGTTGAGTTTCTTTGTCAAACAGACTTACGCTTTAATGCTGGAATTACCGATACTAGTTAAAAATCTAAGACTTTTTCACTTTTAGTAGAGATGTCAATTCCAGCTATCGTTTTATCTGCATTTAAACAAGCCAGTAACCAGTGATCAAAAATGCGTATCGCATGTTGCGTCTTATTTGGATCGGAATGATCAAATGCGCACTTTAGGATAAATTTAGGATTTAGGATACGCAGCTCAGGTGGTTTGCTTACTATCTGGCGTCAGGGTGGCATGCCCTGTGACAAGTCATTGTCATGGAAACGAATATGCAGCAGTGCCAATTTCAACCAGCAGGTGGCATATGTCTGTATATTCTAAAAAGCAGTGCATAGTCTGTTGGCATGTGAGGCTTACACGTGCATTCAAGATTTCTTTAAATCAGTAAAATTCTAATTTTTCTAATGCAGCTTCCTGCTTCTTTTGAGCACACATTTTCATCTACTTTAAAAGTTCTATGTCCTATGCTGACTATGAACTTGTAGCAGCGGCTTGCATTATGGTCGTGCTGTGTGCCTTCTGATTTTTTGCAGTTCAGAGTCAATGGGGTTTAGGGACCCTTTCTGAAGAGGCCTCGTGTGTTAAAGGCGTTCTGCGTCAAGTCACACATCGTTGAGTGGGCATTGCGTGGAGCTGTCAGAAATGGTGACTAACGGGTTTTGTTCGTTCGGAGTCTGTGGTAGTAGCACAGGCACTTTTAGGTCTGTTTGGTGTCTGGGCATTGCCCAGTCTGCATTCAGACTCTTAAGTCTGAGAATCCTTTTATGATGGCTTGTTCCAGCTGCTGGTGGTGCCACAGCCAAAGCCAGAATGCGGTGCCACTCTGGGCTGGATGTGATCCAGAGCAGATGGAGTCTGTCTTGGTGTGTCACACCGGTCGAAGACTGCAGGTGAAAATCAATGTCTCATAGATTGGCAGGGATGTTTCTGACCATTCGCTTGAGATCCTGGAGTATCACTTCATGTGTCGTTTCAGGGTTTGTCTAAATTAAACCTTTTCCTCTGCGCCTGCAGAGGCTCTCAGGACACTGGCGGGTGACTGTCGAGCCGAGGGTTTGACTCCCCCCCCCCCTTTGTGCAGGGCTGGGGGAGCTTACGCGGCTGATGTGAAGTTTAGCAGGATACATCTTTCTTACGGGGTCCGTTTGCAGGTGGTTGGACTGTTTCAGTTCTGTTCAGGACCACATTGCGTTTGTCCGTCTGTTGGCAGGTGCTCCGCAGCTGTCAGCTGCCTGAAGACTGGTGAACTCTTCCAGTTGCTGCGCTCTGTTAGGGTCTTTGCATCTGTCCTGTGCCTGCTGACGATGAGCAGGGTTCGTTCTCTGTGGAATTCTGTGGCTGGCAGCGTTAGTTAATTTACCTCCTGTTTGAGGCCTGCAGGAGCGTGGCCAAGGAGAAGATGATGCCGGTCAGCTCTTGGTGGCTCAGGCTGGGTGTCAGACGTCCGCTTTCGTTGTCATCTAACGGTTCCCTTCTCTGCCTCGGCAGGTCGTTGTCTGCTTCAGGCTGGAGGATGTTGAGGACGTGGCTCTGCCGGTTTCCAGGTGGTTCTGGTGGGTGGCAGGGCTGGATGTCTGAGGCCTACTGGCATACTTGTGGGAACACAAAAGAGGAGTGACAAAGGCAAATGCAAGTTTCTACAGAGGTGGTAAGCTCTGTGGGAGAACAGCTATGTGGGCCATTAAATTTAGTGTTTGTGAGCACACAACCCAAGGGTTTTGAGTATCTAAGTTGATGTGCTTTAAGCAGCATCGACTGATGACTGGACTTTTACATGTCATAAAACTATTACTCAAAACTGATGGTTCTTTCCACATGTTATACTACGAGAGTAGCAAATAGAGAAAAACCAAAATAGAAACAATAGAAATCGGAAAGGAAAGGGAAGGAAGGAGTGTTTTACCTATTTAAACTTACGATTAGCAGCAGCACCATGCAGCACATTTCCCGTATTTAAGAATGATTAAACATGGACTTACCTGCAAGTGATGCACGGGCATCATCTCGCAGTTTCTTTTTCATCTTTTCTCAGATCCTGACTCCTGCTGTCTTTTCGGGGCCATTCCCAAAAAAGTTGCCTACTGTCTGTCTGTTAAACTTCGTCAGGCGCCCGCGCGAACAACCGGCACGGACCATCCAACGGGGGATGGGGGGGGGGTACTTTCTAGACTAGAGCAATTCAATTATCTTGTTCCCCCTTTTGTGTTACATATATGGCTAAAATGTGCCTAATAATATTTCTATAGGCTAATGAAATAATATCGTCATTATCATTTTTTTTTTCATTAGGCTATTTTTGGTGCCCCCTCAGCACTTGGTGCCCTACGCACAGCACGTGATGCGCGTGGTGGGAGCAGCGGCGCTGAAGGTCATTCTCGCTCACCTGCGTTAATGCCACTCCTCAGACGCCTCATCTGGATCTCCGCCTGCGATCAGTTCATAATAAATGCAAAACACGTCCCCGGTGCTCAAAACCAAATCGCTGATTCTCTCTCCCGTTTCTCTTTTCAGAAATTCAGGATGCTGGCACCAGAAGCGGACCCCATTCCAACCCCAGTACCTCATTATTCTCAACTAATCTTTCCATTAACCATCCGCTAAAATCCCTTCTGGACACGTCCATCGATTCCATCCTCCAAGCAGTTTCACCCAGAACCCTCCAAACATATTACACCGCGTGGAAATCTTTCAAATCATTTCACCTCTCTCACAACCTGCCGTTTCCCGATTTCTCTCTTCTAACCGTTACTTCATTCATATCTCACCTCAATAGAGTTAAAGGTCTCCAAGCCGGATCCATAAAAAGCTATTTAAGCCGCATTCAATTCTTTCACAAATTAGTTTACGGTAGCCATAAATAACTCTCAAACATCCCTTCTCATTAAAGGAATTCAAAGAACTCATCCCACTCGCCCGGATACCAGACAACTAGTGGTGTAACGGTTCACAAAATTCACGGTTCGGTTCGATACGATACACTTGTGTCACGGTTCGGTTTGGTACGTTTTTGATACAGCAAAAAGAAAGAAATGCCAGAGAAATTTCCTTGATTTAATTTTTTTTATTCTTTTTTATATTAAAACTAACATCATAAAGTATGATATTTTTTTACTTTGAGCAATTCTAGAGCTATAATTGACTTTACTTAGGAGCATGAAATGTAATATTGTAGTAGTTATAAACAAAGGTTTATTTTAGTTCAGATTAACATTTGAGGGCAGCAATTGTATTCATAATGTAAAAATAAAACCAACGTAATGTTACTTTAAGGCATTATGGCCTAGCCTACTATTCCTGCCAAACTTCCATGGTTGCAGTTAGTGTTACTATAGTAAATCCATGGTGAATGTTGCTGATCTGTGGACACTGGATAGTTCATTCATGGCACAATGTTTCTTCCTGGCTTCCACGTCAGCGCTGTTTGATCCGTTAATAACGGAGAAATGTGAATGTTTCTCACTAGATCTCGCAGCGATGTTATTACTTCTGTGGCGAATTCAAATGCTTTCTTTACTGGATCTCTTATTAGCGCTGTGTAGTAACAGTGTCACATGATCACGATCGGCTCACGCTGCACTGGTCCAAACTGTATACACACAATAATGAGCAGTTTCGTTCCGCTTGCATTACGTTTGCCATTGGATGTTGGGCAATGTTGTGGTCGCGCCGGCGTCTCTTACATTATGAGCGCGCTTGCCACGCGCAACGCGCCTACATTTGAAATAACGAAATTTTGGTCGGCAGGAAAAATGGTCCAACGGTTCGTTCGGTTTCAAAATGCGTACCGAAAACCGAACCGAAAGCCTCGTACCGAACGGTTCGATACGAATACGTGTATCGTTACACCCCTACAGACAACCCATTACAATTGACATACTCACCAAATGTATTTCATCACTCCACCAACACCGCCCGCACACTAGAAGCAATGTTCATTCTAGCTTTCTTCGATTTTCTCCGCTGCTCCGAATTGACCATCACATCTAATTTCGACTCAAATATTCACCCTACAATTTCAGATTTACAGATCGGAGATAACGAAACTATATCTTTTTTCATCAAACAAAGTAAAACAGATCGAGCTAAAAAAGGTCACTTTGTTTACATTTTCAATCTGCCAACTCCCATTCAACCGTACCATTCTCTGCTAAATTACCTGCAGTATAAACGTTCTACGCTCAAATCCCCACTCGATCCACTCTTCGCAGACGACTCCAATCATCCAGCCACGAGATTCTGGTTCCAAAAACATCTCAAAGCAGTCCTCATCAAATCCGGCATCACAGCAAACAAATTTTCAAGCCATTCTTTTCGCATCGGAGCAGCAACCACGTACAGCCGCACAAAAAGGTCTTTCCCAACAACAAATTCAAACCCTCGGTCGCTGGTCATCTGAAGCTTTCAAAACCTACATTAGATCCAGCCGCTTCCACATCAGAAACGCTCACCAAGCCCTAACTAATTAAATCGATAATTTCCATCACCTGCTGCGCTCCATTCATTGTCACTCTCCAAACCACTTTTCAAAACCATTTTGGCTCGCCGTATTCACGCCCGCTACAATAAGTATATCTAAAAAAAAAATTGCAGGCTCCCCCGTTCGCACGCTGTGATGGCTCCCCGTTCGTGGGCTGGGCTCTGTCCCCCTTCCGAAGCGCCGGTCGAGCCCTCCCATTCGAATTGCAGTGAGAGCCTGCCTGTCTTAGTCATCGCCGGACGGCCGCGCTCGTGTCGCCATGTGGGCTCCCCGTTCGTTGGGCCACGAGGGGTCTATTCCCGTGTCCCAGCCCCCTTCGAAGCGCCGGTCGAGCCCCCCGACCGAGTTCAGCGGGCGCCCTCCGTTCGACTTCTGGCGGGGCTTACCCGTCCGATGCCACGAGCATCCAAGTTCCCGTCGGATGCCGCGAGAGACCTCCCGGTTGAACGGCTTAACTCGTTCCCAAATCACGCTCGTATAAATCTGGGGTCATCGAGCTGTCAGTTCAACTGCTGGCGGGGCTTATCCATCCGATGCCGTGAGCATCCAAGTTCCCGTCGGACGTTGCGAGAGCCCTCACGGTCGAACGGTCAAGCTCGTTCTTTAGTAAATACCTTCTCATGCCCTTCACTTTTTTGGGGGGGATTAATTCTACGCTCGCTGTCCCGCGCTTACCTGGCCTTTTTGGGGGAGTACTCTGGGTTCGGGCCAAATTCCGAGCTCGGAGCCCTCCCTGGACAGCAAGCCAAATACGCATAAATACTACATCAGATTTCCATGTACGTGTGAACTCGTGAAATTAAGTTTCATGTAACAAAGTTCGGGAGGAGCACGTTCAGGTAATCAACCAATCAGCACGAGGAAGCCGGTATAAATAAAGCCTTTCCTCACCTTCTGTCTCACGACAAGTTTCTCAGCATCCCTCCACCACCCCATCACCTCACACTCGGCTGGGTCTACCCCAGTATAAGGGGGGAGTACTCTGGGTTCGGGCCAAATTCCGAGCTCGGAGCCCTCCCCTGGACAGCAAGCCAAATACGCATAAATACTACATCAGATTTCCATGTACGTGTGAACTCGTGAAACACCTCTCCGGGTTTGCTTGACCAATGAGAAGGGTGGAATTTCCAAGCGGGAAAATTCCTCTGTGATTGATTTATGAATCTTTGTTTTAAGCGTGCTCATTTGCATGTGCAGCTGGATTGGTTTCTGATGAAGAAACTAAGAAAGATTCTTGTAATACTAATATGTTGCGCAGCTATCGGCATATCATGTACACAATCATTTCGATCTTCAAAGTACCAATTTATAGAGACCAAACATGGTATAGGTGAGGTTACATTGACCGTTGGTTCTATCATAAAATACACAGTATCAAAAGAATTATAGAATTAAAAACACTACACAAGACAGTATATCATTCACACAATTTACTGGGATGCATGTTCATTTATAGATCAGATTAATGCAGCAAAGTCTGTTTTAAAGTCAGTTTCTGTCTTCTGCACCTGGACCCAACCATTACGCATACCTGAAGTGCCAGCCTCATCAGCCCTGTGAAGGCCTCATTGACACGACCAATCTGACTTCTGACCTGTAACGCTGCCTGGATCATAATCATACACTGTTCGCTCGTTGGCCAGAGGAGAACTGGCCCCCGACTGAGCCTGAGTTCTCCCAAGGTTTTTTTCTCCATTCTGTCACCTGATGGAGTTTTGGTTCCTTGCCACTGTTGCCTTGGCTTTTGGCTTGCTTAGTTGGGGACATTTAATATTCAACAATATTATTGATCTGCCTTATTTAGGGTGGACGATGATGCAATTTTCTTCTAGAAACAAACTTTGTTGTATTATTTTCATGTTATCAGTGTGAAGCTGCTTGGATACAATCTGTATTGTAAAAAGCGCTATATAAATAAAGGTGACTTGACTTGACTTCCCCATTGTCTCTGTCTTGACCAGTGACACATTTTTAACAGCCATAAAACCAACTTATCTGATCGTGGTCATGGTAACTAAGACCTTCTTGCCCTTGTTGGGGGAATGGGACCACAGATCCCAGAGTGAGTTTTAAATATTATTTGTTAAACTATAACAAATATTTGTGTCTGATTTGTCTCAGTCGTTACAGATTATTCTGTGGTTAGTTAGTTGATTTGTTAGTGATACTGACTTATTTATTATCCTTTAAAATATGTGATGGACTGAGAGAGTGTGAGTTAAACACTCAAGGACTTGAAGCTCAAGATCCATGCTATGGAACCTACAAGCCTACATATTTTCACTAAGTATTTGCACTAACTCCTGAGAAATTATTCAGGAAGCTTCTTTAACCAATAGAGAGTGTTTGCACAAGATCACATTTTTTACGGGAAATATTTGCATTAAGTTTTGCACTAAATACTAAGAAACAGTTAAGGAAGTTTCTTTAACCAATAGAGAGTGTTTGCACAAGATCACATTTGTACGGAAATATTTGCACAGATGCCTGAGAAATTATTCAGGAAGTTTCTATAACAATAAGAAATGTTGGCACAAGATTTCACGGTTTCAACATTCTTACACGGTTAAATTTACTTTCAAATATGTTTAGAGGGAACATTGGAGAAGCAATCAGACAACAGGCCATATAAATATGAATCAACTTATCAGAGGCTACATGTACACCAACAGCAGAACCATGTTTTTGCTCAGTGTCCTTCTGCTTACTTGTAAGTTTCCAAGTTGAATTAGATGCACAGTAAATACTGAGCTGCACTTTTAGACATTTCAACAGCTCTGTTCTGGGTTAAACGCAGGATGGAGAATAGTGTGAATGGATTCAAGATTAGCAATGCAAAGGTATTTTAATCATTTATCTTATGTTGTTGTCTTAGTGGTGCAAGACTCCAGATTGCTGATTTCTGCAGGTATGTCATTTAACCATGTTAACATCAACAATCACCAGTTAAACAAAGATCATGTCTTAATTGTTAAGTCCAGTTTTAAATGTCATGTTTTTTGTTTGTGTGTGGGGGTTGTGGTGTCAATATGTCACCATACTGTATTTTTTTTTAATTATTGTTATTACAAATGACAAATAATACCTTCAAGGGGGACTCTTTTAATTTTTCAGAGACTGTAGTTACGTGTGATGGGTCTGTCCAGCATCTAAAGTGTGGTAAGAGTTGTAGTTACAATAATTAGTTATAAGTTATTTATTATATATACTATTTTTTGTTATTGTTTTAACAGTAATCCATTAATGATGATTTTCTAATATTCAGATTCTGGTGTGATCAGTGTACAATCAGCAACATGTGGCCGCACAAGCAGCATCATTTGCAGTGTTGGACGACCACAAGGCGAAACATCTAATACTCAGTGTTCGATAGATGTTCCTGCAGTCTCTAAACAGTAAAGATCTTTTTCATTGTCTTTTTGCTTGTGACAGAAGAATAGAATTAGTCTCTTGATTACTCTGTGGTTAGTTAGTTGATTTGTTAGTGATATTGACTTTGAAATTTTGTTAGTGATATTGACTTATTTATTATCCTTCCAAAGATGTGATGGGCTGAGAGAGTGTGAGTTAAACACTCAAGGACTTGCACCAAAAGATCCATGCTATGGAACCTACAAGTACTACACTACAAATTACATTTGCATCCAAGCAGGTCTGATTTTTTTCTCTCTCTCTCCTCCATTTACATCTCTTTGCAAGCCTGTAACTATCTTCTGTACTCTAACTTCTTCCAGAAATAAGTGTGACTTGTCATGGTGGATACAGTTACTTGAAATGTGGTGAGCTATATTTCCACAACTCTTATTTTGTTTCAAGAAATCAGATCACATTGTATAAATTAAGAAATGCTATTATTTTTATCTCCATGAAGATAATGGGAAGATTCAGATAAATACTGCAAACTATGGACGTACAGATAAAATCACCTGCTCGGAAGGACGTCCATCCATTGAGCTCCAAAACAACAAGTGCTATTCTCCCAATGCACTGGCTCCTGTGTCGAAAAGGTAGATGGATCAACTTGCTTTAAATTTAATTTGGTAATTTGTAGGTACATTTATATTCTTGGTCTTCTTCAAATACCATCCCAGCTAAGGGACATTCTCTAAACATTCTGGCACGGCTCTCAAGTTATGAACAAACGTTCTTCCAGTAACGTTAATAGAACGTTCATTGTTTTCTGAAGTATTAAAAAAATATATAATAATAAATAAATAAATCAAACCAAGTCCACTCTCAGCTATTCTTGGGATATCTGGTAGTTTCAAGAAGGTTGATGTACATTAAAGACAAGCTATTATTTGGTATAATAATTGCCAAGAGGCTGATTTCACAAATGTGGAAAACTGATTCTGTGCCTCAGTTTGAAACATTTAAAAGTAATATTCCCATATTGTTTTCTCTAACGTTTGAATGACATGTTTAAAAACATTCAGAAATAATGTTTTTAAATGTTCTTCAAACATATTTTGTTAGTTGGTATAAATATGCAATGACTAATGTAAGCCTCTTTCTTTGACATGTAAAGCTGCAATGGCCTGAAAAGTTGTGAGGTTTTTGCGACACATACGGTCTTTACTGATCCCTGCTCTGGCATATACAAGTACCTTACAATCTCCTATTTTTGCCTCCCACCTGAAATTCGTGAGTATTTCTTAACCCCCGTTAACTCCTGTTTTATCCTGTTTGCACAGAATGTAATGTTTTTAGATACTTTTAGATACATTTTAATTGCATTTAATTTATATTAAATTCAATTAACTGATCTTTATGATGCTTTTTGGCCAACTTAAGTAGGATTTAAGTACAGCTTTATATGTAATTTAATAATTTATTCAGTTGTCTTTGAAATATGGTTAATGTGTAAAGTAAGACTGTTAACTTTAGATTATTACAAAGTGCATTTTCTTCATTTTGTGTTGTGTGCTATAAAAAAAACAGTCATGGAAGTGTTCTCTCTTGTACTTAACTGGCCTTTAATTTAATTAATATTACATTATCTGCAAGTACAAACGTAAAAAAAAAGTACGATTTGAAATACACTACAAGTGCACAATCAGTACAGTTAAGCACACTTCTTTTTCACTAGATAAAGTTTTTTTCTGTAGTAAAGTTTTTTTTTTATTGCTTTACAACATATCTCCTTTTTCTGTAGGTTCAAGTATGGTCTGTGAACAAGAGACTAATGACCTGAAGTGTGGTGTGTGTTCTGTTGTTACTTGACTTGCTTGTTTTTACTGTTTCATCTGTTAATCCAGAGTTTATTACTAAATGGTAAAACGTATAGTATATAATTACTTTTTTTCATCCAAGAGATTGTAAAAGGTGGAACTGTTGTTTTCAGAGGATGGAACTGCCATACACATTCACAGCGCTAGCTACGGGCGAACTGATAGCAGCACGTGTTCTACTGGACGACCTGTTTCTCAGCTTGCCAAAACTGACTGCTACGCCTTAAATTCACAGACAATAGTCACTAATGGGTCAGTTTACATGCACAATGTACACATTTCCACAGGTAATTCAGTCTTTGCTCTGATAAAAACAAACAAACAAACAAACAATCCAAACTATGCTGATCAGGCTGGGAGACCACCTAAGACCAGCCTATAGGCTAGTTTAAGTGTTTCTTCCCAGCAGGGTAATACAATTATTTTAACAATAATAGAATCAAGTTAAGTTTTTTAATCAAGTTTTTGTTTATCAATTTGTATTTTTATGGTGTAGATGTGAAGGGAAAAATGGATGCTCCATTTCAGCCTCCAACAGTGTCTTCTCGGATCCATGTGTCGGCACATTCAAATACCTGTACATCTCATACTCCTGCGTATCCAAGTGTAAGTGTTACTGTACAGAGCAATGAATTTGCATACTTGAGCTAGTTTTCTAATCTGTTGATTAGTTTTGATTTGGTTTTAGGCCTACTCCTGAACTCACTCATCAGGCTAGATTGATTATTACTGTTGATGTTTTTTTCTTGTCTTGCAGAATACGTTAGCTGTTCTTAAGGATTTGGGCTCTTCAGTTCTCTATCAATATCTTTTCCACTTTTGATGTGCTGAAACTAAATCAATTTCTTGTTAACGCCTCTGTAATATTATGCCGTCTTGGGAAATAAAATATGACATCTTTCCTAATGTAAAGATATAGCAGAAATAGTAGCCTAATAGTAGAATAATAGTATGCTATTCTGATTATTTGCTTACACTAATTTCCTCACAATAAATGCTTTGAAAATGAGATTCTGTGTGCATCCCTGTTCTGAAAGTTTGCATGAAACGGAAGTTGTGATAGTCATTTCTTCCCTATTGTGACACATCCGATTGAAATGGTTTCTCAAACAAGAGAAAATGTAGGGCAGAACTTTTTGATATCCATGCAAGGCACATGAATTAAAAAAATAATAATGTGCATGCATAAATAATTTATAATATATTCTGCAACAATCCATAATAATATAAGAATTGCCCATTTTGATTTAATGGTTACTTTTAAGCACAGAGTTTGTACACACCAGCTTTATGTCATTTAGCAAGTATTTAGAAATAGAATCTAAAAGACACTGTTTATTTATGTGCCTCTGGCTTTAATTTGGGACACTTAATATTCAACAATATTAATGATCTGTCTGTACTGATGCTGTTGTATGAGAAATGAACCGAGCTGGACGATGACAATACAAAATAAAATAAATAAATAAAAATTTGCACACTCGGAGTTCGGCCTGAACCCAGAGTATCGGAGTATCTTTGCAACAGAAGTAAATCAATCAATCAAAACTAACTTTAGTTGGACAATAACATTATTCTAGAGCTGCTGTAAAGCCAAAACAATCTCTGTTACTGTAATGTCCTATTATCACTGTAAAGCTGGTTTGTAAGAATCTATATTGTTAAAAGCGCTATATAAATGAAGGTGACCTGACTATACAAAATTGGTAAAACTGGAATTCCCCTTTTTTTTCTTACTCTACCATTTGGGGTCAGTAGGATTGTTTTTTAAATGTTTAAGAAAGAAGTCTTGTATCCAAGACTGCATTTATTTGATATTGTGATATTATTTTGATATAGTAATACTGTGAAATATAGCAATTTAACATAACTATTTTCTGTTTACTACTGTTTTCTATTTATGTATATTTTAAGATTTAATTTATTCCTGTAATGACAAAGCTGAGTTTTAAGCATCCTTACAATAAAGAAATCATTCTAATGAAAAAAAAGAAAAAAAAAGTATAATGATCAATGTTTAAAACAATTATTTAAAATAGAAATCTTTGGTAACAAATGTCTTTAACTGTCCCTTTTGACCAATTTAATGCATCGGTGTTGAATAAAAGTAGTAATTTCTTTCAAAATATAAATCGCACAAATATGGGACTTTTCAAACATGCCATTCCAGCCTCATATGTTAAAACCTGTTTAAATATTTAACTTCTGTTGATTTATATTGACTGTCAGGTTTTATAAGAGTATAATGTCGAAGCAGAAACTATTTAACACACAGGGCTTTTGTTTGCAAGAGAACTTAAAAGCTGTCTTTACTCATTCAAGTTACTACCATTTAAATAGTATATGAAATACAATAGTGTCCTCTTATCAATGTTAAAAAATGAAATGGCTTGTGCTTAAGAATATGAAGTAAAAAAAAATACAGCTTAATCAGAACAGATTCAAACAAGAAAGCAGAGAAGTCAGAATTAGTATTTGGTGAAAATAACCTGCCAGTTTAATAACCATACAATAAAACCTGTAAATACCAATGAATTATACTAAAAAATATGATCGTAAAAAAAAAAAAAAATTGATAAATGCACAACCAGCTAAAGTGGAACAAAGGGAATTATCAGGAAGGACGATTAGAGTTCACAACCCCTGATCCCCAATACACTCACTCTTACACTCACTACATACAAACACACATACTCACACAGCCACTCAGTTACTCTCTGTTAGCGATAGTCACTTACAGACACTCAGAGACACATAATGGACAGGGTTAAATAATCAGTACACATTAAATTCACAAACAAAATGACTGGACCTGCTATAATGTCAGCATGTCTGTGCTGTGACCCACCCCCCTCCCAGCCACTGGTGTCTGTAAGGGGCTTTGCTGAGCATCTTTCTGTGGGTGCTGATCATCAATCAGAAGGTATAGGGGAAGGGGCTAGGAACTGAATGGAGAGGGGTGGGTGGTTTTGGGTGGAATGAGGTGAAGGGTTGGTGGAAGCCATTTGTGTATTTAAAATGGATGTGTGAGTGTTTGGAGATCAGTGCAGCTCCCCTAGTTCTCATTATCGCCTGCTTCGTCACCTTGGTTTTCTGACGTCCAAAGCTGCAGGCATAAGAATCAATATATGAATTAATAAAGCACTTAAACATAACTGGTGCAGTATGTGTGATGGAGGACTCACAGTGAGGTTGTCCCTTAGAAGCTGCATGATCAATGTGCTGTCTTTGTAGGAGTCCTCATTTAAAGTGTCAAGCTCAGCAATAGCTTCATCAAAAGCCTGTAATAGAAGCTCAAATTTCTCATTTGGCCTGAATGAGTGAAATATACAGGTGCTTCTAATGGATACAGCTCAAAAATCATTCAATGTAGTAAAAGTAATAAAATACACATTTATGTAATGAAGTGTATAGACTAGAGGCTGTTAACACAGGATGAGTTGTTACATCTATCTGAGATAAAAACAAAACAAAATGTAAACATGCATGGCTGTTTTTGGTGACTATCCCTTGTCTTAATGTTTGGCAAGTTGAAAACAATCCAGCTTTTGTTAAAGACAAGAACTTGTCCTGTGTGAACAGCCTAGTCATTTTGATACTAACTGTCTTGGCGAGGTGACAGGCATTCTCAGGAGAGTTGAGGATCTCGTAGTAAAAAACGGAAAAGTTGAGGGCAAGACCCAACCGTATGGGGTGCGTGGGCTGCATGTCCTTCTTGCTTATCTCAAAAGCATCCTGGTAAGCCTTCTGAGAGCTCTCAACTGTGGCTGAGAAGAACAAAAAGATAATTTTGTATTGATCACATTCATAAAAGCCAAATATACTTTATAATTAATTTAGTATAAATGTACACAGAGAGACAGATAGAAGACATTTCCTGATATAAGGTAATACGATATAGCATGATAAACATGCACTGTACTGTTATTGTGGGCACTAGTACGGATCTCTATAGTGGACCTTACAAATGATTCAGATTTTTAGAACACGGATGGGAGGCCAACAGAGCGAGTGGAGGTGCAACTGAATGAAAATGCACGTTCACTCTCTGACAGTAGATGGCACTTATGGAACAGCAGAAATGCAGCCTTTACCCCAGTAACCCCCATAAACAAAGCAGCTGTGCTACATTCTGTTTCTGAACAGTATTTAAATGTTTTAAACAGCCATTTGGATTTTTGTATTCGCAATGGTGTTCATCACAGCACCAAATACTTAAATTTAATAGCAAATCATTTATTTTCACATTTAAACATTTTTACATTTCAGCTATAGCCATTATCATAACATGAAAATGTAATACTGTCAAATGAATAATAGAGACACAACAGTGATTTCTTTTGCAGAAAACAAAAATTAAGTTTACATTTAGCTGAAAAACCAAAAATAAAGTATCTTGAATTAAATTTGGGTAACTGAACTCTTCATGATGTTCAGGGGGTTGTATTCTCAGGTGATAAATTAAAACAGTCGTAGTGAAGTTCTTCGACAACAATCCGCCTCTCTATATTTCAGCTGAACAAATGTTACATATTGCGAATCAGCATCATTTTTTGGTCACAAAAAAAGTGCATCAACATTGCTGACATGTTTCCCTGTAGTAGCTTATCCATTTTGTATTCACAAAGACACTTAACTTCTTGAAGCACAAAACCCCTTTGAGCCCAAAACAGGAAAATGACATGCTTGAACTCAAATGCTTGTCTTTCCTAAACCCTTTGGAGTATGAGCATAGTTGTGGTATAATTTTAAAGAAGACAAATGGAGCTTTATTTTCCAAGTTTCAGAATTAATATAAGTAAAAAAATAAAAAATAAAGTAAAAAAATAAGGCATACCTTGTCCAAAGACTATAGAGATAGGAAGACGGTTCACTCCTATTACTTATGAATGGGAGAAACCGCAACGCGCAATATGACGGAATAGTCCCACCTTCTAAAGTAAAAGAGCCATGCGTTGATTGGTAAAGTTATAGCGCCACTGCAGCTGCCCGTTAAAAGACTTTAAAAATATATATATATGAGGACTGCAAAGCTTTTTTTATGCTATTTGAGCATAAGAAACAACATTTATGGGACAGTTCATGTCAGATTTTGTTGCTGATTTTAAATACGTTATTCTTTAATTGTGACTTCGGAAAGCAGTTTTTGAGATTTCAGGATTCCCTCATTCAAATAAATAGAACTTGGTCTTGGATGCTATGGGTGGCGAGAGAACAGACTTTCCTTGAAAGGGACTTTGACCAGACGCGAGCAGCACGACTAAAAGCAATAAAACTTATTATAAACAGTGATTCTGTCTATACTGAATGTGGTCACGAGTGACAAATCTCCGACAGTAAACTGATGCCTTGTTCAATTTATGACATACTGACACGAAGGACAAACACTTTGCAATGAGCGCTTTGAAGTTCTTGCAAGGTTTTTCTCTGACTAGTGTCTTGAAAAATGGCCACTTGGAGCTCCAAAGTGCCACTTGATAAAAAAAAAATATCTTAAAGCTATATAAAGCTGTTAGTTACTTTTACATCTGCCACATATATAGTAAATCATTCTTTAAAAAAAGTTATTATTTTTTTTTTTTTACTTTTAAATCTGTGTACACAATTTTAGTGAGTTCATTACTAAATTCACACAAACATGGCTTTACACAACAACAACAAAAAACACTTTCATAGCCTTTAAACCATTTTTGTCTCCATACATGGAAAGTGCGCTGTTTGCCAGTCGTTCACAGTCGTGTCCACAGATTAGGGTTGCCAACCGTTCCGTATAATACGGAATCGTCCCGTATTTGACACATAAAAGTCTTGTTCCGTATTGAACTGATACGGAACGCACTTTGTTCCGTATTTTTGAGAATCAATTCAGTGCAAATCCATGACAGACATGTGTCAGACTATGAACGAAGTCATTTGTAGGCTATGATAAGAAAAAAAACCAGACGGTGCGGTAGATTTTAATTTCTCCCCCTGTTTGTCTATGATCAGCGTAGCGTTTTTAACATCTTGGAACATCATCAGAGAATGCCCTTTTAATTGGTCGTTTCAGTCATTGTGAGTCACGTATCGTAGCAACGATGACGACAAGTGACAACAGCGGGAAATGTAAAAATGACTACCTCCGAGCAGCCGGCGAAAAAGAAAAGAGCACAAAAATATACATACAGGTGTTGTATTGCTTGAATGCAGTATTTGAGTGCAATATTTTATGTTTTCTTTATTAGCTGTTTTTTTATGTATTATTGTTTTGCACTGGAAAGAAAGTTAACTATAATGGAAGTATAATTATATAAAGATATTTGCACTTCTCTTCCTTAAAATGTTGTCTAATTAAATTAAAAATATTATTTTTTGCACTGGAAAGAACATTCTAGAAGTCTATTGAATAAGTTCGCACAAGGCTACAGAAAACTGTTGTGTTCATTTTTCTTCAAATGCAGTGAGTTTTGAATGATATATTTTGTATTTGTTTAAGTTAAAAATAAAACGTATTATAAACTAAACAAATCCATGGTTCATTGTTGGCAAAATGATCATGATAGCCTTTATATTTCACTTCTATGTGGTTCAGTCTTGTACGTTATATTGATTAGGCCTACTTTGCTATTCTATAAATATATAGGCCTAATAAGTTGTATTATAATATGCTATAATGTATGAAATATATTTATCTAAATGTATCAATTAGTTTCCACAATATTCACCAGAAGTCATCATTTCAGGGGTTATTTTTCAAAATTTTCTTCCGTGGGGGCATGTCATACTTTTACAGCGCCGGTAAAATTGGGGATGTGTATTTGCTGCCTTTTACCGCTAAGAGGCGCTACACTCACAGACTTTGAAAAGTGTCAGTTTATTCTATTGCGTAATCTACCACGGCACTTTGAGAACTGCTAGCAGTTAAGTTCAAGTGAAACATTGTAGTTAAACTAATCCCAATACTGTAATTACAGTACAAATTTGGAACTGAAACAAATGTAGGCTTCTATTTTTGCATCACATTTAAGCAAAGTAGGTTAAACGTTAACATTGTGTGCCCAGCTTTTCAATCATTTAGAATGGCCATGCATGTCAAGGTTATGTATCTTATACTTTGTGTAATTTTAATTTGTTACTAGGCCTAGATTTATGAGCTGAAACATAAGTGAAATAAATTAAACTAAATGATCATAAAATGTAAAAATTGTTAGGACTTGCTAAACTATGTTAGTCGGTAGCATTTGTGTTTTAGCATTAATTAAGAATTAAATAGGCTTACAGTAGGTTGTTATGATAAATAATGAAAACATTTCAACATTAAACATTGCAACAGAAAAATGTCACATTAATGAGGCTTTGCGTAAGCATAAGTTAATTTATTGATTCGAAACACTTTTCGGAGCTTTGTTATTAAATGTCTGTCATTTTTATCAATAGGCGTTTAGACGATAACAGCCTTTGCTGTTAACCGATGTTGGCCGATAGCATTAATGTTTTACCGTTCTTGATGCTTAAATAGGTCATCGGATGCAAAATTCACCTAACCCTAACCCTTTTTTTTTATCCTCAAAAAGTCTAAACACTCTCAATAATCAAGCTGTTTGGATCTTCTGAGCAATATGATGTCATAATGCTCCGCCCACGACCAAGTATGACGTCCAGTGTCAACTGTCAAGTATTAGCATATTTCCGCCCTCAGCCATTCGACACCCCCCATGGAAGAGAGGGGTGGGGTAAGCATTTGCTCATTATCATTTAAAGGGAAACTGAAATGAACTAAATTCGATAACATGTTGGTTATAAAAATTGTAAATAAATTAATTCAAAAATAATATTGAAAACAAAACATTTATGAAGTTTTTCCCGATACTGAAATTTACATTTTGTTGTTATCAGAGCGCAGCCGTGTTCGATGACGACACTGGTATGGTACCACTGTAGGCTACTAACGTTATGTCAGGCTACTCTACTGCTACTCTGACTGAACTGACTGATTTTGACAGTATGGACAGAGAACTGTACGTGACCAGGCACTGAAGGAAGCATAGAAAGCCGCTGAGTCTTTGTGTATCCATCATAAATCTACTCCTATGGAGGTAAAAGAGTGAATTGTTTCACAATAGTTTTAAGAAGCAAGTGCCTTTTGAAATACACACTTTCACAGTACATATGAAGTAAATGCATACTAAATCTCATTGTTTATGAATATTGGTATTACTGTTTTTTTATTTATATTTATATAAATATTTATTATTTAGATATTTTTCTTTAGTTAAATGTTAACTAAAGAAGGTAAAAATTAGGAAATGAGTGACAAAAGGTGATTTATTTTGATGTTGGTGACTAAAGTGATGTAATGAGACAGATGAGAAGAATGTGAATTAATACTTTAAAAGCAACTGTTGTACTTAAAATTAACTGGGATTTAAATATATCTGCAGAGGAGCTGTGAAAGAGCAGACGCGACTCGTTCTTCACATTTTAACCTGTTTTACAGATAACAGTGATCTGTCAGCTGGGTCTCCTGAGCCGAGGTATGCAACAGATTCTTGGGGGCTCGTCCGGGATCCACTCCAGGTGACGCTAGGAGGGGGATCCAGAGATTCCAGGACCGTGGGACAAGGTGGCACTTGGGCTAGAGGCTGGTGGCTGCTGCATCAATAGTGACAACGAGACGCACACAGAGGGCTGAACAGACGGCTGTTTTCATCCAGAGGATAAGGCACTTTCGGGAAGAACAACGGAGAACAATGTCATGGCAGATCGTACGAGGAAACACTTGTTATGGGACATCAGAAAAAACCTGATCACACTGCCTGCTGATGAACTGTTTCGCATCGCAAAGGTCATCAAGCCAGTACGAGGTAAAGACTCATTTGAACTTGACCTGGAAGACAGTGAGGGTTGTTTCGAGTACATCTGATGTTGATACGACACTCACCTTACACATGTGTTAAATCCACCCACCACTGATAAAACTTATCTGACATCACATGTTGCACCTGACTCTGGGAGTGGTAAGGGAGCTGTACCTGAAACAAATACAGACATGCGTAAAATGCTTGCGGAATACGAAAAAATTGGCAGGAAAATGAGCCAGTACATGACACCTACCCAGAACACTAACTTGAATCACACTGTAGCACAGGGAGGCGCCACTACAACACACATGTACCAGACTGAGCAGCCCAAAAATGTAGCTCATGACTTCACCTTCCCTGTGGGGGGGGTTTAAGTATATCCAGCCCTGTGAGTTTAAGATACATGGAAGCCAGATTGGAGATAACTCGTCAGACATCATGTTCAACAATGTCTGCAGGCAAATAGACAGTGGCCTAAAAGAGAACTTGAGCAATGCCGACGTTGTTAGAGGTGTGGTGCAATTGATCAAACCAGGCAGTTTTAAAGATATGCTGATGAACAAAGATGACATGACTGTAACTGAGCTAAAGGGGCTCTTACAATCACACATGTGGGACTGAAATAGCACAGAGCTGTTCCAAGAACTGACGTGCAACAAGCAGAGTAAACACAAAACCCCTAAGCAGTTCTTTTACAGAGTCATGGGGTTGCAACAACAAAAAAAAAAATACTCTTTGCAGCAAAACAAGCTGATTCAGACAGGAAGTATAGTGCAGCTACTGTGCAGGTTACACACTGTTTACCAGGGTTTAAGCCACTGGTGTAAAGATATTTACAGCGAGCTAAAACCCTTGCTAGCTGATAGCGATGTAACTGACGATGCTATCCTCAGGCACGTTCACCTAGATCACCTACCAACCAGTAAGAATTCCGGCTCTCACAGACCTGTTAGTTTTTCTTTAAAAAGCCCTCCTGTTCTCCACTCATTACCTGTATTAACTGCACCCGTTTGAACTCGTTACCTGTATAAAAGACACCTGTCCACACACTCAATCAAACAGACTCCAACCTCTCCACAATGGCCAAGACCAGAGAGCTTTGTAAGGACATCAGGAATAAAATTGTAGACCTGCACAAGGCTGGGATGGGCTACAGGACAATAGGCAAGCAGCTTGGTGAGAAGGCAAAAACTGTTGCCGCAATTATTAGAAAATGGAAGTAGTTCAAGATGACGGTCAATCTCCCTCGGTCTGGGGCACCATGCAAGATCTCACCTCGTGGGGCATCAATGATCATGAGGAAGGTGAGGGATCAGCCCAGAACTACACGGCAGGACCTGGTCAATGACCTGAAGAGAGCTGGGACCACAGTCTCAAAGAAAACCATTAACACCACACTACGCCGTCATGGATTAAAATCCTGCAGCGCACGCAAGGTCCCCCTGCTCAAGCCAGCGCATGTCCAGGCCCATCTGAAGTTTGCCAATGACCATCTGGATGATCCAGAGGAGGAATGGGAGAAGGTCATGTGGTCTGATGAGACAAAACAAAAATAGCTTTTTGGTCTAAACTCCACTCGCCGTGTTTGGAGGAAGAAGAAGGATGAGTACAACCCCAAGAACACCATCCCAACCGTGAAGCATGGAGGTGGAAACATCATTCTTTGGGGATGCTTACCTGCAAAGGGGACAGGACGACTGCACCGTATTGAGGGGAGGATGGATGGGGCCATGTATCGCAAGATCTTGGCCAACAACCTCCTTCCCTCAGTAAGAGCATTGAAGATGGGTCGTGGCTGGGTCTTCCAGCATGACAATGACCCGAAACACACAGCCAGAGCAACTAAGGAGTGGCTCCGTAAGAAGCATCTCAAGGTCCTGGAGTGGCCTAGCCAGTCTCCAGACCTGAACCCAATAGAAAATCTTTAGAGGGAGCTGAACGTCCGTATTGCCCAGCGACAGCCCAAGACCATCCATGGCTAATAGTGCCCAAGTCACAGATGAAACTGACGGAGATGTGAGTGCTACAAAAGGGTCTGCTGCACAAAAAAGGTCAGAATGACCAGATTAAACTTCTTACTGCCAGGATTGATACTCTAACCAGCATGGTAGACGCTATACAACACTCCATAACAGTACGAACTGAGGGTGGCTGCCAATGCTCCTCCAGCCAACCATCCTCTCGCCGGGTGAGCCACTGGCGTTGCTGTCCACGGTGTGCGGACGAAGGGGCGACATGACTACACACGTTTCATCTGTGGTGAGGATGGACACCAGGCAGTGGGGTGCCTACAAACGACAGGGAAACGGGAACCGGCCACTGCAAAGGGGCAACCTGCCAGGTTATGAAAATCACATAACATTAGGGCTGTAATCTCCCAGTCGATTATTTGATTATTGGTCGATACGTCCTGGCTCGATCAAAATTCTGATTGGTCGATTTTTTACCGCGTTCATTTGCCGCGAGCACCCCCCTTGTTTTCACTTCTTTTGGATTAGCCCAACCCACTGGAGAAGAGAGACAGATTGAAGAAAGTAGGCTACTAGGTTTGCTGAATATTATTACTTGATCTGGTTTGTTTAATAAATATTATTTTTTTATTAAGGTGGACGTGCCTTTTGTGTTTAAGAGTAAAAGCTTTAAGTTAATAGTCTATTCGTGTCTCAGCCGTGAAGCTGAGCTCATATATGTTCAGCCTCGCTCTGTGCGAGCTGCACAGAGCGGCTGAAATGAGTGTCTGTCAGTTATTATAATACATATGACAAAAACAATTGTCTAAATTATGTTGCATATTCCTCAAAAGTTATTGGGATGATATCACTAGTTGACAACATAGTACTATTTTCATGGAATCATAGGCTATGATATTGCGCAGCTGCACGTGATGCAACGCTCAGAGCCGACAGACTCGTGTGTCAGACTCATTTCAGTGCAAAATAATTAGGTCAAAAACGATTTAATATACTGCAAATAGCCTACTAGTTTTTTGTGTTTATTTATAATTCATTTAGGCGGACAACAAGGCTACCAAGTACTGTGCAAGTACTTTACCATGCCGTGGGTACGTTACAGTTTACAAATGTTTAACTAATGTGGGGAAGTAGGCTACAGCTGTGTTCAGCGAGTTAACATTTGGCAGTTTGAAATCGATTAGGTAGTTACTTCACAGAATAGGGCTAGAAATGACTTGCAATGACTGTGCGTTCACACCGGACGCGAATAGCGCGTCAAATTCGCGCCTGCCGCGTCTAGTTATACGCTTGACCACTTTGTGTTAATTCGCGCGTCAAGAGCGAAATTGATGCGCGTAAAAACAAAAGTTTGAAGCGAAATTAACTTAACTAATAACTTAGACAGCGGTTTCTTCTTCCAGTCGGCGGACTGTGAATCGAAACTAGGAATCGAAATTTAAACTTTTGAACGATTCAGGGAAAATCACAAAGCTAGTCCCGGTTCCAATCGATTCTCGATACTCGATACCCAAGCCTAGTCAAGATGATCTGAAAGTCTACACTGTAAATGGAAATCTTATCCCATTTGACGGCTGGGCGATCATCACCTGCTAGGAAATGAGAACCTAAGTCTATCTATTAATGTCCCATTCCTGGCAAGTAAGATGCCAATTGAGAGACCACTCCTAGGTTTCAACTTAGTTGAAGAACTGATTCAAGGGCAGTCTAAGCAGTTGATGCCAACACTTGCCAACACCTCACTACTAGCCGGAACCATTGATATCCCTCGCGAAAAGGAACAAACTTTAGTCAAGGTGATCCAAGCTGCTGAAGATGATGACGGAGATGGGCACTTGAAGGTTGGTCCAAGAGGAGTAGTTATCCGGGCAGGACAGGTAACTAGGGTGAATAAAAAATCTTCACGCCCTGACGAAACTTACCAATTCACAAAATTAATGGAATGCATAGCTGATATAAAAAAACTAGATGACAAGTAATTTCCTACTACTTAATTCTGAAAAAACAGATTCTATATCGTCGTCAGTTAGGAACCTGGGTGTGCTCTTTGATACCAATCTTTCATTTAAAAGTCACGTGTCTAGTATCTGTAAAACTGCATTTTTCCATCTTTAAAATATATCTAAATTACGTCATATGCTCTCAATGACAAATGCGAAACAATTAGTTCATGCATTCATGACATCAAGGCTATATTATTATAATGCTATTATGGGTGGTTGCCCTGTACGCTTAGTAAATAAACTACAGCTGGTCCAAAATGCAGCAGCTACAGTTCTTAACAGAACCAAGAAGTATGACCATATTAGCCCGGTTCTGTCAACAATGCATTGGCTCCCTATTAAACATCGTATAGATTTTTAAATATTGCTGATTACTTACAAAGCACTAAATGGTTTAGCTCCCCAGTACTTGAGCGAACTCTTAACGCATTATAGTCCTTCACGTCTATAGCGATCTCAAAATTCCAGCCAGTTGATAATATCTAGAATATCAAAAGCGACTGCTGGTGGTAGATCCTTTTCCTATTTAGCACCAAAACTTTGGAACAGTCTTCCTAACATTGTCCGGGAAGCAGACACACTGTCAGTTCAAATCTAGACTAAAAACACATATCTTTGGCCTAGTATACCCAACACATTATAGACTTATATAATTCAATGTTAGGAAGCATAATTTAGGTCAGCCGGAACCGGGAACACTTCCCATTAGAGCTGCACGATTCTGGCTAAAATTAGAATCACGTTTTTTTTTTGCTTGGAATCAAGATCACGATTCTGAAAAGCTTTATTATTTTAAAGATCTACAAATCCTGAACATTAGGTTACCAAACAAGATAGAAACAAAATAAGACATAATACTCTTGCTTCAGTCAAATTTAAATAAATGCAGTAAACAAAAAGAATGTAATATTTAAATAAATAAAAAATGACAATTAAACATTGACAACATTCAAGGGTATTACACCAGACTAGACCTATTAAAGATTCTTAGCAAGAAACACTATCAACATTTTTGGGTATGGTGTTTTTTACCCAAACACAAATTACAAGCAGAGATGAATACTAAAAGTTTACAAAGTCTAGCAGTATATTCAGGTACAGAAATTAATAATTAAACTTAAATGTAAAATAACACTATGTGTCACTGTATAAACTAAATATAGTTTAATCTTTGTTAAAGCTGTATTTTATTGTTTTATTTATATCAATGACACAGAAAACAGTGTATAATATTAAGTGTGTGTTGTCACTTTAAGACTGCACGGACCGGAAAAAAAACTGACAAATATCCGTTTCTTTCTCAGCTGTTCACATATGACAAACGAGAGAATACTTGTCAAGACGGTCATTTAGAGCGGTATTTTGACAATTTTGTGTTTATGTGTCCGTTCGAGCGCTGTCTGAAATGTGCCTCTCTCTCTCTCTCTCTCTGTGTGTGTGTGTGTGTGTGTGTGTGTGTGTGTGTGTGTGTGTGTGTGTGTGGCTGTGCGCACAGATAACGCGCGAGTCCCGGTTTTCGGCTCTTCTTCCGCGATTAAAATAGTTTGAATGTGTAAATTGGCAAGTCAATACACGTCCAAATTATGAACTTTCACTCTATGATGGTTAAATTTAGCAGTTAATCCGCGAATCATATGCGTGCCGAACCGAATCTAGTGCGATCCGTTCCACCCCTAGCGTGTTATCTCGTTGAATATCATTGGCAGAATCGAGATCGCGATCTTTTAACGATTAACCGTGCAGCTCTACTTCCCATAAATCCTGATGTACTTGTTACATCATAAGAAGGATGGCGTCTGCGCTAATATTAGTCTCTGTTTATCCCAAGGTTTACTGCAGTCTGCTGGATCCAGGCTGTATCCAGATCTGATGAAGGACCTGCGCCTGGACAAGATGACAATGCAGGCCTGAAGTGTCGACTAGGCTCTCCCCTGTGAAGGCCTCCTTCCCTTCCCTTTACCTCTGTACAGATAAAACGTTGTCGTTTTATCTGTACAGAGTCACCACATGGCTATGTGGACGTGATAAATAATTCTGTATTATACATTAAGGCCAGACAAGTAGTTTGTTGAGGGTTGATTTGTAAAGGACTACACGCCTGCGCACATATATAATAGGCACTTGCGGTGGTAATAGGCATTCTGGTTGACTACCAACTATATATCATCATATACAGTTATACAACATAAACGGTGCCAGGATTGCATCACTTCTTGAACAATGATGGATAGATCGTTCAGGCGAAATTTGCCATAAACAATGGACAATATAATCAATATTTCACAGATTTAATGCTTTTGTGGACAAAAAGTGCTGTTAGATGTTTTTCAATAGACGCTTGTCATGGACATTTTACCCAAGTGCGACGGAATGGATTCATCCCGCGACCGCCATTTCATAACAAATGTATGAAGTCCTGTTTTGATTTTGCACTTTGTTACTTGCACTCCCAGCATAAATTACAATATTACTGTTGCTGGAGCATCTATATTGTAAAACAGACACTGCAGATTGACACTAAACCCTTAGAACTTTCAAATGATGTATAATTTGTTATTCTTAATATTTTTAGACAGTCTCCTATATACAGGGACTTAACCAATAAGCGAGGTAAGCAGCCGTTTAGGGCCCCGGAGAATTAGGGGCCCCCCGACAAATACCAAGAAGCCTATATACAGGGTTGCCACACCTTGGTTGACTTCAAATTAGGGATGTCCCGATCCGATCCACGTCATCGGTATCGTGCCGATACTGGCCCAGAACGCTAAATCGGAGGGGAGGAAAAAATATGATCCGATACCTATTAGGGGTGGAACGGTTCATGTATTCGTATTGAACCGAAACGGTACGTGCGTCACGGTTCGGTGCATGGATTTACATGGAGAATACACGGTATAAAAAATAAATAAAACTTGCAGAACTACTGTTAGATACGCGCATAGACATATGCAGGTTTTTTAGGGACACCTAATCTGTAGCGCCGCCTTAGCTCTGAACGCATGTCTATTTCGCTTCAAACGCTCGCTTTATACGCGTGTCCTATTCGCTTTGGACGCGCGAATGGATTCAAAATGTTCAAGCGTCGAACTAGACGCGATAGACGCGAATATGACGCTCTATTCACGTTTGGTGTGAACGCAGCATAATGAACAGGCTGCGATGTCAAGATTGCAATGCTGGAATGTGTGAGTGTGTGTCAGACAGAGAGAGGCACGGGCGCGATCGAACAGTGGAAACAAATACATACTCCGTCATTTTGTTCATACAGGACATCATTAAAACTGCAAAGTGTTTAGCCTACTTATATTTGTGTAAAACACAACATTGTGCTTTTGTCAAACTGTAAACTCTTGTCAAACTGTACCCTACAACTGTCACCCAACCAAAATCACACACACACACTATTTAAAAGCAAAAATTATCTCATCTTTTGGACATTCATCATATTGCATTGGTTTTCATTTCTTGTCCTAAAACAGAGCACTAATCGGTTTATTTTTAAGTTACACATTCTACATTGATTAAAAAAGAAAATAAATGTGTTTTAATGGTAGTATTATTTTATACAGAAATAAATTATTTATAATTCAGATGAGAATAAAGTTAATTAAAATTAAGGAAACAAATATATTGATCTGAAATATATTGATCTGAAATATAGCAAATTAATTTTAAATTCATTCAGGTACAATTACCAAACATATCTCAAGGTCTTTTGAATAAAGGGTGGCAGTCTTTCATTATCAACTGTTGTTGTGGACTATATACTGGAGAAGTATTTGTTCTCCATTTGAGCGAGATGTATTTATGTGGCTAAATGAGCAAAGTGCTTCCATATATTTTATTATTATTAGTATTAGTTCAAGAATAAAATAAAAATATCGGATTGATATCGGTATTGCTATCGGCAAATAGCCAAAGCTGCGGCATCGGTATCGGTAGTGAAAAAGTGGTATCGGGACATCCCTACTTCAAATTCAAAGACCTTTTAAGGACTTTCCAGGTCCAATACCCTCAGATTCAAGGACTTAATGTGGGGACACATTTCAAGTGAGAGCAAGGTTACATCGTTTGACCGTTTTCATGCGTCAAACAACTACGCAAAAAAGCTTCTTTTTTTTGCATTTATTTTTGGCCATATGACAGAGATCTGATATTCTATTTGTCACGTTTCCGTTTTGCATAAAACTGAAGAATATTCGTAAAATTATCTGATATTAACTTTTGCATGAAACGTTGAGGTATCATCGTCAGGGTTTTTCCTGCATAGAGAATTATGAGGCGGCCGCCTCCGTCAAATTTCGGGCCGCCTCCGTCTGTCGACAAAAACTCAAGACGGAATCACGATTAGATACCTCTTTTCCACCGACACGATTCCGCAGCGGGTTCACGGCCGGGTTCCATTCCATTCTCAAACCGTTCTGCGCATTTCGACTGCATCAGAATAAGCACGAGCCCGGCCCTGGCCCGAGACGCTCAAGCACAAGTCCGACAGCTCATCAGAATTATCAGCCCGAGTCCGACTCGAGTTTTTTTATTATTATTATTACACAGCGGCAGCCTGCCCTATTTGCAGCCATTAAAATAGGTTAGTTTTGTTAGTTATGTTTCTTTTCATTTCTTTATCATGTTAATTTAGACAAATGTTTTGGAGCATTTTTTTTTTAAATGACGACCAAGCAGCCGAACCGACAGCGAGTATAGCCTACAACATGTTTGATCAATTTAGCCTCTCAAATCAACGCTAATAGGCTACTTTACTTGGCTACAATCCATAGATAGGCTATAAAACACTTCAAGCATATCACACAGACAGTTAATTTAACAAATGATTATTTATTAAACCACAGTGAGTAAAACAACTTTTTTTGAAATACTGAGGCAGGCTCAGGCTGCTCGAACCAGCGCTCGCAAACGAAAGGAGCAATAGCCTATCTAAACCAATTAAATTAAATAAACTTGCAGGTTATCTTACCTCAAAAATGCACGACAGAAAATGGCCATTCTTTTTTCCAGTAGTTTCCAACAGTTAAACGAAAATAAAAGTCCAATCAAACGAAAAGCATCCGTAGTTTCCAACAGTTAAACGAAAATAAAGTCCAATGAAACGAAAAGTTAGAGCAGTCTTTTACAGAGCATCGTGGAGAAAAAGAATAGCATCCACAGTGTAGCCTAAGGTTTTAACCCAGTCCTCCTCTCTTCTATCACTCTTCCCGCTGCGTTTTAAGTTGGCCATCTGCGATTTTTTCTCTTAATATTCTCCATTATTTGCACATGAGGTGAATCGTGGGTCGCGCTGATGGGAAACCTTCTGTGTGTGTGTGCGTGCGTGCGTGTGTGTGTGCGTGCGTGCGTATGTGTGTGTGTGTGTGTGCGTGCGTGCGTGCGTGCATGAGACTGTCATGTCAGTCATATGTCACTGTGTAATTATAAGATTATGAAAGTTATGAGGTTATGAAATGTCTTTCTATGTTTGTTTTTCTATCGTCGTCGTCAGCTTCTCATATTTTTTTAATTAATGTCTAAAATTATAAAAAGAAGGATAACCCAAAAAAAGCCCGAGGCCCGGCCCGCATGTGAATTATGACGTGAGAATTGGCCCGAAGCCCGGCCCTAGGGGCATAAATAAGTCAATAATAATAATATTGGCACGTCGGGCTCGGGCTGAAATGCAGGGCTTTAAGCACCTAAACGTGCTTGTCTCAAACGGAGCAAGGTAAATTTCTGCGAAAGCGCACGAGCCCCTGCCCCTCCCCCTTTTCAACATCACCTGTCAGTTATCACAACCTCCACAGACGCACGAAAGTCAAGAAGCACCTTCTCTGCAGCATCGAAGTGCCTTCACTTGTCACAGCCAGGTACCGATACTGTTTTTCTTAGGGTGTACTCACACTAGCCAGTTTGAACCGTGCCCGAGTGCGTTTGACCACCAAAGCGCGGTTCGTTTGACTAGTGTGAGTGCTCCGAACCGTGCCCGGGCGCGGCTCGATTAGCCGGCCCTGGCCCGCTTGGAAGAGGTGGGCCAGAGCACGGTTCAGTTGGACTCGGGCGCGGTTCGCATGCAGTGTGAGCGCTAACCGTGCTGGACTCCATTGTGTTCAGTGAGAGCGCCGCTCTTCCTGTTTATCCCGAAACCGTCGCACCATAATGAAGTAAGCGTGCTCCGGCACGAATGCTGAAACCCTATGTGAGTGCAGGCCAGAGGGGGAGTGGGGAGGGGGGACAATCGTACTCTGGCCCGGTTCATGGCAACCGTGCCTAGTGTGAGTACACCCTTAAGCTTCGGCTCTCAAACTAGTTAGGTTACTTAAAATATATCCATAGAGCCAGCCTGACTTAGGCAATAGCCGAAATTCTTCTGCCGTTTTTATAAAATAAGCTATCACAAGTAGCAGTCACGTAATTTACTAGTACTGTTTTGTAATTTTATGGCCCCCTATGAACTGTAAATAAAATCAAATTATCTGATTATTAAAATACCTAAAAATAAATAAATACATGCTTGTAAAAAGTTTTTTTTTTTTTACCTTCTAGTGGTCATTATACATAAAAAGATGCACCAGATTAATGCATTTAGCTTTAAAATGTACAAAATTTTCTTCCGGGGGGGCATGCCCACGGACCCCCCTAGAGGTACCGAGCTATCGGATTTTGCCACCTCCGCCTCATTTTCAGCCAGGAAAAACCCTGATCGTAGTAGTTTTGTGCTCAAGTGAACGTCATGACAACGTACTACACAAAATACCTCAAATGGGAAACACTTAACATAACGCGTAAACGCGCATAACTAACGTAAATCAAGCAAGCTAGTATGCATAGGCCACGAAGGGCGAAATAACACATTAGCGGACCAGAGGGAATAATATGGAATTTTTTTCCCAGAAATTTCTTGCACAAAATAAATGGCTGTGTTTACTGCATGTACACATTTTGTTTTAATCGGACTGAATTCATTCCGATTGATGAATCCCAATGTAGTGTTTACATGAAAACGAAAATTGATGGTGTGTATGTGCGCGTTTATATGTCACAAGCTTTAAATCAGAATTGATTTTGATTGATTGGATTAGAAACGGAATAAACCACCCGCTTTCAATCGGATCGAAATTTCATTCGGATCAAGCTCAATCGGATCGAAGTGTGCCAGTTAGTGTAGCCCGCGAACATGAACAGCACAGAGGGAGTTTTAATGAGTGACGATCCTGCTTTCTGGCCAAAACACCTGTCAGATAATTAGCTTTGAGTTTGTGATTTTTTCTTATATTTGTGAATTAATTTGTATTATTATATTTTACATTGAAAAAAATAAGAAATATTAATATTAAAAGTGTAGCCTAATCACACATAATATTAAAAGTGTAGCCTAATCACAAATATGGTTAATTAACTGTAAATAGTTTGTTTGTGAATTTAGTTTTTTTTTATTTATTTTTTTTTATTCAATTGTATTTAATTTTACATTGGGAAAATAAAAGTTTCAGGTTACAGATATTTTTAACATGCAGTTCATCTACAAATGTAGAGAGAAAAAAAAACAGAAAGAAAAACCATGGTAAACAAAGTGACAAAGCCTGAGGTCTGGACAGTGATCGTCAAGAGGTTAAATAGACAAAACAACAACATTTAAGTAGCACTAATTAAATGTCACTGTATGGATGGATGGAAAAATATCATATTTGAATAGGAGTTTATTGGCCTGGCACATCTTGCCTTGGAAATATTTGCAAAAACATTCATTCCAAAACATTAATCTTTCTTTGCTGAAACAATTTTTTTTTTGCTGATTTAGATGTGTGTTTTGGATCATTATCATGCTGTAAGATGACTAGTTCTCTTCGTTTATGCTTTGATTAATCGGCTACCGATCGCTATGGGCCGATCATTTGGGGGCAAGCACTGAAAGGGCGTAGGCACCTATTGAAATCGTTGCCGTTCTAATTTTTCTTCTTCCTCCGTATGGAAGTCTATGCCAGCCCATAGAACCGCTTGTGGGAAAGTTATGAAATTTGGCACACTGATAGAGGACAGTCGGAACAGTCACCATAACAAATTTGGAGTCTCTAACTCAATCCCACTAGCGCCACCAACTGTCCAAACTTTTACTCATGTTTATGCTAATAACTTTTGAACCATAAGGGCTAGAAACAAAATTTTCCCACTGATTCCTTGGCTCAAGACGATTCGATTGCATCATATGACGTAATTCTTTCTGCCATTTAGAATAGTTTTTTTTTTTTTTTACTCCCCTAGATGTTTGCTCTGATTTTCAAAAAAATTTAACCAGATCATCTTCAGACCATACAGACAAAAAGTTATGGAATTCAAGTTGATTCGTCAAAACGTTCTTGAATACCGCGCAAACTAATTTTACGTAGCGCTTGCAAAAACAGACGTAAGGCTATATCTCCGCAACGCTTTACCGTATTCCGACCAAACTTGGTATGTGTCATCACAAGCATGACTTGAGGCTACATGCTGCGTTGCGGTGCAGTGCCACCTACTGGTCCGGTGATATTTTTGGGTATAACTTCTGAACAATTTGTCCAAAAATCATATTAGTTGTCTCGTTAAATTTCGGGCACCATGCCGAGTCAAACGATATCCAATTTGTCCATATCGGCAATTTTGAAATGAAAAATGCTGTATTTTATGAACGCATAAACATATTACAAAACTTGGTATGGGTCATCGACACAATGCTCTGAAAGAGTCTGAGAAGTTCAGGATGCTTATAACTTTGGATTTGGTTGACTTGTTTTCACAGGAGTCATCTCCTTACATTCCTGAATCCTTGTCGAGTCCAACGATACCAAACATGCTAGGTTTCGTCTTATGGCTAGCGCAACGTTGTAAATTAGCGCTTCAAAACTTTTGCAAATATCTTTGAAACCGTAAGTCTGTTTGAGACTAAACTACCGTAGGAAATTCGGAAAGTCGCTGGCTACATGTTTATGCCCAAATGTCAATTTTTATAGTAAGTGGCAAATAAATCCAATCAAAGTCACCCATGGGTAATTTATGCTCTCATTCATATAAATGTCTAAACTCTAAAACAAAATTTGACATTTTCACCAAATTTGACATGTATGGACACATAAAAAAAAGTGGTGGAACTGCACCCCTTGGTGGCGCTATAATAGAACAAAACAAGGACATTGCCATTAATTACAATATAATATCATGATATTAAATGCTACACTTTACGAATGCATTGAGGCTCTTCAGCTATCAGGTTAACCAAAAGCTACATTATCATTAAGATAGCTTACTGATTATTTTGAATTTCTTTTTTCTGTTGAACATAAGTTATTTTGAAGAATATGGGTAACCAAACAGTTGCTGGTCCCCAGTGACTTCCAAAGTACAGTAGGGGGAAATAATTATTTGATCCCCTGCTGATTTTGTAAGTTTGCCCAATTTAAAACCTATATATAATGTGTTTTTCTGGATTTTTGGTGGATATTCTGTCTCTATCCGTTAAAATAAACCTTCCATAAAAATTATAGACCCTTCATTTCTTTGTAAGTGGGCGAACTTACAAAATCAGCAAGCGATCAAATAATTATTTCCCCCACTGTATATTTTTATACTATGGAAGTCAATGTGGACCAACAACTGTTTGGTTACCCACATTCTTCAAAATATCTTCTTTTTGTGTTCAGCACAAGAAATAAAAGAATACAGGTTTGGAACAACATGAGAGCGAGTAAATAAAGACAAAATTTTCATTTAGTGGTGAACTAACCCTTTAAGGACAAGGGGCAGCATGTTTACTATTAGGCTGATGTCACTTTAAGACCTGCACGCACCTAACTTTCATATAAGCATCCGATTTTCTGTCAACTGTGTAGTTTGACAGTATTAACCCTCTGAGGTCGGCAAACGTGCCCCCGCGTTTTGCTGGATTTTCTTCACATTGTAGCACAATAAACTTAAATTACTCCGTCATTTATGGTCATACAGAACAAAGAAATATAAAAAAAGAATCTGTGATATTTCTACTTTTGTATGTGTCCACTTACAATCAAATCAAAACATTGTGCTTTTGTAAAATAAAGAAAATAAACAGGGTGTGCGTTCTGCCTCTCCGTCGCGGTGAACTTTTTTTTCTTGAGCACGTCTATAAACTGAAACAAAACTCAGCGAATACTTGTCACACATTTATGAGCCATATACCTTTATAAACATTTAAGTGTGTACTTTTAAATGATCGGATTCAAACTGAAAACAAATATTCTCTGTTTAAGTAATTTGTATAAAACCAACAGGATGTCCAGTATCTCAAACGCTTGCTAATTATTTTTAATTTGACCACGCCCACTCGCGCAAAAGAGATTCACATGCAAATCTCCACATGGAACGCGAACGCGCTCGTTACCTCAAAAACAAAACACCAATAAACTTCACAAGTCTCTGCTTTTCGTCGAGTTTGAAAGGCGCACCGTGAGCTTACATTGGATTTACCTCAGAAGAAGAAGAACGCGATTTGAAGACAAGAAAGATGTAAGGTAAGAAATTCTTACTTAGTTTATGGTATTGTTGCATAAACTTCACATTGCAGTTGAACTGTTGCTAGATATATGGTGAATATTATAATATTTAGACACGTGTTTACTGTTAAATACTGTTCGTGGATATCTGCTCAAACGCAGATATGTATAATATGGTAACCATAATGTTTCATATTTTGGAGCGCTCTGCGTTTGAATGTATCATATTTTGGAGCAACTGCACCAAACATTAGGCTTTATGTTTTTACTATTATCTAATTTCATATCATCATAACGAATGGAAACATTTGAAGTAACATGATAATCAATATATTTTTCTCTAGCATAGTTGTTACTGAAATCTTTTGGAAGATTTATAGGCTGCTATAGGCTATTGTTATTATTATTATTGTATGCACTGCGCATAGCCTATGCCTACAAGGCACAACAAACCTGGTGTTCATTATATTATATATTGTTGGAAACATTTGTGTGTGTGTGTGTGTGTGTGTGTGTGTGTATTCTGTGAATTTTAAAAAGCCAATTTTAACCAGAAAAATCTAAAATGTATTCCCAAAATAGTGCAGGCCTAGTTTCTCTTGATACCAGTATGTTCACTTTTTTTTCTTTTCTTTCAGGGACCAGATGCTCCACTGAGTCCTGCTGACTTCAACATTCACATGAGTCTCTGTATATGAACATGGTAAAGTGAAAATCAAACACCTTGGAAATGAAAGGTATGTACAATGTTTTTAGGAATGGCACAAAGGTCTCTGTCTTTGGATCATTGTTTTCAATGTGCTCTTTTGTCATTTGTTGTGTATCTTTGGATTATGTTGTGTTGTAAATAAATCCAAACAATCTAAAAGCCATTCTTTTTTAAATCTCCTCATTCTTTGTGCAAGGTTGCTCTGAATGACAGGGCCTGATAGCTCCTAATAGGGCCGTTAGGGGAGTGTCTTTGTCTTTCTCAAGTGTTAAAGGCTTACATATTAATGAGATGATCACGCCTCTTCGCATAAGGCTTTCTCACACAAAACACGTTGTAACGGAGAGCAGATCACCAGTTGCATGGTGATTAAATCAAATTAATTAATGCAGTCTAAATCTACAAAACCCCTGTCTCGCTCTGACTCAAGCTATTCTCACATTCCAAAGCACTCTCATTTACGACACCTCTGCTGTTTTGAGATTGCTCTGCGCAGGACGTGCAGCCCAAACGGCGCCGAAAAATGGTGTAAATCATTGACTATCTCTCACTCTACATGATCTCTTACGTCTAAACCAACAGAGACCGTCTGTTTATGGCCGGGAGAGCCTCACGCTGACCAATGAGAGCGATCCCGAAAGCACTCCCCCCTAGGGAGTCCCTCGGACACTGATTTACACATAGACACTAATTAACTCTTCACAACAATAAAACAGTGTTTTAGAGACCAGATGCCCAAAACATGTGGTCTGTGCCTAATACATCAATCCAAGGACTCAAACGCACGTACACACATTTACACCCTCACCCTCCCCGGCTCGGAAAGCCAAAAGTTCAACGCATGGTGTGAACTCTGTTTGACACCACACACACACACACACACACACACACACACACACACAGAAACACACGCAGGCCCACCACGTGGGACTCAAATCCTTGTATGAAATATTTTAAATGTATTTTCTTGATGTGTGCCTGACCCCCTTTGTCCCAAATATTATGCCTATGTAGTTTGTTGGCTTGTAATCACCCTGTGGTGCCCACAATTACAAGAAATGATGTACCTCCTTGATTTTAGATATTAGAACTGTCATTCGCGGTATTGCCGTGTTCCACGAACAACAACGATGCTGAATCTTTAACACAAAATATCAGAGAATGCATTGTTTTATTAAATACCAGTGGTATTAAGTTATGGACGAATTCATCGTTCAAAACCCCGCGGAAAAGGAGGCGTATAGACCTCAAAACGTCAGGAGGTGGGCCCATACGTTGTTAAAGACGATTGGCCCACGTACGTGAGGGAGGCGTGAGTTTAGCCCTTTAAAATTGCGCGCCCCCTTTCCTCTCATTGCAGTCCGCCAGAGAGAAAGAAGACACGCCTCCTTCCCTCAAGGAAGCTCCGCTCGCTTTTATTTCCCTTTTATTTCCAAGTCTTTTCTTAGAACTACTATAGTATAGTCTTCTGAAACCAACCCACAAAACCAACTTAAGGCTAAAGATAATCTTTGCTGAGTCTTCGCTCGCTCCAAGTCGCCATAGCAACCAGAACGCTGTGACCACGTGATCCAGGTGTCTTTACCCAACACAGACGAAAGCACCCAAGGAAGGCCGATCTTTCAAACAGAGTAACGTAGATCTTTTAAATTTGCAATCTGAAGGAAATGCTGTTTAAAGTTGTCTAAATATTACTAAGAAACGTTGGGGTTTTGTGGTGAATGACTGAAACTGTTTCTATCTCTCCCTCTAAATTCTCTTTCACACACACAAACATACACGTTCACGCACACACATACTCTCACCCACGTGTGCCGAGATAAACACACTGCCACGTGCTCACGGAGCTGTCGGCAAACCCATCTCTCCTTACAAAACGCTACCCTCTCAACATCTCACACGAACACCTAAAATCATTCTTATCTCCATTCTTCACTATTAGTTTTCTCTCTCTCTCTCTCTCTCTCTCTCAAACCTTTTTATTTTGTTGTATTTCTGTATTACGATCGTTATATTGCTTGTTTTGTTTATGCATTTTTACTCCTGCGTGATTTTAAATGATTGTGTAATCGCTAGCTTGTTTAAATAAACTTTGTTAAATCATTTGAATTAAGTTTGCCTGTTTTGTTTCAAATTCTGAGTCCCTGATGAGTGCAGATTGTACCTTATAAGCTCTACGATTGGTTTTATTCTTAAAAGAAACCTAAAATTGTCTAAAACACGGAGATAATTATCTTCTTTGTGGCCACAAGAAAGTGTTATCTATCAGTGTTAAAGACGCCCGATCTCTGTTCATAAATTATACATTCTGTCCGCTGGACGGCCAGTCTGCATGGTAAATGAACATTCGTCAACTTCTACCTCAAATTCCCCCAAATTGAGTAAATGCTACCCGTCTCTATCAGTGATTATTACAAATAATTGTGTAATCGCTGATACCAGCCGAGGTTTTGACCTATTCCCTATTTTGAATAAATTAATTTATGGAAGCAACAGATGCATATTCACATCGATGAATATTACCGCTAATTTGAGCTAATTAATTCCCCAACACAAAGTCATTGTTGTTACATAAATATTGGTTTTTTGAATGCGGGCACTCTCATACTCAGTTTTGATACAAATTGTGCAATTTGATATTCATGTGTGATTTTTGAAAGTTTAACGTTTTTATGCGCGTTTGAATCTTGTAACGTTACTAAACAAGTATTGAATTACTGAATAAGTCGACTCGAAAAACTGATCAAAGGGCAAAAAGCCATAAACCCACCAGTTAAGTCTGGTCGTGGAGAAAAACTGCAGTTAAGTTTACAGTATTGTTGCGAGTCCAAAATTAGAGGAAAATAAACATCTCTTTTGCTTGACCGTACATGTAATTCTGTTTTAATACCTGTGTTGGAACAAAGGAGTCCATCAGGCATTGTTACCGGTACTTCTGTAAACCCCGAGAGCAAAGTAAGCTACTCCGGTCAGAAAGAATATTCTATTGCATGTCGCTAGCTACGACACATTACGGGTTAAACCACTGGCTTCGCTAACCAGCAAAAAAACCCGCGTTATAGTTTCTGCACAGAACAGAAACAAAAGATCCGCCGTGATCTCTCAAGAATTTATTTGCAGTGTAATTTATGTGTTTGCAAAAGGTCTGCGTGACCTTTTTAAAGAATTTATTTGCAGTGTGATTTTTTTTTGTGTGTTTGTAAAAGGCCTGCACGCGTGAAATTGCGATTGCTGAAGTCAATCCTACAGGCGTGTATTGTTCTCATGTTTTAAATTTACCACCTCGTGTCTTTGTTCCGCGTAAGCGCAACACTGCCACCGCGTGGTCGACGACGGGGTAAACACCCGTCGGCCATTTCCTTCCGCCTTGATTTTTGGTGATTCAAAAAAAAAATTTGCGGTCGTAATTCTAAGAAGCTGTTTAAATACATATTTGCAGTTACAGCTCGCTAAGTTCGTTTAAAACAACCCTTGTATTTTGGACTGAGACATTTTATTGTGAATTTAAATCCCCAGAAAGGAAACCGGAAATTATAGAGTGTCTCAATCCAAAAGCACTGATAGTTCACCCGGAAGAGGACAGTGCCCCACGTGGCCACACCCCTCCAGGTCAACTATCCCTCTTCTCCTCGGGGTCACTATACCCTGCTGTGTTTTCCACTTTTAAATCTACATTGATGATTTCTGTTTGGGTTTATTCCCGTTTTTAAATAATCATTTAATAACGACTTCAATGTTATAGTGATTATTTTATTTTGTTGTTGAAATCCTTCCATTTCTAAAAGAAAAAAAAAAAATTTTTTTTTTTGTTATTTCCAATCATCATACCCCTGAGAAAGACAGAGCCCCCTAGTGGAAGCTCCCTGTCCAAGTCAGCTTTCTACAAATTTACTCTGTTGAATTTCATTCCATAGATGCTGATTTCGAATGATTAGTTTGTAATCATTACAAAATAACTTAAGTGTTGTTTGATTGTTATAAATAACCGTTCGAATTCTCTGTTAAGGTACCCCAGGATTATTTGGATTTGATTTTAAGCCAATTTTGAATTAAAAGTTTAAGTGTGTCCAACAGTTAAGGCGAACCGACGAGAGGAAGAGCGCCCCCTAGAGGCTCTATTAAACCACTACAGTGGTCTACCGCACCGCTTCTCCTGTTTCCACCTACATCGAGAAACCGCTAACCATCTTCTGTTTCACCTTTAACTGACAAGACCATACACCCTTTTAATTCGGTTTTTCCGTTTCAAGGTTGGTTTAATTTTACTTTGTTTTTTTTCTCTCTGCGAAGTTTTACCTTGTTATTATTGTTTTACCACATAACCCATTTGGTGTAAGCAAGAAATCTTAATTCACTTTAGAGTCCCTTGTTTCACTCCATGTTGTGGCTCTTATAGGCAAGAATCTCAGCACTTGCAGTGGACTACAGGAGTCCCGGTTCGCCCTCTGTGGGTGAGTCTCCCGACTGACGTTTCCGACACTGACCGTGCGGTGACCCTTGAGTTTCTCTTACCTCTGCCACGGGCGGCGGCACGCAGTGCGTGACCTCAGCAATCCGGTGCTTCGGAGTGTCAGCCATAAAAACCGACGCAAGAGTCAATTGTTGGGACCGCTGCGCAAACACTAGGCAGCCCCTGCCACCGTTCTGTGACGCACCCACCTTTGCATTGCGTTTGGTTGGTTGATATCTCCGGAACTACTAGGATTGTGTTAAAAGTCACCCTGTTTGAGGGGTCGTGTCCGTGAGCAGAGTAACGGAGAATCCAAGGTCACGGCGGCCAGGTGTTCGGGGCGCCAGGAAGGTTGACCGCGCTCAGGGAGGGCCGGCCGGGGCGACCTCCGTCCATTTCAGGTAAGACTAAATCATTTGGAAAGAAAAAAAGAGAAAACTCTGCCTCCCGCTATAAGCCACATAATCTTAAATATCTCCCCCAAGGCACATCCTTTGTGCTATTAGTGTCCAAATTACAGCTCAGATCAAAATCACTGATATTTTTGTTTTGTTTTTGTGTTCAATTTCTGTTTCTTCCTTCCCTTTAAATCCTCGCCTACTCGTGCCTTGCATGTTCTTTGGTAACTTGTTTTTCAGTGCACCAACGAGACCCCAGAAAGCTAAGTAATAGAGGGACAACTGAACAGTCTCTATTCCGGGTCCTAGGCTGACCCGCCTAACTGTCTAAAGTCAGTTAGCCCAAAGTTCTATAGACGGCACACCGTCCTATAGTTTATTAGCTTCACGACACGATTGCATTGGCCCTTCTTGTGTGTGTGTGTGTTGTGTTTTCTCTCGCCTACAGTGAGTCAACATGTCGCGCTCACCCAGCCCTGCAGCTCACTGGAGTAGCCTAGAGGCGTGGTTGGCCGCCATGACCTCCGGTTGCCTATCCAAAGACTTCGGTGACCCAAAACTCCTGACCCAACAGGAACTGGATGCCAACGTGGACCAGATCATGTCCCAGGACCCCACGCAGGCCTACAGTTCAAAAGAATGGAGTCGCCTCATCGGGAGTCTCTCTCACTACCTGGTGTCCCAGGCACGTCTGCTGGAGGAGGACAAAGCCCAGCTGGAAAAGGACAAAGCCAAGCTGGAAAAGGACACCGCTGGACTAAAAACTCAGCTAAAGGAGGCCTGCAAACAAAAGGAGCTGGCACAACAACAACTGGACGAGCTACTTCTGGGAACTGAGGAGGAAACACACCCGGAACTACAACAGGAAGTGGAAAGACTACAACAGGAAGTGGAAGGACTACAACAGGAAGTGGAAAGATTACAGCAGGCCCTGGAGGACCTGCGTCTGGACACGGACAGGACAGTGGAGGCGGAGAAACAGACCACGGCTGCCCTAAATTCCAAGCTGCTACGTGGAGAGGATCTGCTAGCAAGAGCACGCACAGAATTAACGGACAGAGACGCTAGAGTCAAAGTGTGTGAAACATTTTTGCAGAAAGCCCGAGCTGAAATTGACGAGCTCATCCAACAAAGACATGAGCTTAAGGGCGAGCTGGACCTGGTCCACTGTGAACTCAAACATGTGTACGACCTACAAGATAAGCGGGAGGGGGAGACACACACCACCCCGTCTCTCCTTACCCGCGAACCTGCACTTCACAGCCGAACTTTTAAAGCTAAAGAAGAAGAGGAAAGCCCACGTCCTGACACTATCTCACCTGCGGGCCCCGTCCCGGAAAGACGAGCCACCAGTCACCGCACAGCCTCTAAAGAACTGGACAAGCTGGCAAGAAACATCCCTACATTCAACCCAAATCCAGCAGGTGGCAACGACGTGCACTCTTATTTAACCGATATTGAATTTCACTTGCAAACTGTGGACAATGTCACGACTTGGGACAAGTTATATCTCCTTCGGACCACGTCTGGGCGCATCGTGAGAAGTTTCCTGGATCGCCAGCCAGAATCCGTTAAAACGAACTATCCACAACTACGACAAGCCCTGATCCGTGAATTCTCTGATCCAGACTCGGACCAAGGCATCATTGCGGCAATGGACCTCAAACAAGCTCGTCTGGAAACGCCGCAAGCCTACTACGAACGTCTGCGGCTCGCCTACTTCGGACCGAGGAATGAGGCACACATGGAAGAGGATGTGAGTTTCAAAACGCTTTTTCTGCGGAATCTCCACCCAAGTCAAAGTACGCACCTGGGCGTTCTAGTCTGTCCACGGACCCTGTCAATTCAACAGTTACGTGACCTGGCCCACAAAGCGTACGTAAAACAAAAGACTGTGTCTGAAAAACCTGTAAAATACCCCACAGTGTGTGCCGTCGCTGCGCCCGGTCCAGAACTTGCCCTGGAGGGTGCACAGCCTGCCAACTACGAACCCGGCAACAAACAGTCCCGACCGTTCCAAGCCGGCAGAGGACAACGAAACCGGGGGGGTGTCCGCCCAAGGCCGCAAAATGATCGTTTCGGTGAATCCTGGGACCGGCATCGCTTCCCCCACAACCAAAAAGGCGGAGGCAGCTGGGAAGCCGACCGCAACCCCAGAAGGGGCTGACCCCGATCTCCCCGAACCACAAGCCCAGATAAACGGCCAAGGGACCCATCTCGACATGACAACGGTAAAGTAAAAATGGAGCCCACACCCGACAGAAACAGTGCAGCCACGCCCGAAGAAGCAGAACTCATAAGAGCACTGAGAAATCTTGTCCAAAAGAAACCTCACAAGGAAGACAAAGATAAACCAGACACCGCATGACTAGCCCACAGGCCTGAAACCAATGCTCCTCAAGCTGACAGCCCACCTGAAACTATTGTTAAACCTCAGACTGCTGAACTCGCTGTCACATCACAAAATGACAGCTCCACTCACTCCCTCAAACTGACAGCCCCGCAAAACACTGCTGTCAAACCAAAGACTATCGAACTCGCTGTCACATCACAAAATGACAGCTCCACTCACTCCCTCAAACTGACAGCCCCGCAAAACACTGCTGTCAAACCAAAGACTATCGAACTCGCTGCTGCATCACCAAATGACAGCTCAACTCACTCCCTCCAGCTGACAACAACACTTCCTGCACAAGACTGCAGCAGCTCTCACAACAAAATGCCAGACAGCGCCGTCCTAGTAATCTGCACCAACAACGAGACACTAGAGATTTACCCCCACTGCTTGTCAATCAACACACAAGAGCCCATGCCACAACTCCTGGGCAACCTTATTGAGAGAGGAGTGGCACGAAAACTGTACTTAACCATCACCTTAGAAAAGGAAATGCAGCTCGAAGCCCTGGTGGACACAGGTTCGGACCTAACGCTAATTTCTGCTCAACTATTTCAAAAACTCAAGTGTGAAGCGCAAAGACAAAACCGAACTCTTAAATTCCACACTTGTGAGCTGAACGTGCAGTCATACAGCCAGAACGACATCCAGCTAAAGAACTTAGCTCCCATTCACCTGGCAATCGGTCCTATGAGCGTAGTCCACCCTGTGTATATTTCCCCTGTGAACACTTATCAATTTCTCATAGGCAAGGACCTGCTGGACCGTTTTGAACCCTTGTTGGACTTCAAGCATCTACAAATTTGGGCTCAGGTGCGCGAACCCCTCCCCCTCCAGCCGCACAAATCCATTGAGCCAGAATGCCAAGCCACAAGGATCGTGGAAATTCCCTCAGCCAGATCTGAGGATGAAATCCCCACAGCTGTTCAGGGTTCAAGTTCGCTACTCTGCACGTTCAGACCAACGCCAGACTCCGATAATTACTGCCCCCAGGTAAAAACTCCCCTGCAGCTGCAGGACGTAACCGCAACAGACATTATCCTGGCACTATGGGCAGACAACTCAGCTATAAGCTTGTCACTATTCAATGCCATTCTCGAAAAGACTCCAGACCTGCCCTACACCTGTAAACGCACCCGTTTCCCTTTGAACCCAGAACCAACCTCATTGACATCTGCCAAAGGGATCTGTGCCTTGAACTTGACATGGAATCACCGGCACTTGACCCATTACTTCCTGATCCTGGAAGACCCAGCTCACGACGTCTACATTGGAGCAGACCTCTTGATTCGCCTCAAGGCTCATGTGGACATGTTTAATGAGGTTGTATGGGCTCCATTGATTTCACTGCCACCTGTTCCCATCAGTCATGACAATCTACTGTCAGGTCAGACCATCCCTGAAGTCTGCACCCTCATCAACGAACAAGGGACAGTCATACCTGCTTACACGAAAGGCGTCGCCGTGCGCCTCAACCTGCGACAGGGCCAAACCCTAAACCACACACTGGCTTTCTTCCAACCTTCACCTGAATGTGTAGAACTCGGACTCACCCTCGAAGCCACACCCCTCACTGAAGTGTCATCTCGGGTAGTCTACATTCTGTTCAACAACTGCACAGCAGCTGACATCAACATCCCCAAAGCCTACCGACTGGGATGGCTAGTCAGTAATGACTTTCATGACTTTGAACTGATACTACCCGTAATAGGGCCTATTCCACATGCACTGATACCTGAGGGACATACTGACAATACATTGTTCACAGCACCCTTCCAATTCATTGCCATCACATCTGTCATGTCGGTAGCCAAACACCGCGTGTGCAGAACAGAGCTGACAGAGGATCAACACCTCACAGTGTACACAGTCTCCCACCAGCCCGTCAGTGAAGCTGACGCACCTGCCGTGCCGGTTGAAACCAACCCGACTGATGACAAACCAACAGAGGAACCATACCAAGGTTTCGAATTGCAAGTGCAACAAATTCTACAGGATGCTGATGCCCTTCAGGATGATGCAGACCGCCAAAGACTAAAACAAGTCCTATACAAGTTCAAAGAATCATTTGCGAAAGACTCTTTAGACTGTGGTCTGACGGACCTCCACACAGTGCGTATCCCCACGCACCCTGAGGCTCCGCCCACCTTTGTCAAGCAATACAAGATTCCCATCGCCTCACACGAACCGGTGCGGGAAATCATCGAATCAATGCTTGAGAAAAATGTCATTCGAGCCTGCAACAGCACATACTCTGCGCCACTATGGCCTGTTCTCAAGCCTAATGGAAAGTGGAGACCGACCATCGACTATCGCAAATTAAATCAACAGGTGCCATTGTCACGATGGCCCATGACTCAGCTGGAACAGGAAATCCCACAAATCAGAGGAGCCACCATCTTCTCTACACTCGATGTGGCCTCTGGATTCTGGACCATTCCAGTACACCCTGACGACCAACACAAGCTGGCATTCACGTTTGGCAACCGACAGTACACCTTCAACAGGTGTCCGTTCGGATATGCAAACTCACCAGCTGAATTCAACATATTCCTGAACAAAGCATGTCCAAACGCCAGGATGAGAGGTAACCTGATTTACGTCGACGATGTGCTTATGAAAAGCACGACGGTGGCAGACCACCTAAAAGAAATTGACTATGTTTTAAACCAGTTATCTGCTGCCGGCGCCAAAATAGCCCTCCACAAGGGGCAATGGTGTAAAAGCAAAGTCAATTACGTTGGCTTGCTCATTGGACCCCATGGCATTGAACCACAATCAAACCGTATTCATGCCATCCAAAACATCAAGCCCCCCACTAACGTCTCAGAACTTCGAAGCTTTCTAGGAGTTTGCAACTACTCCCGACAGTTCATCGAAAACTATTCAGACATTGCCAAGCCTTTAACGACTTTATTGAAAAAGGACTGCCCTTTCGTCTGGTCAGATGCTCAAGAACACGCTATGGTAGAACTAAAAAGACATTTATGCACAGCTCCATGCCTTGCTTACCCTGATCCACAGAAAGAATTCCACCTGGAAGCTGGGTTTTCAAACCAATGTCTCAGTGCTGGCCTATACCAACAACATGACCAAGACAAGAAGGTAGTCGCATATGCCAGCAAGACACTTCTCCCTCCAGAATGTAAATTCTCAGACTGCGAAAAAGCTTTGCTCTGTACAGTGTGGGCAATTCAGCGCTTCTCCAACTACATTGGTGCACAGAAAGTCATCATAGAAACATGCCACCAGCCCGTCATGTTCCTCAATAGCCAGCGAATCCGCAACGGCGTTGTCACTAATTCACGCATTGCTACATGGCTAATGGCTCTCCAAGGACGAAACGTCGAGGCAAGATATGCACAAAACCACAAATCCGCTCTAGGTAACGGCCTGGCGGCCTGTCAAAACTGCTCTGACAACTCTCCTGCCGCAACGCTGAACACACCTGAGCCCCAAGAACCACCACTGACCTGCCACAGGTACTTTGACAAGAATGCGTGCGAAGGCATGCCCACAGCCTACGTGGACGGATGCTCCTACAACAGCGAGGGCATCCTAAAAGCAGGTGCAGGGGTACTGTGGGTGAACGACCACCCATGCCCACCACAACACTTCAAGCTAGGCCCCAAGTCATCACAGTATGCAGAAATCGCAGCAATTCTCATAACTCTGCAAATCGCAGCATCAAACAACATCAAAGAACTTCTCATCTGCACAGACTCTAACTATGCCAGACTCAGTTTTGTATGCCATCTCCAGACCTGGAAACAGAATGGTTTCAAAACTGCTAACAACAAGCCTGTAAAACACCAACACCTGTTCCAGGAATGTGATAACATCACAACGACACACGATCTCGCCGTGTACTGGAAAAAGGTAAAAGGACACTCCAAACTCCCAGGCCAAGACAAAGACTTCAATGACCACACTGACGCCCTCGCAAAAGCGGGCGCCCTACACGGTGAACCGTGGAATTCCCCGAAACCCTCACCCACCCCCGATGTAGCAGTGCTAACACGAAGCAAGAAACCATCACCTGCTACTGCACCTGCTTCGCAGATGCTGTCACTAACCCCACAAATTTCAAACAACGACCTTGCAGAAATGCAAGACTCAGACACTGCCATAAAGACTATGATTCTCCACCTCAAAGACCCCTCCCCCAACCCAATCGCACAGTCTGACACCACTGATAACTCAGATCTCAGACACTTACACAACAGCAGACACATGCTGCGTGTGAGGGACGACATTTTATGGTTTGTCACCGATGACACCACTTCACCCAAGCTTGTCGTGCCCCGATGTCAAAGGGGGGAGATGATAAACCACGCCCACAACGCACCTTACGCGGGGCACCACGGTACCAGAGCCACGTATGAGACACTTAGACAAGTGGCATACTGGCCAGGTATGCAGCAGGATGTGGCAGAGTATGTGAGAGAATGCCTGGTCTGCTGTCAGTTTCACCCAACAAACCTAACTCACAGAGCCCCGTTGCAACGCAGAGGAATCACATTTCCCTGGTCAGATCTCCAAATTGATTGGGTGGGACCGCTGCCCAGATCGAGCAGAGGTAACAAATACTTTCTCACGGTGGTGTGTCAGTTTACCAAGTGGGTAGAGTGTTTGCCAGCACCTAACGACACCGCCCAAACAACGGCATATCTCCTGATGAACCACATCTTCTCCCGATTCGGGTTGCCACTGAAAGTCAATTCAGATCGAGGTACCCATTTCACCGCAGAGATCATGCAAAAGATCTGGAGAATTCTAGGGGTACAAGCCAAACTTCACATCAGTCACCATCCGATCTCATCCGGACAGGTAGAAAGGTCTAACCGAACGGTGGTCGCCATGTTGAGAAAATATGTGTCGGCTAACCAGAAAGACTGGGATGTGAAACTTCCCCTGGTGCTGATGGCTATCCGAGCCACCCCACAGGAATCCACCAGAGTGGCTCCATTTGAACTCATGACTGGGAGGCAGATGACTCTGCCCTTACACCTGTTGTACCAACCAGGAGACAACAACCTCGTCACTGCCTATACTACGTCCCAATATCTGGACGAGCTCCATAAACACTTGAAAACAACTTTCGCTTTCGCTCAGCAACACCTGAAGACCAGCGCTGAAGGCCAGAAAGCCTTTTACGACAAAAAGGCATCACACCAAGAACTCAGTCTGGGCGACAAAGTCCTGTACTACAGTTTCGCCTTGCCACCCAAGCAACTGTCAAAAAAGTTCCTGCCTCACTGGACTGGACCACATGAAATTGTGAACAAACTCTCTCCTGTAGCATACCAGATCCAGCTTAAACGGGGACCAAGAGAACCCGTTCTCAAATGGGTCCACCGAAATCAAATTAAAAGATATGTGGCCCGTAGTAGGGACAGACAAGAAGAGGCCAATACGAACTAAACTCAACCGCCGTCCCTACAGGAAAGAAGACTGTCCCATCCCCCGGGACAACCCTTGCTGATCTGTGCCTTCTTTCTTTCCCCTTCTCATCCACACCTCTCTCTCTCTTGCCTGTAACAGGATGCTGCTGTGGATTGCCATCATGTGCTTTCAGTCGACCAGAGGCCAGCCACCACCCGATGTCATCTCACCGGGGCCAGCCTCGGGAATCGTGTTGAGAGAACAGCCTGGGCTGCTTATCACAAATTGCCGCACACACACACAGAAAGTGTACGTGCGACTCGACCCCCGAAACGTCTACCGTGCGCACTACCCGAGGTCCGCCACCCACTACAGTTGGGCGGGTGCCAGATGGACAGAAACCGCCCTCGACCATGCTGAAGCTGACATCGTCCACATGCTGAACCAACTTGAAAAGGTGACTCTCACCCAGGCCGAACTGAGTGGACACAACAGACGGTCCAAAAGGTTCCTCGGAGCCCTACTCGGAGCCGCTGCAGCTGTGGGCACGCTGTTCAACATCGGTATGTCTAGCGTCAATGCCGTGAACATCGCCACGGTACGAAGACATGTGACAGAAATCCAGACGGAACTCCCACAGCTGAAAGACCAACTCACCACACAAAGCGCATCCCTAACCACCATAGGCAAAACACTGAGAGGTACAGTCACCATCCTTAACACACATAGCGTCATGTTGAACCAAACTTTGAACTCAATGAGACAGATGTTCACAGTCTTCCAGAATGACTTTGCCCAAACTCAGTTGGTCACCGCATTGATGTCCGACATGCTCAGAGAAGTGAGCTCCTCCATGGACAACCTAGCCATGGGAAGGATCCCGCCTTACCTAATACCCCTGAGTCTCGTACAAACCGTGCTGGCTTCCGCCACCACCGCACCCACGGATCCGATACAAACCCATCTCGCCTACTCTTTAGGTAGCGCCATTCCCCTGTACGTTGACCCGGCACAGCGGGAGGTTGGCTTCCTCCTCAATCTGCCAATCATCGAATCAAGCCGAATCTACCGTCTTAAAGACATTGTCAACATCGGATTCTGGCAACGGGACACTCAGTTTAAAGTACGGACTCCCGACGTGGTAGCGTACCATGACAGCGACCCACAACTGTACCTAGCACCTAACCTACACATGTGCACCCGCACGAAAGACATTCACTATCTCTGTCCCAGCAAACCTTTCCTCAGAGATAACACCGATGGGATCTGCGGCCTCCAACAACTAGCCAACGACGCACGTTGTCCGGCTGATGCGAAACCTCGCAACCAGGTCACCGAGACGCAAGCTGAGATTGTAGGAAACCGATGGCTCGTGAACACTCCAGTACGGTCAGCGACCCTGACCTATGACCAACACGACACTGCTACACGTGTCAACCTGCTCAACCAAAGCATGTGGATTCAAGTCCCACGAGGAGCCATCCTCCACCTAGATGACCTGGCCTTGTACCACCTCCCAAGTGAAGAGTACCAAGCCGAACTAGAAATTCCGTCCTTCTTCAAGAGCCGAAATTTCACTCTAGATCCCGAACTGGAAGATTGGATTGAAAAAGGGGGGCCACAAGTTATCGACATAGCTCCCCTGGACTCAGCCCTTCAAGCATTGTCCCGACTACCCATTCTGAACACTTCACCTGTGGTACAAACATGGACAGCCGCTGATACCGCACTGTGCATTACCAGCATCCTCGGACACGCCCTAGCTTTGGGTTTGGCCTATATCCTGTACAGAAGGATCAACGCAATTCGAACCTCCACAGCCAAGCTCACAGAGGCAGTCTCCGTCGGCTTCAGGAGAAACCTCCGGAAGGATGACTCCCCACTAGAGCAAGCTGAAGACCTCATCGAGCTCACGCTGCAGCCCTAAGCAACACCCGTGTGCAGCCTCCGCCCATCCATGCACCTGCCATCTGACCGTTGTTACCGTGATGACTCGACTAGGCCCATACACGCCCGGTCGACTCATCAAAAGGGGGAATGTAACGGAGAGCAGATCACCAGTTGCATGGTGATTAAATCAAATTAATTAATGCAGTCTAAATCTACAAAACCCCTGTCTCGCTCTGACTCAAGCTATTCTCACATTCCAAAGCACTCTCATTTACGACACCTCTGCTGTTTTGAGATTGCTCTGCGCAGGACGTGCAGCCCAAACGGCGCCGAAAAATGGTGTAAATCATTGACTATCTCTCACTCTACATGATCTCTTACGTCTAAACCAACAGAGACCGTCTGTTTATGGCCGGGAGAGCCTCACGCTGACCAATGAGAGCGATCCCGAAAGCACTCCCCCCTAGGGAGTCCCTCGGACACTGATTTACACATAGACACTAATTAACTCTTCACAACAATAAAACAGTGTTTTAGAGACCAGATGCCCAAAACATGTGGTCTGTGCCTAATACATCAATCCAAGGACTCAAACGCACGTACACACATTTACACCCTCACCCTCCCCGGCTCGGAAAGCCAAAAGTTCAACGCATGGTGTGAACTCTGTTTGACACCACACACACACACACACACACACAGAAACACACGCAGGCCCACCACGTGGGACTCAAATCCTTGTATGAAATATTTTAAATGTATTTTCTTGATGTGTGCCTGACCCCCTTTGTCCCAAATATTATGCCTATGTAGTTTGTTGGCTTGTAATCACCCTGTGGTGCCCACAATTACAAGAAATGATGTACCTCCTTGATTTTAGATATTAGAACTGTCATTCGCGGTATTGCCGTGTTCCACGAACAACAACGATGCTGAATCTTTAACACAAAATATCAGAGAATGCATTGTTTTATTAAATACCAGTGGTATTAAGTTATGGACGAATTCATCGTTCAAAACCCCGCGGAAAAGGAGGCGTATAGACCTCAAAACGTCAGGAGGTGGGCCCATACGTTGTTAAAGACGATTGGCCCACGTACGTGAGGGAGGCGTGAGTTTAGCCCTTTCAAATTGCGCGCCCCCTTTCCTCTCATTGCAGTCCGCCAGAGAGAAAGAAGACACGCCTCCTTCCCTCAAGGAAGCTCCGCTCGCTTTTATTTCCCTTTTATTTCCAAGTCTTTTCTTAGAACTACTATAGTATAGTCTTCTGAAACCAACCCACAAAACCAACTTAAGGCTAAAGATAATCTTTGCTGAGTCTTCGCTCGCTCCAAGTCGCCATAGCAACCAGAACGCTGTGACCACGTGATCCAGGTGTCTTTACCCAACACAGACGAAAGCACCCAAGGAAGGCCGATCTTTCAAACAGAGTAACGTAGATCTTTTAAATTTGCAATCTGAAGGAAATGCTGTTTAAAGTTGTCTAAATATTACTAAGAAACGTTGGGGTTTTGTGGTGAATGACTGAAACTGTTTCTATCTCTCCCTCTAAATTCTCTTTCACACACACAAACATACACGTTCACGCACACACATACTCTCACCCACGTGTGCCGAGATAAACACACTGCCACGTGCTCACGGAGCTGTCGGCAAACCCATCTCTCCTTACAAAACGCTACCCTCTCAACATCTCACACGAACACCTAAAATCATTCTTATCTCCATTCTTCACTATTAGTTTTCTCTCTCTCTCTCTCTCTCTCAAACCTTTTTATTTTGTTGTATTTCTGTATTACGATCGTTATATTGCTTGTTTTGTTTATGCATTTTTACTCCTGCGTGATTTTAAATGATTGTGTAATCGCTAGCTTGTTTAAATAAACTTTGTTAAATCATTTGAATTAAGTTTGCCTGTTTTGTTTCAAATTCTGAGTCCCTGATGAGTGCAGATTGTACCTTATAAGCTCTACGATTGGTTTTATTCTTAAAAGAAACCTAAAATTGTCTAAAACACGGAGATAATTATCTTCTTTGTGGCCACAAGAAAGTGTTATCTATCAGTGTTAAAGACGCCCGATCTCTGTTCATAAATTATACATTCTGTCCGCTGGACGGCCAGTCTGCATGGTAAATGAACATTCGTCAACTTCTACCTCAAATTCCCCCAAATTGAGTAAATGCTACCCGTCTCTATCAGTGATTATTACAAATAATTGTGTAATCGCTGATACCAGCCGAGGTTTTGACCTATTCCCTATTTTGAATAAATTAATTTATGGAAGCAACAGATGCATATTCACATCGATGAATATTACCGCTAATTTGAGCTAATTAATTCCCCAACACAAAGTCATTGTTGTTACAACGTCTTAGAAATTTTGTAATCAGGCACTGTTTGATAGGCTTCTAGTGAGCATGCGCTTCGGGTGTACACGCTCAGAAAAAGCGCATGTCAGAAGAGCACGTGAACAAAATGTTTAACCACCAAAGCACATGCAAAAAATTATGCTCTCAGCCACTTAGTTCGCTTATGCCATGGGCCATCTCTGATTGACGGCATTGTCTCTGATTTTCTCTTTGTCTTTTGATGTTTGATTAATAATAATGACACTCTGCACACTGCTCTTGAATGATTAACATTTTGTTTTATGTAACTTTAAGTAGTAACTTTAATTTTAAGGATTTAACTATTTAACTAGATGGTAAAGTTCGTAGACAAACTTTAAGTTGACTTGAAAAAGCCTAGCCAGAAAGTTTGAAAAAGTTTTAAACTGTTCTAGCATGGTTTACCATGATTTACCATGATTTACCATGTTTCTAGTATGATTTACCACATTGCTAGCATGATTTACCATGTTTTAACATGACCATGGATGGTTGGATGGATAGATCAAGATTAGAAAGAAAGAAAGAAAGAAAGAAAGAAAGAAAGAAAGAAAGAAAGAAAGATTAGTTAGACAAAGATCAGTTTGAAAGAAAGAAAGATTAGAAAGACAGAAAGATTAGTTTGAAAAAATAAATAAAGATTAGTTAGAAATAAAAAGATTAGTTTGAAAAAATAAAGAAAGAAAATAAATAAATAAAGATTAGTTTGAAAAAAGAAAGAAAGAAAAGTAAAAAAGAAAGAAAATGTTAGGAGAAAGAAAGAAAGAAAGAAAGAAAGAAAGAAAGATGGATTAGAAAGAAAGAAAGAAAGAAAGAAAGAAAGATGGATTAGAAAGAAAGAAAGAAAGATGGATTAGAAAGAAAGAAAGAAAGAAAGAAAGAAAGAAAGAAAGAAAGAAAGATGGATTAGAAAGAAAGAAAGAAAGAAAGAAAGAAAGAAAGAAAGAAAGAAAGAAAGAAAGAAAGATGGATTAGAAAGAAAGAAAGATGGATTAGAAAGAAAGAAAGAAAGAAAGATTAGTTAGACAAAGATCAGTTTGAAAGAAAGAAAGAAAGAAAGAAAGATAGATTAGAAAGACAGAAAGATTAGTTTGAAAAAATAAATAAAGATTAGTTAGAAATAAATAAAGATTAGTTTGAAAAAAGAAAGAAAGAAAAGTAAAAAAGAAAGAAAATGTTAGGAGAAAGAAAGAAAAGTAAAAAAGAAAGAAAATGTTAGGATAAAGAAAGAAAGAAAGAATTAGAAAGAAAGAAAGAAAAGCTAGAAAGAAAGAAAAAAAGATTAGTCTGAAAGAAAGATTAGTTAGAAAGAAAGAAAGATTAGTTACAGAGAATGAAAGAAAGATTAGTTAGAAAGAAAGATAGATTAGTTAGAAAGAAAAAATGAAAGAAAGATTAGTTAGAAAGAAAGAAAGATAGATTAGTTAGACAAAGATCAGTTTGAAAGAAAGAAAGATTAGAAAGACAGAAAGATTAGTTTGAAAAAAGAAATAAATAAAGATTAGTTAGAAATAAATAAAGATTAGTTTGAAAAAAGAAAGAAAGATAAGTAAAAAAGAAAGAAAATGTTAGGAGAAAAGAAAGAACAGTAAGAAAGAAAGAAAGAAAGAAAGAAAGAAAGAAAGAAAGAAAGAAAGAAAGAAAGAAAGAAAGAAAGAAAGAAAGAAAGATGGATTAGAAAGAAAGAAAGATGGATTAGAAAGAAAGAAAGAAAGATTGGTTAGAAAGAAAGAAAGATTAGCTAGAAAGAAAGAAAAAAAGATTAGTCAGAAAGAAAGATTAGTTAGAAAGAAAGAAAGATTAGTTAGAGAGAATGAAAGAAAGATTAGTTAGAAAGATAGATTAGTTAGAAAGAAAGATTAGTTAGAAAGAAAGATAGATTAGTTAGAAAGAAATATATATTAGTTAAAAAGAAAGAAAGATGGATTAGTTAGAAAGAAATATATATTAGTTAAAAAGAAAGAAAGATGGATTAGTTAGAAAGAAATATATATTAGTTAGAAAGAAATATATATTAGTTAGAAAGAAATATATATTAGTTAGAAAGAAAGAAAGAAGGCTTAGTTAGAAAGAAAGAAAGAAGGCTTAGTTAGAAAGAAAGAAAGAAAGAAAGAAAGAAAGAAAGAAAGAAAGAAAGAAAGAAAGAAAGAAAGAAAGAAAGAAAGAAAGAAAGAAAGAAAAAGATGGATAAGTTAGAAAGAAAGGATTAGCTAGAAAGAAACATTATATAGATGATAGATAGATAGATAGATAGATAGATAGATAGATAAGAAAGAAATATAGATTAGTTAGAAAGAAATATAGATTAGTTAGAAAGAAAGAATGAAAGAAAGATTAGTTAGAAAGATAGATTTGTTAGAAAGAAAGAAAGAAAGAAAGAAAGAAAGATGGATTAGTTAGAAAGATAGATAGATTAGTTAGAAAGAAAAAGAGATTAGTTAGTAAGAATGAAAGAAAGATAGATTAGTTAGAAAGAAAGATATAGATAGATTAGTTAGAAAGAAATAGATTAGTTAGAAAGAATGAAAGAAAGATTAGTTAAAAAGAAAGAAAAAAGATAGATTAGTGAAAAAGAAAGAAAAAAGATAGATTAGTGAAAAAGAAAGATAGATTAGTTAGAAAGAAAGTTAGATTAGTCAGAAAGATAGATTAGTTAGAAAGAAAGATTAGTTAGAAAGAAAGATAGATTAGTTAGAAAGAAATATATATTAGTTAAAAAGAAAGAAAGATGGATTAGTTAGAAAGAAATATATATTAGTTAAAAAGAAAGAAAGATGGATTAGTTAGAAAGAAATATATATTAGTTAGAAAGAAATATATATTAGTTAGAAAGAAAGAAAGAAGGCTTAGTTAGAAAGAAAGAAAGAAGGCTTAGTTAGAAAGAAAGAAAGAAGGCTTAGTTAGAAAGAAAGAAAGAAAGAAAGAAAGAAAGAAAGAAAGAAAGAAAGAAAGAAAAAGATGGATAAGTTAGAAAGAAAGGATTAGCTAGAAAGAAACATTATATAGATGATAGATAGATAGATAGATAGATAGATAGATAGATAGATAGATAGATAGATAGATAAGAAAGAAATATAGATTAGTTAGAAAGAAATATAGATTAGTTAGAAAGAAAGAATGAAAGAAAGATTAGTTAGAAAGATAGATTTGTTAGAAAGAAAGAAAGAAAGAAAGAAAGATGGATTAGTTAGAAAGATAGATAGATTAGTTAGAAAGAAAAAGAGATTAGTTAGTAAGAATGAAAGAAAGATAGATTAGTTAGAAAGAAAGATATAGATAGATTAGTTAGAAAGAAATAGATTAGTTAGAAAGAATGAAAGAAAGATTAGTTAAAAAGAAAGAAAAAAGATAGATTAGTGAAAAAGAAAGAAAAAAGATAGATTAGTGAAAAAGAAAGATAGATTAGTTAGAAAGAAAGTTAGATTAGTCAGAAAGATAGATTAGTTAAAAAGAAAGAAAGAAAGAATGATTAGTTAGAAAGAAAGAAAGATTAGTTAGAAAGAAAGAAAGATTAGAAAGAAAGAAAGATAGATTAGTTAGAAAGAAAAAGAAAAAAAGAGATTAGTTAGTAAGAATGAAAGATAGATTAGTTCCGTGAGCACTTAACCTTATAAAAAAATAAAATAAAATAAAATCATTCCTTCCCCTTCCCTCTAAAACCTCACTTGTCGGGTTTATGCTACTCTGAATAATGCCTGAACTTTGTTTTTTATGCACTACTTGCGTTGTTCTTGCCTCTTCATGATGACTTGCTTAATTTAGTCCTAATCTGTAAGTCGCTTTGGATAAAAGCGTCTGCTAAATGACTAAATGTAAAATGTAAATGTAGTTAGAAAGAAGGATTAGATAGATAGATAGATAGAAGTTTATTAGTACATAGAATAGTAGTTTAATTGAGTCTAGGGCTTCAGGGAGTTTAGATTTGAGTTTTTGGCTGGTACACTAATGGGCCACCGTAGTCTTGGCTCAATTTGAACAGTCTGCAATGAAAGTCTATGGGATTTTTATGATTTTTAATATTAATTTTTAAGCAAACTGAAACTCAAATCAGTCTGAAAAGATATAGCACACTAAGTCAGAACAGTCTGAAGGTCTGACCCGAGTTTGGTGGTCGTAGCTTTAACGGTCTAGGAGGAGATACAGTCTAAAATTTGGCTCAGAAGAAGAAGAATAATAAGTTTAAAGGGATACTTCAGGATTTAGCATTAAGCTTTGTATTAGTAGAAAACCTGTAGTATTTTCGAATTACTGTGCTTTCCACCCTCATATCCCCCTGAGACGAGAGATTTATGTATTTTTTGTCTTTTGGCCAGAGGCTAAAGACTACAGCCAGTAGGAGGAGCTGTCCCGCATGTTTTCAACCCGCCCATAGAGGGTGGGATCTCACTCACAGAATGTACACAGTGTCAGCCGTCTTTCTTTGGAAGCTAAGCTAGCAGGCTCTTGTTCTGTGGAGAAAGCTGAATAGTAGGAGAAAGCTGAGTAGTATGGGTTACCATCCTCCTTTTCCCGGACTTGTCCGGCGGGCGAGATCGTTCAAAATGTCCGGGATTCAGCTTTTGCTTTCTGCAGTCGCCATTCATTGTTTACATGCACACCTCTTGTTTCAATCTAACTTAATTCATTCCGATCGGTGAATCTGAATGTAGTGTTTACATGAACGCTAAACAAGTGATCGGTCGATGTGCGTTTTAACATTGCTAAGAAAATTCCCGCACGCACCTCCGTGAGAGATGCGAGACCGGCGCAGTAATCTCAGTAATGACGCCACCGGCCTCGCGCCGTTCACCCGCGGCCGTCAGCCTCGTCCTGCTCGCCACAGTAAACATAATGAATGGCGACTGTAGAACGCAAAAGCCGAATCCCGGACATTTTGGGCGATCCCGAAATCCCAGGCAGACTCGTCACGGAGACTCACTGGTAGCCTAACCTTGTTGTTTTCAACTGCGCTCTCTTACCGGTAGGCGTGGCCTCCTAGGGCAGTGAAGCAAGTGCATTCTGGGAGTTGTTGTCTTTCATCCACATAAGCCAAAAATACATTTTCTGGCTTTTCTCAGTCTAGAAAGCTCCAAATTAAAAAAATTCTTCACATTTCTTCTACATAAATGACCTATTTTAAATACACATTCATCTTTCCAGAGGTGAAGTATCCCTTTAAGTACAATATCAGTAAGTTGGCTTTTCCAAGCCAACTTAATTAATGCAGGGAAGACTATCCAGTATTTTATTTTACATTTGATTCCTTATTCAATTTCTTTAGTATTTCTTACCTCAATACTACTGTTAGACCTACCTTAAAAAATAAAAAAATAACTTAAAGCACTATTTCATTTGCATCTTGTTTTGTATTCTATTTATTTGTATTGCTTCTGTTTATTTGTACTTATTTTATTACTAACTGTTTACTTGTCGTTTTTGTTCATTCAAATCAACAATTGAAATTAGGCTTGTGCTGTGTCAGCTATTGTGCAACAAAATTGCCACAATGTAACAAAAATGCACTGTAATGTAATGCATGATCAATCACTGCATGATTGTGCTATTGTTTTATATTTGCTCTTATTTTATTACTGACGGTTTACTTTTTTTTTGTAAATTTAGTTCAAAGTTTCAAATAAAACCTGTGTTCTGTGTAAGCCATTGCAACAAATTACCCAAATTATAAGAAGAAATATGAGATAATAAAAATATCTGTATGGCAGTATATATACACTTACCTAAAGGATTATTAGGAACACCATACTAATACTGTGTTTGGACCCCCTTTCGCCTTCAGAACTGCCTTAATTCTACATGGCATTGATTCAACAAGGTGCTGAAAGCATTCTTTAGAAATGTTGGCCCATATTGATAGGATAGCATCTTGCAGTTGATGGAGATTTGTGGGATGCACATCCAGGGCACGAAGCTCCCGTTCCACCACATGCCAAAGATGCTATATTGGGTTGAGATCTGGTGACTGTGGGGGCCATTTTAGTACAGTGAACTCATTGTCATGTTCAAGAAACCAATTTGAAATTATTCGAGCTTTGTGACATGGTGCATTATCCTGCTGGATAGCCATCAGAGGATGGGTACATGGTGGTCATAAAGGGATGGACATGGTCAGAAACAATGCTCAGGTAGGCCGTGGCATTTAAACGATGCCCAATTGGCACTAAGGGGCCTAAAGTGTGCCAAGAAAACATCCCCCACACCATTACACCACCACCACCAGCCTGCACAGTGGTAACAAGGCATGATGGATCCATGTTCTCATTCTGTTTACGCCAAATTCTGACTCTACCATCTGAATGTCTCAACAGAAATCGAGACTCATCAGACCAGGCAACATTTTTCCAGTCTTCAACTGTCCAATTTTGGTGAGCTCGTGCAAATTGTAGCCTCTTTTTCCTATTTGTAGTGGAGATGAGTGGTACCCGGTGGGGTCTTCTGCTGTTGTAGCCCATCCGCCTCAAGGTTGTGCGTGTTGCGGCTTCACAAATGCTTTGCTGCATACCTCGGTTGTAACGAGTGGTTATTTCAGTCAAAGTTGCTCTTCTATCAGCTTGAATCAGTCGGCCCATTCTCTGACCTCTAGCATCAACAAGGCATTTTTGCCCACAGGACTGCCGCATACTGGATGTTTTTCCCTTTTCACACCATTCTTTGTAAACCCTAGAAATGGTTGTGCGTGAAAATCCCAGTAACTGAGCAGATTGTGAAATACTCAGACCGGCCCGTCTGGCACAAACAACCATGCCACGCTCAAAATTGCTTAAATCACCTTTCTTTCCCATTCTGACATTCAGTTTGGAGTTCAGGAGATTGTCTTGACCAGGACCACACCCCTAAATGCATTGAAGCAACTGCCATGTGATTGGTTGATTATATAATTGCATTAATGAGAAATTGAACAGGTGTTCCTAATAATCCTTTAGGTGAGTATATATATATATATATATATATATATAGCAGTTTTCCCTGTGGGCTCAAATGTTATAGAATATTTATATTTTCAAGGTATCATATCGAAGTTAGAAATTGCAGTATCATGACAGCACTAGTGCTCACGATAAAAATAACATGCATGTTTATTATCGTGATATATCCTATTACCGTATGATGCCATCCGTCTAATAGATAGACAGATAAATGATTATAGATAGACAGAGAGAGAGAGAGAGAGAGAGAGAGAGAGAGAGAGAGAGAGAGAGAGACAGACAGACAGACAGACAGACAGACAGACAGAGAGACAGACAGACAGATGGATGGATAGAACAGTCAAATCAACCAATGACCATTTTTATTTAAGAAAAAGTGAAACCAATTTTACAATGCACTTACCGGTCTTAGTTTCTCCAGATGCAACCTCAGATAAGTATCTATAGTAATCACCTTTCATTTTCAGATAAAACACCTTGCTCTCTGCTTGAGAAGCATTGGGAATTAAGAACTTCTCCAAAAGACCCTGTCAAGACAAGTTGGGAGCATCAGAATGGCTCATATTGTGGAAAATGTCCCTATCTTTCTGAAGGAAGGTTAAAAATAATGAATGACATTTGAATCTTATTGTTAACAAATAAAAAACGAAATTAACTGTTCTTTGACAACTGAACAAGAAATATTTTTTATTTAAGAAAATGTGTTTAAGAATGAACATATTCAGAATCATTTGATCAGGGCTGCAACTAATGATTATTTTGATTATCGATTAATTGTCCATTAATTTTCCAAATGAATCCATTATTTTAAACGTTATTCCACATCATGCCAATGTCGTCTTCCAAACAAAGTGTAATATTAAGCCTATGAAAACAAATATAGTGAATGCATCTATGCAGACTATACTATTAATTACAAAAAAGAAATGTGTTAAAATACAAACATTACATTCTAAACCTAAAATCAACTGATTGCTTACTATTTTAATGCAAAAATTAAAACTACTAAATTAAAAATGATAAAAACAAAAGCACAAAAACTGAGCTTATATGATGTAGGAAGAACGTACTCGGTTACTAACGTAACCTCGGTTCTCTCTAGAAGAGGGAACGAGTACTGCGTAAGATATCTTATGCTAGGGGAAAATCCTTTTTCCGCGAGATATTGAAGCCAAAAATTATCCTTAATTTTGTAATAATGCAAAACGCGTTGCGGCAGCATGCAGACATAGGCGAGGCAGCTCGCGCGCCTATTGGCTGTTCTGCGGCAAGTGCAGCAGCCTATCGAGCGAGGCCTGGCGTGACGCCAGACCCAATGAGGGTGCTTCGCGCCCGCTGCGTCACGTCCCGCCGAAACGGGCGTGGTCTAGGCCTATAAATACCGCTCGCAGGCAGCTATTATCTGGTTTTTCATCGAAGCAACCAGAGCGTGCGCATGCACGGCAAGATACGCAGTACTCGTTGTTCCCTCTTCTAGAGAGAACCGAGGTTACGTTAGTAACAGAGTACGTTCTCTTACGAGAGGTCTCTCGTACTGCGTAAGATATCTTACGCTAGGGGACCCAATGCAAAACGCCGTGCATGCTGAGATCTGACACCAAAGACCCAAGGGCGAAAGCCCGGGGTTCATATAGTGCACAATCACCCAGGGAACTCACAGAGAGTCCGGGAAGAGGGAGGGGCGAAGCCGCACTCTTCCACATATGGCAGCGTCGCTTAGACGCGGATTTCATCATACAGACAGGGCGGGGTACGGCCTGAACTGATGGGGAAATGTGGGTCTTACACAGTTTGCCCAGGCACATCTTGTGCTACTGCTTTTCACTGTCGAACATCGAGCTGTGCTCAGTAGACGCAGCATTCTGAGCTGATAGCATCAGGTCAGATAATACTGGTTAACTAAACCGACAGCAGCCTGGCCTGCAGGGCGGGAACCTCTAGGTTGTAAAACCTTATAAATGTAGACGGGGAGGCCCAGCCCGCCGCCGTACAAATATCTTGCAAGGCAATCCCACTCGACCAGGCCCACGAAGAGGCCATGCCTCTCGTGGAGTGCGCTCTGACACCCAACGGGCACTGCATGCCCTTGGAGGCGTATGCTAGCGCTATAGCATCAACTATCCATCTGGATAGGCTCTGTTTCGACGCGGCTAGTCCCTTAGAACGCCCGCTGAACGAAACAAAGAGCTGCTCTGTCTGTCTGAAAACAGACGAGCGAGACACATAAGCTCGTAATGCCCTGACTGGGCAAAGGAGGCCCGTGTCTCTTTCCTCATCAGGGACCGGTAGGGCTAACAGGGAGATGACCTGCGCCCTAAACGGTGTGTGTTGAGGGATTTTGGAACATAACCGTGCTTAGGTTTGAGTATAACTTTTGAGTCATTAGGCCCAAATTCCATGCACGTCGCGCTCCCAGAGAGCGCGTGTAAGTCCCCTATGCGCTTCACTGAAGCGAGAGCCAGCAGAAACACAGTCTTGAAAGACAGATGTTTCAGATCAATCGTCTGTAAAGGCTCGAATGGTCCACCTTTCATGGCTTCCAGTACCGTAGAAAGGTCCCATACGGGGACAGAGGGAGGTCTGGGAGGATTCAGTCTCTTAGCCCCTCTAAGGAAGCGGATGACTAAATCGTTCCTTCCTATTGACTGACCAAGCGTTGTTCTTGAGAACGCTGCTATAGCCGCCACATAAACTTTGAGCGTGGAAGGGGTCCTGCCCTTATCCAACAGCTCTTGTAGGAAGGAAAGCACCTCCGTCACTCCACAGTCTGTGGGTGACACGCCACGGGCTGTGCACCAGCCCGCAAACACTGACCATTTCGAGGAGTAGAGCCGTCTCGTAGACAGAGCTCTAGCCTGCGTGATCGTGTTTAATACTCCCTTAGGGAGTTCAACATGTACCCGTTGATGGCCCAGACATGAAGGGACCTAGCCTGGTTAAAACCAGACCATTCTCAGTAGTAACTGAGTTATGGTCTGGCAAAGCTCCATAGACAAATCATTTCCAAAGGGGCGTCATCAACGGACGTCGCTCAAATGCCTCTCGGCGCAATTGGATAGACCTAAAACTCCAAAAACCAATCAGAGCGATCGTCATGAGTAAAGCCATATGCTGCGTCCCAATTCGCCTATGTTACACTATGCCATAAAAGTTTGTACTCTTTTTGTGAAGAAAATGTATTTACTTTTGAATGTGTAGCAAAAAAGTAGGCAACTTTTGGACATACTACTTCGTCATCTTTATCGGACGGATCTGTCGCGTGCATCCCGTCATGTAAACTGCCCTGTCAATCATCTTGTCAGTTAAAATCCTCTTAAATCTAATTTAATTTCCTACCGTTTCGGAGAGAAATGTAGTAGCACGTTCATCTGCCAGTGGGTCTTTCATGGAGACTGTCCCCATGTGTTTGCAATTTGAATATAATAATGCTGCATTTAAAAGTTGGTGCGCTTCACCAACGGAGTGGACGTCGCTCAAATGCCTCTGGGCACAATTGGATAGGCTAGACCTAAAACCAATCAGAGCAATCGTCATCGTGTAAAGCCCACCTCAACGTTTCTGATTGGTGCCGCGATTTCCACGGCATGGAAATGGCCTTGAATGAGCTCTTTGCCAGACTACTTGCAGAGCAAATCTAAATTTGCCGGAAGTTGTCTGGGTTTTCCCAGGCTAGAAGGGACCACAATTCCGGGTGAGGATGCCAGATCGAGCCGTGGGCCTGAGAGAGGAGGTCTCTCCTCACTGGCACTGGCCACGGGGCAGTGCTCGCTAGCTGCATCACAACTGGGAACCAAGGTTGGTTCTCCCAGAACGGTGCTACAAGCAGTACCGAGCATCCTTCTTCCCTGATCCGCTCTATCACCTGAGGCAGGAGAGAGACGGGGGGAAAAGCATAGAGCGGGCGGCGGGGCCATACATGAGCCAGCGCGTCCCTGCTCTTGGAGAAAAATTCCGGACAGTGAGCGTTTTCTTGAGACGCGAACAGGTCTACTTCCGCTCTGCCGAATTTCTTCCACAGCAGTTGGACTGTCTGTGGGTGTAGAGACCATTCGCCTGCCGGAACATTGTTCCTGGACAGTCTGTCTGGTCCTATGTTTAGGAGCCCTGGCACGTGCGCTGCTCTCAGCGAGCGCAGGTTGCGCTGAGCCCATACCAGGAGGCGTTCTGCTAGCCTGTACAGGCTCCTGGACCTGAGGACGCCCTGGCGATTTATGTAGGACACCACAGACATGTTGTCCGAGCGGACCAGGACGTGGCGTCCTTTTATTTGGGGACAAAAACGCGTCAGCGCGTTGTCTACTACCAGCATTTCGAGGCAGTTTATGTGCAGGAGCTTCTCCCGTTCTGACCACTGGCCGAAGAACGGTCTGCCCTCGAGCAGCGCTCCCCATCCCGAGGTGGATGCGTCCGTGGACACCACTCTCACCCTCGAGGAAGTCCCCAGGCTTACACCTGATTGGTACCAGTCGTCCGCTCTCCAAGGTTTCAGAGCTGTGACGCACTTCTGATTGACCTTGAGGCGAAGCAGACCGGATGCCCACGCTTGGCGTGGGACTCGCGCTTTCAGCCAAAACTGCAGCGGGCGCATGCGGAGCAGGCCCAGCTGGAGCACTGATGATGCTGAGGCCATGAGACCCAGCATCTTCTGAAATTTCTTGAGCGGGACAGATGCGCCGCAGCGGAACGAGTTGATGATAGTCACACTATCATGGACAGCGAGTTCAACTCTGTGCCCAGGAAAGATATCGTCTGACTGGGGGACAGAGAGCTCTTCGCCCAATTGACACTGAGACCCAAATTCTCGAGGTGATCGAGTAAAATGGTCGTGTGCTCTATGAGCACTGAGCGAGATTGCGCTAGAATCAGCCAATCGTCCAAGTAGTTCAGTACTCGCACGCCCCTCATTCTGAGGGGTGCGAGCGCCGCATCCATGCACTTCGTAAATGTACGGGGTGCCAGGGATAAACCGAACGGCAGGACTGTGTACTGATATGCCTGGCCCTCGAAGGCGAATCTCAAATATCGCCTGTGACGTGACGCTATCTGTATTTGAAAATACGCGTCTTTCAGATCTATTGACATGAACCAATCACCTTGGCGAATCTGCGCGAGGATTTGTCTGGTCGTGAGCATCCTGAACTGTCGCTTCACAAGCACTCTGTTCAGCTGCCTTAGATCTAGTATGGGTCTGAGACCCCCGTCTTTTTTCGGTACCAGGAAGTATCTGCTGTATAGCCCTCCTTCGCTCTGAACTTGAGAGAGAGGCTCTATGGCCCCTTTGTTCAATAGTTTCGCCACTTCGGCTCGAAGTAAATGTGCTACTTCTGCTTTTACCGTGGTCTCGACGCGCGCCGTATAGCGGCGAGGGCGTCGGCGAAACTGTAGCGAATAGCCTCTTTTTATAATGTCCAGCACCCACTTCGAAACCCCGGGCAGCTTTGCCCATGCGTCTGCATGAATACCTAGGGGTTGAATACGAAGCGCGCTCCGTTCGCTCAGCGATGGAGAGGCTTCGGTGTGCTGTAACACAAGTGTCGCACTCGTGACATTAGAGGCATGGGGCGCGCTGATAACAGCGGGCAGATTGCCCGCGCTCGACTCCTCTGCGGCGGTCAACCGCGAGGGGGAGGGCTGGGCGAGTCCCGTAGGAACTGTCATGTCTATGTGTGGATGTGGGCGCGGGACAGCGGGCACATTTATCACACCGAAAGCATTGTTCGCTTGAGTGAAGCGAATGCACGCTGGTTTTGTTTTTACAGAAACCGTGAGACATGCATAACGTGGTGTTTGTGGGCACTGGGTAGTGGGCACATTTACCACGTTTGAAGCGCAACCGATCTGAGTTGATTTTATGTGCGCGGGCCCTGTGTGACAGGCTGTGCTTGTGTGTAAAGATGGGCACTGGGCAGTGGGCATTCTTACTACACGAGACACCATCGGCCGTGGCCGGGACACCAGAAAATACACTCTCTTGGGGATTTATCTGGGTAGCCGTGAAAACGGCATTTGTGTGCAGGCAAGCGGGTGACAGAACCGGCTTGTTGGCTGCAGAAAACACTGGAACAGTCACATTTGCTGGAACTGGACGAGCGAATAACTTTGGTGGGAGTCCGGCCGCAGCGGGACTCGAACACCGTCGTTTTCCTAGGCGTGCTAGGACGACTTCGGGGCCTCGGGCTTTACCACAATCCTAGGCCGCGGGCCACGCGTGGCGGCGCTGCGAAGTGGCGGCAGTGGACGGTGGCTGGGGCAGTGAGCTCTGTGCAGACGGTTTCGCACGGCCTGCTGCAGAGCTGGAGCGCTTCAGGAGGAAGTGCTTCATAGCCTGTGACGCTTTCTGTACCTCTGCGAATCTCTCCGCAAAATCCTTGACGGAGGATCCAAAGAGGCCAGCGGGAGAAAGCGGGGCGTCGAGGAACAAGGTGCGCTCGGACTCGGCCATTTCTGAGAGCGTCAGCCACAGGTGTCTCTCGGTCACAGTGAGAGAGGCTATACTCCAATGGCCTGTGCTGCGGACTTAGTGGCACGGAGAGCGAGGTCCGTGGCGCTTCTTAGGTCCGGCACGCAGATCGCATCAGGTCCTTTCTCATCCAGCTTTCGGAGGAGATCGGCCTGGAAGATCTGCAACGTGGCCTTGGTGTGCAGCGCTGACGCAGCTTGCCCGGCGGTGGAGAAAGCGCGGCGGAGCAGGCTTGACGTCGTGCGGCAAGCTTTAGAGGGTAGGGCCAGCTTAGCGCGCCATCCAGCGGAGGGCGGACATAACTGGGCCGCTATCGCCTCTTCGACCGGCGGCAGCGAAAGGTATCCCCTGTTCTTGGCATCGTCAACTGTAGAGAATGCCAAAGAAACAGCTGGACGCACTCTAGCTGAATAGGACTTAGAATAGTTCCAGGACTTAGCGACTTCTTCGTGTAGCTCAGGAAGAAAGGGCGCTGGTTTGGACGCAGGCGAAGCGTGCTCCCCAGGCAGGAAAAAGCCATCCAGCCGGTTGTGAGCGGGCTGCTCGGGCGAAGACCACTCGAGGCCGAGGCTCGCCGCTATTTGGCTCGCCGATATATCGGCCGATATTTGGCATTTTTTAAATATCGGCATCGGCCGATAAGTTCTTCTAATTGGCCGATGTGTTGGAAGAGCGACTTTTATTTTGACGTCGCTCCAGACTTTTATTTTGACGGCTGGCGCTAAGAACACCAGCCCCTGAGAAGAGAACGGCAGCGCCTGATCACACAGCGCTCACTCACAGTGTCCATAGTCTTCATTAGTTTACCATCTCTGTCAGTCATATCTAATACTTTGTCTTTTGAAAAATTTGAAAACAGACTGAACTGTATGGAAGTAAAATAATGACAAATGTTTTTGAAACAAAAAAGCTTGTTGAATTGCACTACTCGAAAATATATGCATTGCATTAACCCTGCTTGCATTTTAATGCATTGTATTTTCAGGGCTTGCATTTTTATGGGCTGAAATTCAACATGGGTGTATATTTAAGCTGTGAATATTCCAATTCAAAACATTTCACACACGTTTTCGTTATTAAAAATTCAATAATCCATATTCACCTTTCAGATTTCACTTCCAAAATGTTCATTTTGTTTAAAAATACAACCTATAATATTCGACCGGCAATTTTCGGTCCATTTTATTTCGCTTTACAAATTCGCTTCCACAAATTCAGTGGTTCAAATTCAACAGAAAATTCAACATTTGACATCCGGGAACGGCAGGAATATCAGTAGATTGCCGATTGATGATCTCCATAGCTGTTAGTCGGTCTCACCAGCAGGGGGTGCAAGCGGCTGCTGACGAAGAAAACTGTAGAGCAACGGGTGAGAGACTCATTCATTCATTGAATTACAGAAATGAAGCAAGCAGTAGGCTATTTGTGATTATTATCAGGGCGATGAATTGTGATGATTATCATACGGAAAAGCTGATAAAGACACAAAAGCTGTGTTTACATTGAAGTCTTCACTGTTACTTTTGTACATGTAAAGGCCTATTTATACTTCTGCGTCGAACTGCCGCCGTAGTTACGTCGTAGGCTGTGTGTAGCGCGCGTACCCTTCGGCGTACCCTGGCGTGCACCTCTCCAAAAATGTAACAACGCAGAAGTATAAATTAAAACCAACACGTTGCCTACGGCGTAAAGCAGGGAACGACAACTGGCGGCCCGCGGGCCAAAACTGGCCCGCCAGCAATATTTTCTGGCCCGCCGGATTATTTTGGAAGTCCTAAATGCTGCACAAAACTCTTCCACTACTTGAGAAAAGCCGTAGTCGCGCGGCGATTTCACCGCCGCATACTGTGTGAAACACCCATAGGGAATCATGCAGCGCGGGATTACATTTTAAAGTATAACTGTGCGTTCACACCGGACGCGAATAGCGCGTCAAATTCGCGCCTGCCGCGTCTAGTTATACGCTTGACCACTTTGTGTCCATTCGCGCGTCAAAAGACGGTAGCGGTCAGAACTCTGGTGTAGGCTACTTTGGACGGAGCGGGCGGTCTGACTGACAATAGCCCACTCCCGACATCTTTTGACAGCGTATCCGCACTTAATTCTGACCACCTGTACACCTAGCTCTGATGAGCTGTTTGGTACTGAAACCATTGTCAGTCAACAACATTCTTTTTTTGCAAGGATGTTTGAAATAGTTCGGCAGAAAATAGCCTACTTCATTTGTCAGTAGGGCAATATGATTTTCGTTTATGTTGCTTAGAAATGTGCGTGATAGGCTTTGTCCTATTTAATTTATGTTAGGCTATTTATATTTCATAATTTTTTTCTGTGGCATTTTTTTTCTCTGCTGACAGTACAATGTTAAAATAGCCTAATATTTATATTGACACGAACACAATTTTTGTATAGCATTTATTATAGGCTACTTAATCTCATTCTTGCCGTTAGAGACATTTGAATGTGAGATTATGGAAACGAGATCTAAATTTTGTGGAACCGTCAGGTCGGGAAATAAAGCGGGTGAACACGGGAAATAAAGTGAGTGTATTTTAAGCGGTTGCTGAATAGAACCTTGTGGGAGCGGGACAGAAAAAAAAAAACAGTCCCGCACAGAACTTAAACCTTAGGTGTGTATGTGTGTGTCCCGAATAAATAATAATACAAAAAAAAGGAATAAAGTTCAAAAGTCGGACTGTAAGCGAATGAGTATGATTGCTATTCACACCTTTATTAAAATGGCTGTAATCTGTTAACACAATAGTAGCCTACTTGATCTGTTTAAAATGATTTCCTTGATATATGCCTAAGGTGTTAAATTAAAAATCAAAATTAAAATTTGTCTAATCCAGTAATTAATTTTTTCTATTTTTGATCTGAGCACAATCAGAAAATCAGAAAACCCATTGTCGTTTTTCATCTTTTTATTTTTGGTTTTAATTTGAAAAAACGATTGAACGAATGATCCACGGACGGTGACGGACCCATCATATTCCGCGATTATAGGCCTATATAAAAGTATTTAATTTGTATCCATAGGCCTACTCTGTGTAGCTGGCCCGCCATCTACTGGCTAAAAAAAATATTGGCCCGCGGCCAAAGTTACTTGCCGACCCCTGGCGTATAGGCTCCGGCGTAGGTCCGACGCAGAAGTATAATGAGGCCTTAAGTTTGCACAGCTTTCTCTGTCGTGACTGAGATTATGTTATTCCCCGATGCTGATGTACAGATCAAACGTTAAATCTGAGGTAGTAGACATTTCTCTCGGTTGTTTGGTTCTCTTAACTTTATATTGTGGTGCTGTGCTGCAGAACTGGGGATTCCCTCAATACATCACTTTCCAGGATTCCCCTGCGTCGTATGTAACTTTAGAGACGGTCCCTAAATGTGCGAAAATCCAGTGTCAGGCGAACTTATGCCAGTACTTCACTGGGAATCGCTTAGTGTGAAACTTTGCGCGTTACGTTCATATTCTGGTCCATCTGCTTGCCTGTAGCCTATTAATATAGCCTACATCCCCAATAAGGTGGGAGTTTGGTCTTTCATATCACTGTATTTTGTCCATTGAGTTACTTTGAGTGTCCTGAGACCGCAGGGGAATCCTGGAGAGTGACATATTGAGGGAATCCCCAGTTCTGCAGCACTGTGCCGCAATATAAAGTTAAAGGGTAACTAAACCCTAAACCAACTTTTTTTAGTTAATGGTCTGTAAGAATGGGGCTTTATTAGTGCTGTTCATTGATTCAAGTAGTTTTTTTGACATTTGTGTTTAAAGTGTTTTAATTTTACAAAATATGGTGTAAAAACGTCTGAATGCTGCCCTCTTCAGGTTGAACAGTGGCTACTGCAGTTGAATTTTCCTATTGGAAGTTGTGGTACCCTCTGACATCAGAGGGTACCAGCTAACCACGCCCTTGCCTGCAGAGAGATATGTCACAGATGCACGCCCCCTCTCCACTGGGCTCTGCCTACTTTTCCAGCATTTTTCAAATATTGCCAGTGGGTGGAGTCAGGCTCTGACCAGGGGTTTAGTTACCCTTTAAGAAAACTAAACAACCGAGAGAAATATATGTCTACTACCTCAGATTTAACGTTTAATCTGTACATCAGCATCGGGGAATAACAATCTCAGTCACGACAGAGAAAGCTGTGCAAAACTTACATGTACAAAAGTAACAGTGAAGACTTCAATGTAAACACAGCTTTTGTGACTTTATCAGCTTTTCCGTATGATAATCATCACAATTCATCGCCCTGATAATAATCACAATTAGCCTACTGCTTGCTCCATTTCTGTAATTCAACGAATGAATGAGTCTCTCACCCGGATGTCAAATGTTGAATTTTCTGTCGAATTTGAACCACTGAATTTGTGGAAGTGAATTTGTAAAGCGAAATAAAATGGACCGAAAATTGCCGGTCGAATATTATAGGTTGTATTTTTAAACAGAATGAACATTTTGGAAGTGAAATCTGAAAGGTGAATATGGATTATTGATTTTTTAATAATGAAAACGTGTGTGAAATGTTTTGAATTGGAATATTCACAGCTTAAAGGTTGTATCAGTGATTTCAGGCCCCAAAAAAAAATTATCACATTCATCTAATCTTTCCTAACGATCCGCTAGCTGTCCGCCCCATAAGCATGCCGTCAAAAAAACGCGTCTCTGTAGGCAAAAACACAAAAACAATTGGTTTCACCAACCACTCAAAACCAAAACAAATAGTGTTCCAACCAATCACCGACAGGGGGTGGGTGTTGTGAGGTTTTGTGCTCGTGCACGGCTGCACGCGAAGTCGGAGCTGAAGAAGAAACTGGCTCAAAACCTCACAACACCCTCCCCCTATCGGTGATTGGTTGGAACACTATTTGTTTTGGTTTTGAGTGGTTGGTGAAACCAATTGTTTTTGTTTGCAGATCTCAGAGCCTAGGCTGCCTACAGAGACGCAGTTTTTTGACGGCATGCTTATGGGGCGGGCAGCTAGCGGATCGTTAGGAAAGATTAGATGAATGTGATAATTTTTTGGGGGCCTGAAATCACTGATACAACCTTTAAATATACACCCATGTTGAATTTCAGCCCATAAAAATGCAAGCCCTGAAAATACAATGCATTAAAATGCAAGCAGGGTTAATGCAATGCATATATTTTCAAGTAGTGCAATTCAACAAGCTTTTTTGTTTAAAAAAAAATTGTCATTATTTTACTTCCACAGAACTGGTAAACAAAGAAAGTAAATGGTATGCAAAAAAGTAAAGCGTTTGCTTTTATATTATTTGTAACAGAAAAGGCAAACAATCAGGCTAAAATACTTTCTCATTTACCGTCAACATTCAGCAAATGCGCATCTACATCATTTAAACAAATCTCTGAATATCTAATAAACATTTAATTTAACAAAGCTTGCAGATTTAATGGAATCCAGCTGTGATATCTTGTGAAGTGTGCATTTGTAGCCTGCATAAATGTGTTACTGCGAGTGACGGTCGGTAAATATTTGTTTTCTAATTTATTAAATATTGTTTAAAGTAAATATAAAGTATATAAAGTATATTAGATAGATAGATAGATAGATAGATAGATAGATAGATAGATAGATAGATAGATAGATAGATAGATAGATAGAGAGGCTATATCGGCCACCCTGCTCTCTAAGATATCGGAATTGGCCATCAAAAAAACATTATCGGTCGACCACTTATAGAAATAGATCATTACTTTTTCAGCACTGTAAAGCGATTTGACTGGATGATGGTTTCCGAGCACAGCTTGCAGACGCGACTAATCGATAATCAAATTCATTGTTGATTATTTTCATTATCGGTAATAATCGATTTTATCGATTTGTTTTTGCAGCCCAACATTTGATGTCATCATAAAAGGTTTAGAAAGTCAAGAGAAAGAAATGAAGATACCAGCACATCATTGCAGATGTCCTGCAGTTCAGTCTCAATTTTTTCACGGTACTCGCGTGCCATTTGCTGCTTCTTCTCATTCCCCTCGGTTTTCTGCTCAATGCTCGAGATGACACGCCAGGAGGAGCGGCGGGCGCCTACCACGTTCTTGTACGCCACGGAAAGCAGGTTGCGCTCTTCATTCGAAAGCTCCACGCCGCCCTCGGTAACAGCCTTCATAGCTGCTGCCATGTCATCATAGCGCTCGGCCTGCTCAGCGAGCTTGGCTTTCTGCACCAGGTCACTCTTGTCCATTTTACACTGAGAATCAGATACGAATTGGTATGAGGACAGTATTTCACATAAACCACTAAATTAAATGGAATTTAAGGTTTTGAAAGCACAAGACAGAAACATGCAACACACTCAAGACCCCGATAAATTTCAAGCGAAAAATCAAAGAGAGGAGTGACAAATTTTAATAAAATCAAGCCAAAAGGAAGTTCGTTTGGAGTTTTTAACAGCTTGTCATTTTGTGCAGATACAAGCTGTAATATTATATTGTATAAATAGCTGATTAAAGGGTTAGTTCACCCAAAAATGAAAATTCTGTCAGTAATTACTCACCCTCAAGTTGTTCCAACCCCGTAAGACTTTTGTTCATCTTCGGAACACAAATTAAGATGTTTTTGATGAAATCTAAGAGCTGTCTCACTCCTTCATAGGCTCCTAGGCAATTTCATTCTGCCGGTCCAGAAAAGTTAGTAAAAACATTGTTAAAATAGTCCAAGTGACTACAGTAGCTCAACCTTAAGTTTATCAAGCGACGAGAATACTTTTTGTGCACAAAAAAAAAAAAAAAAACTAAAATAGCGACTTTATTCAACTATTAATTTTCTTCTGTGTGGGCCACTGATGGGAGTTCACGAGAGCGCCACAACGCATGCGTGAGAACTGAGAAGATGACGCAGATGGGTCTCGATGTAGCGTTTAAAATGGTTCTAAAATGTGCATTTCCTGGATGTCCGAATCGTGAGAAACCAACAAGAAAACGTAAAAGTGCCTTACAAATGTCGCAAAATGAATGGCTTCCCTTTCACACTTTCCCATCAAATGATCGTGAGCGTCATCTTCTCCGTTCTCGCGCATGCATCGTGGCGCTCTAGTGAACTCACGTCAGAGGCCCACACAGAAGAAAATGAATAGTTGAATGAAGTCATTATTTTTGTTAGTTTTTTTGCGCTTAAGAAGTATTCTTGTCGCTTGATAAACTTAAGAATGGAGCCACTGTAATCACTTGGACTATTTTAACGATGTTTTTACTAACTTTTCTGGACCGGCAGAATGAAATTGCCCAGAAGCCTATGAAGGAGCCAGCTCTCAGATATCATCAAAAATATCTTAATTTGTGTTCCGAAGATGAATGAAAGTCTTACGGGGTTGGAACAACATGAGGGTGAGTAATTACTGACAGTTTTCATTTTTGGGTGAACTAACCCTTTAATCTCATATAGGATGCATTTCGTTGAGTTAATTAACCCACAAAGCACTTCAGTTTACCGGTGTTCATTTTTCAGCTTCAGCTTAGTGCTGTTATTTGAAACCGTAATATTAATTTTAGATATTTATTTTATCATCAAATATTTCATATTTTAATTAACAATGTGGTTTAATTCAAATAATTTCATTATTTTCTGTGCATGGGCTATTCCATTTTATTTTTGCACATGCATTTTGATTCTTTATATGCAAGTAATGTTGTCCAGTGCCATGTCTGCATTATTCTGGCTTTTTTTGTAAGGCAAAAGTTTTTAGTTTTTTTGGCCATAGGAGTGTAAAAAATCATTTTAAAAGATAAGGAATCTTACACTGGTTCACTATAGGCTACTGTACTATTTATGTTGAAGTGCTTGGGACATGGCTTTTAATGGTGAGCCTTATTTTTGTAATCAGGTTCTCAAAAAAAAAATATCAAAATTTGGATTTAGCTTTATCAGCCAATATATTGGTTAATTACTTTTTAATATAAATAATTATAGGTATATGCCAAAATTGTCATATTGGTGCATCCCTAGTTTATTTTGTTATAGCAAGAAAAGCGTGCAGCACATGTTTAACGTTACTAAAGACAGCTACAAGCACCATGGGCGATGTAGGGATGTTCGCCAACAAATTGATAACTAAAATGAATGAGCTAGTGCGATACCAGCAGAAAACATTATGGCATCATGTTTAAAGTGCCCCTATTATGCTTTTTCGAATATTATTATTTCATGCAGTGTGTAATATATCGGTTTATGAATGTAAAATGTCTGCAAAGTTCATCTGAACGACAAACGAAGTTACTCACTTGTCACACATTTACATTTAAAAAGTCTGCTTAAGGGCCATTAACATGAAAAATGCGTAGTTTAATAGGACTGTGCCGCAGCTTTCATAATTTGTCAGTTTCTCGGTCGTGAAGTTCTGCCACTCGATTCAATTGAACTCAGTCATGCTCTGCTGACGTGAACTAGCAGGCTAACCACACATCCTCATTAAAAATAACACAATTCTTAGAGAATGTGTAATGATTGTCAATCTTCAAAACAATACTGCTAACATTATACTATAATCAAACACAAAATGCAAGCAGTAAGCTCGTATATTTCATTGTAATTATTCACCGCGTCTGGCAGACAGTGAGGCCTGAAGCACTTAGCAACCTGCTAAATCCCTTCGCTGCCCGCAAAAAAAAAAAAAAGGGCAATAGGCCAGTTACGCAATCAAGGGAATGAAAACACGTTATGTAAGACACATGGGGATGGATATAACGAAAAAGGAAAGTACACTCACGTTCTGAACGGCGTTTACTCTTACTTTAATCGCTAAAAAGACACAATTCGGTTCCCGTGCTCCGCCTTGCTCTTCGGTTGTTCTGGGCAGTAACGTTACCTCTTTCGCTTACATTGACACTTCCGCTTCCTGCGTGCAAGCCCCTATGTGCAATCCAGTTGGAGAGCCCTAACCCTAATTTCAGCCAATGCCACTTGAAGGCAAGCTTAATTATAGCCAACAGAGAAGCGTAAAGGCGGTACGCAGTCCTGTCCTCTAATGTTCAGCATTTTACGCTAATACTTTTTATTTTTATTTTTGACATAGCCTAGGGCTATGTAGATTTTACAATGATACATTTTTTTATCCAAGAGAAGTCCGAGTAGGGAATGTCGTTATAGGTGGGACCCATTTACGGCATTACCATCAGTAAATGTGTTGTAATTTAATAATAGACGTAATAAAATTGAGTATATCGATGTTTTCTTTTTCTTTTCTTTTTTGCTTTCAGGTTTTACCAATTATAATAATTTTGGATTGAATTGTAATAAGGCTGATGCTGATATAATGCATGTTTAAGAATAAAGACTAAATGTACAATTTAATTACAAATATTGTATTATATTGTTGTTTAAAAAATTATACGTTCTCTCTATGGCTTACAGGTTTCACCGTTTCAATAAATAAGTTAGGCTTGAATTGTAATGTGGAGAGAGAATGCCAGCTCTTGCAAGGACTTCAGATAAAGCAAGCTCTGAATCAGCATCCACCAGTGTTTCTATATATCCTAATCATTTTTTAACAAACATGTATTCATTACTTCAATGAGCTCATTGTTTCTGCCTTTAATACATTGTTTAAATTAATACATTATTAGCTAACTTTGTGATTTGTACATTTCTGAAATACATAACTTGGACACAGTCACCTCTGATAACAAATCCCTCTAAATTGTAATGTAGACATGCATTTTCTGTAAAGCTGCTTTGAAAAAATATGTATTGTGAAAAGCGCCATACAAATAAATGTGAATTGAATTGAATTGAATTAATGATTTATTTGACTGATGATTGACAGTTGTGTATACCTAATAATGATAGAACGCTTTTTAATGAATGAAGGTAAACAAAAATATGAAAATTTTAAGAAATAAATGTATTCTTTCTATGACTTCCAGATTTCAAGAATTAAATTACAATTACATTTTTTATTGACTAGTATCAATGCTTGTGCTATTTATACCCAATAAAGCAGTTTTTTATTGAACAGATTCAAATCCAATCTTAAATGTGGTTCCCTTTCGAGGTTGGTCTCTCGACAACGTCGATAGCTGATGCAGTGGAGAAACTCCCTTAACCAATAGCCAATGGCACTCAAATGCGGGGTGCAGGGTGGTCAGATGGAAGGTGAACACCACAGATGTGTCGCAGAGCAGCTGGGGAGAACCTCTGCTTTTGGAGTTTGGTCGACTGCCCAAAAGCATTGGCATATAAACTGCCTGGAGATGAAGGCTGCTCATTTGGTCCTGCAGGAATTTTTGCCATTTGTGAGAGACCGTCATGTTCTCATTTGAACGGACAACATACATGGTATTCATCAATCCCCAGGGAGGAGTGGAACGGAAAAAAAAGTTGAACTTATTTTAACTTGAGCGCCGCATTTTTAGAATGCTGTGTCATGAGATGCTGCAAAATACACGAGAGCAACGGTCATACACATCCTTCTAGTTTGTGTTTACAAACAATGCAAAAGTAGCACAGTAGAAATGGGAAACCGTGTTGTGTGTGAAGCCCGTCTAAGCCTGCTAGATGTTTGGCAGAGAGTGCTGAACACGATAGAGGACGCGAGAGCTCGGTCAACAAGACGGCTGTACGCTCTCAAGTGGAAAGTGTTCTCAGCTTGGTGCACAGCCCAGAACGAGAGCCCTGACACCTGCTCCATACTGGTGATCCTGGCTTTTTTGCAGGACCAGCTGGATGTGGGAAGCTCGCCCTCTACATTGAAAGCATATGTGACCGCTATAGCTGCCTTTCTCACCACTATTGAGAGACGATCAGTTGGCAAGCATGCTCTTATAACGTGTTTTCTGCTGGGTGCGAGGCAATTTAATTCTCCCTGCCCTTGTTTGACGCCAGTCTGGGACATGTCTTTAGTACTTAGAGCGCTATCATGTTCGCCTTTCGAACCACTTCATGCGGCGAGTTGAAAGTGCTCTCGTTTAAGATAGCGCTGCTACTCGTGTTAGCATGTGGGAAGCGAGTAGGAGATATGCAAGCACTCACTGTTAATCAGGGGTGGCTGGCCAAAAGAGGGCGCCGCCCCCCCATGAGCCAGACCACAGTTTCTGAGCCACATGCAATAAATAAATAAGTAAATACGTACATAAATCATGTATACAAATTGTCAATATGTGTGTTCGAGATATTAAATGCACCCAGTATATGTGAAAAATATGATAGAAATTCAAAATGCTTTTTCACATCCCCTCCACCTGTCTGCACGTCTTATCAGCATTGGGGTGCTGGAGAAATCGTCCCTGGGAGGCAGATCTGTGGAGCAGCTTGGCCAATTGCTGATTTAAGAAATTAATGTTTGACATAAACTGTAGCCAATCAGCAAGTTCAAATCTAGTCCGATATGAGCGATTATTTTAGCGCCCCAAGCGTGCAGGGGCCACCACTAAAGCCAGGACGAGTCTTAGGGAGCCATTTTTACTGTATGACAATGGCGAACGAAGTTACTCCTACAATACCCAACCCTAACTCGGTACAATCTCTCCTCTAAGATCCATTTGAGAGGAGAACTTTGGCAAATAAACTCCTTGTGAAAGAGCTGGGCCCAGATCAACCTGACATCTCTATCAGACAGCAGGCTAGCGATAAAGGGAAGCAGTATGTGTGAGGCTTCTTTCGTAGCTGATACACTAGAAAGGCCTGGCTGGCTGGATGTGGTCATGCTAATGCCTTATTTTGCTTTCCGTGCTTACTTTTTAAAACAACGGGGACAGATCCAGCATGGACAGTTACCGGAGTGAGGGATATGAAGCACCTGTCTGAGAAAGTAACGAAACACGAGAACACCAAGGTACACATGGATAATTCCATTAAGCTAGCTATACTTGGAATAGTTAATCTACATCGCTACGCAGCTTGACGAAGGCCACAGGGTTGCGGTGAGGAAACACAATGAGGAGGTGGATAAAAACCGGCACATCTTATCCAAAATAATCGTCTGAGTTAAGTTTTGTGGGGCTTTTGAGCTGGCCTTGCGTGGGCATGACGAGACTGACACCTCGAACAATCCCGGCATTTTCAAGGGATTGGTGGACTTCGTTGCCTCACTCGACAGCGTGCTGGAGGAGCACCTTAAGACAGCCACCGTTTTTAAAGGTATTTCAAAGACCATACAAAACGAGGTGTTAGACTGCATGCTGTCAGTGCTGAAGGATTACATTATGGACGAAGTAAAGCGTGTAGATTTCATTGCCATACAAGCAGATAGGACGACTGACATTTACACCCACTGCCAGCTGGTGCTTGTGCTACGTTACATCGATGGCAACAACAATTTCCAAGAGCGGTTTTTCAAATTCATTACGATCAAGAATGCCACCGCAGACACCATCGCTACAACGCTTCTGTAGAGGCTAAACATCATACTCCCAGATGGACAAAAAGCCAAACTTATCGGCCAAGCTTATGACGGAGCTAATGTAATAAGGGGAGCCACCAGTGGAGTGCAGCGCAAGGTAATGGATGTCCACGAAAATGCTCACTACGTCCACTGCCATGTGCATCAGCTGAATCTCATCATGTAGCAGGCAACGTCACACATCCCCAAAATCTGCACATTTTCTGCTTTCTTCTCCAGGTCACCCAAGTGAACCAAGGTGCTTGACCAAGTGGTTGTCCATAGACTTCCCAGAGCCTCTTCAAAACAGTGGAACTTCCACAATCGTGCTGTGAACAGTGTACGAGCACAGGGATGACCTCCTAAAGTGTTTTCAGAGACAATTGAAACTTTGATCCCCTGTAAACACAAGCATACAGGTCAAAAACTCTTCATCCTAATATAAAATTAAAACTTTTCTCTATAAAAACAGGGATGGAATAGTTATACATAATACAGTGTTTTCGTAGAATATGCCTGTTATTTGTAAGACGCCAGTGATATTTAACATTACATTTCCCTGTTCAACGGAGGTTACGGTGCTGCTTGCTCGGGCAGCGGTACGCAACGGATCGAAAACACGGCATTCCTGCAATTTTGTTCCATGGGTAGATGTTTAATGGTGTTGCTTGTATTTGCACTCTTACACGTAATAACATTCTTGCAGTTATTGCAAACGGCATAATTTTCGTCTTGTTTAGTAAAATAAAGCCAAGCTTTAGATCGTCTCTTCCTCTCCATGATTCCCTCCTTTGGTCAAATCGCTTTGACGTCATGACGCATAGATGTGTAGGACGCCGTGCTATGGTGCCCGATAAAGGACAAAAGGGACAGTTGTGAGTTCACGGTCTGTATATATGGCTGTCGATAAGATAAGATAAGATGACTCGTTAACATCGATGGCATACAATAATGATGGTTCATAAAACTTAGAACTGGTTCTCGAGTGGAACCGGATTTTAATTCCCATCCCTAATCCTGACCCATGCCAAGGAGCGGTTCTCCTTCACCCAGCACCACATCAGTGCAACACTGTTGGATGGAGAGCTATTCCCACAACACAGTGTGAAGTTCCCTGACACAGCGCTTGAAACAACAGTGAAGGCATACCCCATGCTTAACAAGGCCAAGCTCAAAACAGAACTGTCCCTCATCTATGAGAACGATGAGTTCAAGGCTTGCAGTGGTGCAGTGTCTCTGTACCAGTTTTTCATGGAGAACAACCTTCAGAGCACTTTCACAGAGACTGTCAGTCTTCTCAAGATCCTTATCACCACACCCATAACAACAGCTGAGTCTGAGAGGTGCTTCTCTACTTTAGAGAGGATTAAGACCTTCCTGAGAAACACCATGACACAGGATCGCCTGAATCCTCCATGGAGAAGAAACTTATCAGGGACATTCCTGACTTCAATAATAGGGCCATTGAGAGGTTTGCCACTCAGAAGGAGAGAAGGGCAAAATTCCTGTACAAATAAGATCACACACACACACACACACACACACCGCAGCCCTGACCACATGTTTCTTTGTATATATTAATTTTGTAAATAGAAATTTTGTCTTAATAGTATGTTTGCTATTTACTGTACGTGTTGTGGAATATTTGCTTGAAAAATCACTCAAAATTGTTGCAGGTAATACTTTTTTATTCAATCAGCTAATTAATTAATCACTTAATTGTTGCAGTTCATTTCATTGTTGCAGTTCTGGGGCACTATTAGTAACATTTGCTTTGATCATAAGCAATGTATGCTATGCAACAAGTCAGATGTTTGAGTTCAGCCACTTAAAATCTATTTCTATATTGTACATTCTTTATTCAGTGTGATATTTACTAGAAACCACGGCCCTCCCCAGTGAATGGTTTCGACTAAAATCACGTAATTGTTGGTGATTTTAATATCCATGCAGATAATGAAAAAGATGCATTGGGATTGGCATTTAGAGACATTCTGAGCTCTATTGGAGTCAGACACCACGTGTCAGGACCCACTCATTGTCGTAATCATTTTGCCTATATTATATATTGCATATATTGTCATAATACCTAGAATATAAAAATCGACTGCTGGCGGTACATCCTTTTCCTATTTCGCACCTAAACTCTGGAACAGTCTTCCTAACATTGTCCGGGAAGCAGACACACTCTCGTCAGTTTAAATCTAGACTGAAAAAAAAACATCTCTTTAACCTGACATACACATAAAAAATTATACCTTCCTATTATTCAAATCAGTTAAATGATTATTAGGCTGCATAAATTAGGTCAGCCGGAACCGGGAACACTTTTTATTTATTTATTTATTTATTTATTTATTTTGTATTATTATGCTTGCAAACAATACAGAGATGACAAACATGGTATACAATTTTGTAACAGAATTACAAAAATGTCAATACAAAAAATATCAATATGTACAATGTCATCTGAACATACAAAATAGCAGTGCATAACCAAGACAAAGAAAAAAAAGAGAAATGAAGAAAAAAAAAAAGAAAAAAAATCATGAGGGTAAGACATTTTATACATCATTTAGTGTACACAAATTAAAGTCATTACAATTTGAAATAGTTTTAATTGCTTTCTTATTTACTGAGGATGAAATAGTGTTAAGGTACATTTTAAATTCTTCCAAAAAAACAATAAAAATTGGTTTGTTATTGGTGAATTTACATTTATGGATGTAAAATTTGCCAATAAAATAAAATAAATTAATAACAAAGCAGGCTTTTTTTTTATTGGGGTCAGAATCAAAGTATGGAACCGGGAACACTTCCTATAACACCTGATGTACTCGTTACATCATAAGAAGAATGGCATCTACGCTAATCTTAGTCTTTCTGCTTATTCCAAGGTTTACTGTAATCAGCTGGATCCAGGCCGTAGCCAGATCAGATGGTGGACCTGCGCCTAGACACGACCACAAAGCATCCCTGAAGTGTCAGCAGAGATTGTGTTAACTAGACTCTCCCCTGTGAAGGCCTCATCGACATGACAGCCATCGGCACTGATCCTCAACAAACCCATCTCCATAGCAGCGTGACTCCGATCTTCAACCAGATGGAACTGGATAATATTCTGATTGTTCCAAACCAATCTGACTTCTGACCCATAATGCTTACTGAATCATAATCATACAATGTCCAAAGGCGACAGTGGCAAGGAACCAAAACTCCATCAGGTGGCAGAATGGAGAAAAAAACATTGGGAGAACCCAGGCTCAGTCGGGGAGCCATGCAGTTCTCCTCTGGCCAACGAACGAACAGTGTATAATTATGATTCAGGCAACATTACAGGTCAGAAGTCAAATTGGATCGGAACATTCATAATATTTATACAGTTCCAGATCGGAAGTATCATGCCAGTATTGAGACGGCTTTGTTGAGGATCAGTGCCACTGGCTGCTGTGTCAATGTCCAGATAGCATGTAATTATTGAAACAATGAGTCAGTGTTGATGCGTCAATGCTAATTGCATTTAATTAACATTACAAAGTGATGTTGCTTTAGTATCACTCTTGCAGTTAGTGAAATAATGTTTAGATTTCAACCACAAATCAATGGTAATAGTATTGATTCAACATTACAAAGTGTGTGTGTGTGTGTGTGTGTGTGTGTTCCCCCTTTTTTTTTTTTTTTACTGTTCAATACCTTGAGCGAATCTTGTTAGGGGTTGGAGGGTGGGTTTGGGCTGGGTAGGATATGGGGAGGAGAAGAGAAACAGGTACCAGAATAAGCAACGCTTTACTGTGCCACTGTTATGTTTTTAATGATGATGTAATCAGCCTAAGGTTTTTCTTTCTCTTGTGAGGGTGTTTCCTCTCCAATGTGTACATAATGATTGTAAGAAAATAAATAAATGATCACAAAAAAAACATTACAAAGTGATATTTTATCAATTGTTAATGCTGAATTAATCAATGGTAATATTGTTGAATCAGCGTTACACTATGTTAAATCTACAAAATTAACAAATCTTTGGTAATATGGTTTGATCAATGTTACAATGTGATGTTGATTCTAATTCACTTTTGCTGAAACACTGAAAAGGAATGTCAAATAATGTTGCCATCTGATGCACCAAGTTAATGTTGAAACATGTTTGGGGAAACCTTTAAAATATAAATGACACATTTCCAGCAGTTGAGTCAATTTATTTTATTCAAGATCCAGTGCATCCCAAACATGCTCAATGGGTGACATGTCCAGCAGTGAGTATGCTGGCCATGCAAGAACTGGGATGTTTTCAGCTTCCAGGAATTGAGTACAGATCCTTGCAACATGGGGCTGTGCATTATCATGCTGCAACATGAGGTGACGGTCATGGATGAATGGCACAACAATGGGCCTCAGGATCTCGTCACGGTATCTCTGTGCATTCAAAATGCCATCAATAAAATGCACCCGTGTTCGCTGACCATAACATACTCCTGCCCATAACATAACCCCGCCATGGGCCACTCGATCCACAACGCTGACATCAGCAAACCGCTCACCCACACGCTGTCTGCCATCTAACCTGTACAGTGAAAAATCGTGATTCATCCGTGAAGAGAAAACCTCTCCAAAGTGCCAGACGGCATAGAATGTGAGCATTTGCCTAGTCAAGTCGGTTACGACGACGAACTGCAGTCAGGTCGAGACCACAATGAGACGAGCATGCAGATGAGCTTCCCTGAGATGGTTTCTGACAGTTTGTGCAGAAATTCTTTGGTTATGCAAACCAATTGTTGCAGCAGCTGTCCGGATGGCTGGTCTCAGACGATCTTGGAGGTGAAGATGCTAGATGTGGAGGTCCTGGGCTAGTGTGGTTACACATGGTCTGCAGTTGTGAGGCCAGTTGGATGTACTGTCAAATTCTCTGAAACGCCTTATGGTAGAGATATTAACATTCAATTCACGGGCAACAGCTCTGGTGGACATTCCTGCAGTCAGCATGCCAATTGCACGCTCCCTCAAAACTTGCGACATCTGTTGCATTGTGCTGTGTGATAAAACTGCACATTTTAGAGTGGCCTTTTATTTTGGCCTGCCATGTGCAATAATCATGCTGTCTAATCAGCATCTTGACATGCCACACCTGTGAGGTAGATGGATTATCTCGCCAATAGAGAAGTGCATCTGACACAGATTTAGACAGATTTGTGAACAATATTCAAGAGAAATAAGCATTTTGTATACACAGAAAATGTCTTAGATCTTTGAGTTCAGCTCATGAAAAATGGGGGCAAAAACAAAAGTGTTGCGTTTATAATTTTGTTCAGTGTATTTTTCTAAAATCTATTAATGCTTCAATTTCAAACGCAAGCACTATGGCAGGGGTGTCTGATTTTATCTCCAGCCCTAATTAAACACACCTGAAGCAGCTAATCAAGGTCATTAGGATCAATGAAAACATCCAGGCAGGTGTGTTGGAGCTTATAGGCTTGTTCGACTTGAACCGGCACTGCACAGACCGATCGGTGAATGACATCAAAGTACCGCGAGAGCGAATAGAAAGTAGACGGCTCCTTATGCTTTTGAATTGCTCTCGCGGTACTTTGATGTCATAAACCGATCGGTAGTGGTGGGCAGATCGAGGCTTCGTGAAGCAATGAAACAGTTGAACCAAATGGGCCATATTGTTTTGAGGCTTCGAATCAATCCGACACCCGTCTCAACGGTGACACCTAGTGGTCACTTGCAGGTGTTGATCTGAAACAACCTTGACGAGCCATTAAAAAAATGTGTTGTTTTTTTATTATTGTATTTTTTGTTTGTCGAACGTTTGTTATTTTGGTCCTGCAAAATGAATATTAATAAAAGAAATCAAGCCACAATGTCTCACTTTTTTTAGAGATTTTTATTTAAAAATATTAATTTCTCTGCTGTGGAAGGACTTAGCCTACTTCTTTTTTTACAGATAATTTCTCCAGCCTTTGAAAAAATCCTCTCACAAGGGACTCTTGTTGCTGACGTGCAAATATATATTTTTAGCTAGGACATACAAATGAGGAAAGATTACTGCTCTCTCTTTCCAGTAAGTTAGTGGATCATGAGTTCTGGGCAAATACGCAAATTTCTAATTCTCCTCAAATGGCGCATCATGGATGATGTATTGTTGCAGTAGGCTAGCTGCCGATCACAATACACACATCTCACTTTATTTGGGGTTTCTAAACGGAAATGCTCCCACACCACAGATGTACAGCATCTCTTCTGGGGAGCCTCCATTTTATCTATCTATCCAAATCTATCTATCTATCTGTGTATCTATCTATATGAATCTATCTATGTATCTAGATATGTATCTATAATTTATCTATGTCTCATATCTAGATATGTACCTAGATATGTATCTAGATATAATCTATGTATCTGTATCTATCTATAATCTATCTATGTATATAATCTATCTATATATGTATCTATCTATTAATCTAGCTGTCTATATATATTTATATCTATGTATCTATTAATTTGTCACTATATGTATACTCTGTCTGTCTCTAGCCTATCAGTCAATGTGTTGCGTAAATTTAAATGTAAGCCTAAATAGCCTATAACTAATCAAATCGCACTATGTCACTATATCACCAAAAGTCCGCTATCTCAAAATCAAACTCCTCTCACAAAAACCCACGAGGTCAATATGCGTTGATTTCACTTTTATACAGATGTGCGATTGTGTGGTCTGTTCCCGACCGTGTCAATCAAACGCTGATTCGGCGGACCACACCTGATGAAACACTAGTGAAACACTTCGAGGCTTCGTTTGGCCATAGTCACGTGACATGGGTGTTTTGAATCACGCTTCGGATCAGTGTTTCGAAACATCTGCGCTTCGGGATCTCGCAAAGCTTCGGAACGACTGTTTCGCGTCAGCCATCCCTACCGATGCCGATGAACCTGTGCAGCGCCGGTTCAAGTCGAACAAGCCTAAACTCTTCATGAAGAGGAACAAACACCTCTATTCATGGGTTTCATCAGGTCCCTTTCCACAGGTGTATTAATCAAGCACAATGCAGTCTGCATTCATAATCTAGGTGCTTGATTTTATACACCTGTGGAAAGGGACCTGATGAAACCCATGAATAGCCATATAGTTCTCAGTTCATTTTCTGTGAAAATACATAGCATTCAAGTAACAAGTTTATCTTGTAGAATAAAAGAGCTTAGGTTTTTTCAATGAAAATTTCTTTAAAAGGATAGTTTACCACGAAATGAAAATTCTGTCATCGTTTACTCACCCTCAAGTTGTTCCAAACCTGTATGAGTTTCTTTCTTCTGTTGAACACAAAAGAAGATATTTTAAAGATTGTTGGTAACCAGAAAGTTGACGGTGGCCATTGACTTCCATAGTAGGAAAGAAATACCATGGAAGTCAATGGCTACCATCAACTGGTAGAATGTCTGAAGAATGTCTGGTTACCAAAATTCTTAATTCTTCTTCTTGTGTGCAGCAGAAGAAATTCATACAGGTTTGGAACAACTTGAGGTTGAATAAATTACAATTTTCGAGCTGAACTATCCCTTTGAAGCTGCAGATTCACCTTATGTAGACCTTAATCTCTTTAAATATCACAAAATAGCCATGTCAGTCACTTTCTCAATGAACACAAGATGTTTTTTTTGTGATTGTGTTTCAGTGGAAACAAGCTCAACTGAATGGAAATCAGTTACATTTCTCAAACTTAATACCGATTCAGGAATATGAATGATTACCTGTTTACGCAGTGATGAGGCACAGGATATCATCAAGTCCCAGGTTAGTTGATTATGCTGTCGACAACAACTCAATGGATAATCAATATCAGCATTAGCAGAAGGGTGCTTCTCTCTTTTTTTTTATTGTCCATCTTCATCTACCATCACTCCTACTAAAGGAGCTATGTGCTCTGCAAGCACTGATGGATGCAAGACATGGGGTGCTTCTCAATATCCCTCCTCGTAAGGCAATGGCAGCGTAATAATAAATCATTTGTGAAATATGTTACACGCTTGTATGATGGTCAAGAGCAGCGGTAGTCATCGCTTGGGTTGGCGTCATCTCAGTCTCCACTGGTAATGGCTCATCTAAGAGAGTCTTCATAAGAGGCTGGATCTCGACGGGCATCCCGATGCAGAAACACAAAGGCCAGGTCTACTGGATATTTCCCGCCACTATCCTCTGGCCGGGCTGGGCCCTTGATCAAGAATTGTTACAAAATGCAACACATCATGTGTCATGCGCAGCATCTCCTCCTCTCGCACGCATCACACCGGGGCGGGATACTAGGCTTTAAAAATATTTACTTTGTTTAAAAAATATTCTATTCTAAAACCTTGTTGAATTATATTAGAGTAGCCTATAGGCCTACTCTGGCCATTCAAAGTTCATTCTTGTAAATGTTCTGCATTGTGCACATTTTTTTTTATTAATTTTTTTATATATATATATATACGTTTCTTTATTCTGATCAATTTGCAATACATTCCATCCTGAATAAACAAATCCGTTTACATGCTTCGTCCTTGTTGCATTATTCATTAAGATAATAGTTAATAAATGCACGCACATTTATCCGTGAACTTGATAAATGTTGCAGATGCACAAACAAATGCCTTTCAACTTATATATGCAAAATTCAGAAGTAAATGAATGTGCAGCAATTTGTACAAATAGTCTGTAGGCCTACTATAGCCACTCAATTAGCGTATTTAGTTTCATATTTTTAAAAATATTATAATGTTATTTTTTTCTCTATGTTGATTATGAAAAGTGAACAGCACGAGCAAAATATGACGCGGAATATATCGGGAGACATATAGAGTGGGTCAGACATGATTTTGACCACTTCATTAAGTTTTGTTTTGTAGAAAACCTTTCTTTAAAGTGAATTTCGTTTTGTATAAATTGTATCTTAATTTTAATAATTTTTTCATCAACCAATTGCCTGTAATAAATAAGAAGCAAATAGTGCAGTCGGTATAATCATGACATGGAGGCGCTGGCGCGGCCATTGCATTGCACGTGAACTGGAGCGCATCTCATCATAAAAATTAACCGAAACTCAGTGTATGCCTTACAGACATGAGAAATATATAAAAAATTTAAATAAAAAATAAAATAAAAAAAACCTTGAAATGTCTTTAAAAGACACAATTTAAAACGGACCCTCTCTGATCATGTAATCCATTATGTGCATTTCTCTCTAGCCGCGTTCAGAGATGGCGATCGTCAACTTCATCTCAGACACTGACAGAAAACACTATTTATAAATAAAAATCAATGCATACATGTCAACGGATTTACAAATGCACATCTTGTTTATTTCACGCACACATATTAAGTTGAAATAACGAGATATTATGTTGAAATAACATTATTAATAATAATAAATCTTTAAGAATATTTGATTGAATGTTTAATGTTGTGCTTGTTCAATTTAATAATTGTGATCAATAAAATAATTGAATATTAAATATTAAGTGGCCAATGTTTGCTCATTTATTAATAGTATTTATATATAGCCTAATATATCTAGCACCCCCTCAGCGTTAAAAATTATCCGGCGCCACCCCTGGTTATAACGGCCCATGCACGTCTTAAAAAATGGTCGGGTTTAAATCGGTCTCGGGCAGTTTTGTGTCAGGCCGGGCAGGGCTCGGACACAACGGGCTCGGGTAGGGTCGGGCACTCGGGCTTGATTTTTTGTGCCCGATCTAAGCTCTAAGATAGACTATATCGTGAAGCATCTACCTAGGCCAATCCAAATCATTATAATCAGCAGTAGAAACGGACCCACAACGGCCACTGCTTAAAAAAGTTGCGCATTTTATGATCTTAAAAAGCGAGATGGACTAGCCTATATCGTGAAGCATCTATAGGCCTATCTAAATCATTATAATCAGCAATACAAACGGACCCACAATAGCACTGTAAGCAGGCTTAAAACAGTTGCTATATATGCATTAAAGCCATTATACCAGCTGTCGTTTCTGTAAAAAGTAGCATACCGCCTGCTATTCAATCAGTTGTCAGATACCGGGTAGTCTTCCAAAATTTAAAAGACATACAGCAACAGACCAATACAAAAGAAACGAAACGGAGAGAAAATAATACGGTCGGACCTTGGAGTCGAACCCCTGTGCTGAGAGCAAAACTACACTGCACGCAGACCAATGCCCTACTGAAGTAAGTTTGCTGGCAAATCCAATGTATTTCACAGACATGAATGTAAACAGAGGCTATCATTCTATATACCCATATTATAAAGGAAAAAGGGGGATACACGTGCCCAATAAAAAAATAAAAAAAATGACACGATCAAGTCCAAACACTAGTCCTAACAACGTTAGAAAAACAGAACCCTTAAGGCAGATCGCCATTCAGATCGACTATCTACTACGTATGTCTTTCCATTTGCTTCATTAGATGGGCTGAACTTTGAAGAAAAGGGAGGGGCTGATTATAATATTATACAAAACGTCGCTTTTTACGCCGTCTTTGTCAGACAGAAGCGCCGCAAATTACGGCGCATTATGGATGGCCTGTGGCGTCAGAAACGGCGTTGTTGACTGGATTTCATAATTGAAGTGACGCGCTCATTTTTTCCAGGCGCAACTCTTCAGAATGCCACAAACAGGTCATATGACAAGAACCAACCAATCAGCTTCACCCTCTCCGTAACAACATTGAATGCTCAGTCAACATGAAGGATGCGGGTGCACCCAAACACTACAGGGGCCCGTTCTTCGTACGTTGCTTAAAACATCCGAGATCTAATGAGACATCCAAGATGATATCATCGTGGTAATCATGATCTGGCTAATTAGGTTCTTCGAACACACCTGCTGGATATGATTAGTTTCGCTGGATTGAGTTAGTGAGATAATTGCGCGTTCATGCGCTGGTTGAAAAGGGGATATGTATCGATAGTAGAAACATTGATCAGCAACGCTGCTATTGGCTGCTCAGCGTGGCCAAAGAGCAGGCTCAGTTTTTCTCCTCAGCAGAGCAAGAACTAATAGTCGAAGTTTATTCGGAATTTTAATGTTTAATTAAAACGCCAGGGAACACCTCAAAGTCTGCAAAAGCCAGGCGAGAGGGCTGGCAAAAAGTAGCAGACAATTTAAATCCGTTAGAAGTGGCCATGTTAGATGTCTTTTATCACTTAATAGCCTATATATTTGTATTTTAATAATTGCATAATTACTTTGTTCATTGTAATGTCAGAGTCACCACACTAGAACATGGAAACAAATAAAAGTGAAGTACAAAAATATTCTACATAATGGTAATTTTTTGTTAGCCTATATTATAGTCTCTTTTATAAAAGGTACTGTTAAATAAATGGTTGTCTGTTTATAAAAGCAACCAAGAAAAAGGCTGAGAAAAAAAGAAGAAAAGATCTTAGTAGCCTACACTGTAAAATAATTTTTGCTGCATTAAATTAAGGCTGTATAGTCATTTCAACTGTTAAATCTTGAGTAATGATGAATTGCTTTGACTTGAAAATGAAAACTGATAAACTTATGTTAATGTAAAAATATTTTGCCATGAGTTATTAAACACATTTTTCCTGAGTGTAGTTCATTGTAATGGCATTGTGTTTTCCTCTTTTGTGCACTTTTACATAATACACCAACACATACACCAAGTGGTGGCTGAAATATGTGCAGTAAGTGGACATTTTCTAACTTTCCAAAGGAAAGAAAGTATAAGACTTTGTAATGTCCATTTGTTTCCATTGCACTGGACAGTGAATAAACCCTCTCAGATAGCTGTCATATGGAGGAACTAGCCTACCTGCAAGTGCATAAATAACTTTACTTCATTTATACTTGTATGCTTTATGGCTGCAATATAAGTTGCAGGATTCCACATCTACAGAAAGGCCTTCAGAAGAGTCTGCACAGACAGAGGAGACATAGGCCTACAGGTGGGCAGTGTATAGCCAACTTTTCCTTTTTATTTGTTGCATGAGGCATGTGTCTAATATCTGATGTTGCAGGCACTTGACCACTGGCTTTTCTTTACAAAGAACAATTGAAATAAAACTCAAGGAACTAAGCATATTTGTATTTTATTAAACATTTAATGAAGTGTTTTTTTTTTTTTTGTTTTTTTTTTTGGCAATGTTGTGTAATATGGCACATGCAACAATGTCACAGGCCCTGTCAGGTGTGCAACCCTCAGACTTATCAGACACTGAAATCTTCCCTTTAGCCAAAGTTCATTTCATTGTGTGCCCTTGTCCTGGCTAGAGCTGCATTGTAACTGGTTTGGGTCAGGGAATGGGGTCATAAAACACCTGTCTGCAGGCAGGAACATGTCATAATTACCTATGAAAAAATGCAGTTCTGTTAGGATCAGCGTAAGTGTATGTAATACAGTGAGCTTGATATTTAATTGTGGAACTTTCCTTACCACTTTCAAATAATGTGCATAAATGTGAATCTCTGAACATTCTTAAGTCATGCACAGATCCTGGCCATTTTGCTTTCACATTTGTGATATGGAAGATTTTAGTCAACTGCCTTTTTTTAATTTGATATAATATTACTAATCTGGAATATTAAGAATCACAATAGTAACTGGGCTGCACATTTACATTGTGAACCCCCTTTCTGTTCACATAATCCCCTTCATTGAGGCCTTGATGACAGTCTATGGTCTAGCTATAGTCTATGGTACCAATCACGTTAATGAAGCCTGAGTGACACATACTGTAATCGGCATGGTCATGATTGCATGATCTTCATAAAAAAATTATGATAACCTAAAAAAACTGCTTTAAAAAAAAACTGCTTTACAACATTGGGTCTTAAGTGGCTTGGAAATGCCACAAAAAAACCTAAAACTGTTTTTTAAACCTAAAAGCGCCAGGTAAACTCCGAATGACACGACAGACAGCACTTTCCATTAAAGGACAAGTTCGGTATTTTACACTTAAAGCCCTGTTTACAGATCGTATCTGATGAAATAGAACGGTTAAGATTAAAATTTGGACACATGCTCCTGTCCCGAGAATTTTAGGTTTATTTCGCTTTTGGGGACCTATTTTGCCAAACGCGTCACACCCGTGATTCTTCCGTTGAGAGCTTGAATAATAGACACTCCAGCCCAGTTGGTGGCGATAATGCACCTTTGCCAATTGCAAGCAAACCACGGGCATTTCATTGAATACACAGAAGAAGCAGAAGAAGAAGCGGCGGAGTAATACCGTAAAGGTGCTGCGGTCTCACAATGGAGTCAATGGAGTTGGACAAAAACTACGATAAAACCTGTTGGAATGCATCTTTTTCAGCGATTTTTGATGGAACATATCAGTGAACACCCCCTGACCACTCGGTGAGTTTCACGTCTTTGTAAACGAAAGTTTAATGTGTTTTTAGGACGGAATCTTCCAGTGCATATAGACAACCATTGTGGGGGTGGTGGGGGAAGCGAAATAAACCTAAAATTCTCGGGACAGCAGCATGTGTCCAAATTTTAATCTTAACCGTTCTATTTCATCAGATACGATCTGTAAACAGGGCTTTAAGTGTAAAATACCGAACTTGTCTTTTAAGTTCTCCGCATCTCCAATAGTGTAAAGGAAAGAGCCTCGCAAATAATCTTAGGGCAATGCAAACAGTTTGTGCTGTAGTTAAAGCCTGACTCCGACAAGTCGAATATAAATGTGCATTTCCAACAAATTAATAATGTAAACGACAATCTCACGAGTCACGAGAAAAAAAATATAAATCTCAGAAAGTGCACTATATCGCGCTGCGCTGGACTTCCCGTATCAGCTCCGCTTATGAAGCCGCAGTCTAATCCTGTTAACATGAAATAAGCCTGCTCACGAGCAGGTTTAAGATTGCGCACCTGTTGCTATGACAGCAAGTCCAGGATGAGCGTCGAAGAACCAAACAATCCAAGATCATGCCAAATCACCAACAATCAAATCCAGCTAAGTGAGTTAGCGACGTACGAAGAACGGGCCCCAGGTGTTTTTCTCTTCTCCGTTAATAAATCTTGTCGCAAAGCTACAGTAAGCATTTTTCGGTGGTGGAAATCTTTGTCATTGTGGAGAGCGCAGTGCATGGCAAATCGGACCGAATCTTACTATTAATAATAAGAGATAAGCTAATCATGTGTATTGTAAATATCAGTAATTTATCTTTTTGACTCATTCTTTTTATAAAAAATTATTTAAAGGCTGAAATATGCGAGGTTTATCTTTTTATAAAACCTTTTTTGTCAAAACTTGATTTGAACTTGTACATGTTAGTAGATAACGTTGCAAGACACTCTTTTAAAATTATTATTTTAATGTTTATATAAACAAAAAGTGCATATTGATGCTAATTTTATTTGTTATTGATTTTCGACATACAACTTGGTGAATTGATTTCATTTCATTGTGTAGTATTTATACTTTTTGAACAGGATTCTGTGATAACCATGATCATTTTTGTCACTATAATCATGAAATGAAATGTTCATGCCATTTCATCTCTAGTTATGATCAACTAAAAAATAATCTCTGATTCTGTTCTTTTCTCTGACATTTAAGGGTGACATATTTAGGCCTAAAAAAACTCTTTTAGGTCTAAAACAGTTTTGATAGTTGTTAATATGAGAGTTATGAGACATTATTTAAGAGATTTAAGTATTGTATTACATGAGTAGCTCTCGGCCACTTTCCTTTTTAAAAAGTAGCTCTCAAATGAAAAAAGGTTGGAGACCCCTGCTCTAGATCTATTATCACACGGAATCAATGTTGATGCCGTTGAAATTCTGCAGCAGAGCGATGACATCTCAGATCATTATCTAGTCTTGTGTAGCCAAGGCAGCAAAGCCGACTCCGTGTTACAAATATGTTAGACCTATCACTTTTGCCACTAAAGATTGCTTTATTAATAATCTTCCTGATCAGTTTCATCATCTCAGCATCCCAGATAGCTTAGAAGAACTCGATATTGCGACAGAATCTTTTATCTCTCTCTTTTCCACCACTTTTGATAATATCAAGATAATTATCAACATTGATAATATCAGGGAGAAAATTATAACCATGCAACCATCTACTACAGTATGGCATCAGGCAGTGCATTGTAGTCTCCCTAAGGAAAAATTTGATTCATTCAAAAATTCTGTATTTTACATTTTAAGGCCAGACAACTAGTTTGTTGAGGGTTGGTTTGTAGGGAAGGACTACACGCCTGCGCACATATATTCAAACATGCATACCTATAGACTGAACTCGTAATTCACATGTGCACGCCATCAGCGTTCTCAAGGGTTCGCGTTTTAGAAAGTTTGCACAGAAAGAACTTCAGAGTTTTCTGTTAAAACGGTGTCGTGTTAGCGGCCCCTAAGTTAATAACTAATGATGGTTATTATTACGGAAGTGAATCAATCAAAACTAACTTTAGCTGGACAATAACTTTATTCTAGAGTTGCTATAAAGCCAAAACAATCTCTGTTACTTTATTTTCCTATTATCAATGTAGAGCCGCTTTGGAACAATCTACATTGTTAAAAGCGCTATATAAATGAAGATGACTTGACTTGACTTGACTTGACAAACCCGTCTCCATACCGGCATAATGACTCCGATCTTCAACCAGATGGAACTGGATAACATTCTGATTGTTCTAATCCAATATGACTTCTGACCTATAATGCTGTCTGAATCATAATCATACACTGTTCGTTCGTTGGCCAGAGGACAACTGGCCCCCCGACAGAGCTTGGTTTCTCCCAAGGTTTTTTTCTCCATCCAACCTGATGGAGTTTTGGTTCCTTGCCACTGTCGGCTTTTTCGCCTTTTTTCACCTTTGTTGCCATTGGCTTTTGGCTTGTTTAGTTGGTGACATTAAGTTTAAAATTTAATTTAATATTCAACAATAATATTGATCTGCCTGCATTGACACCATTATATGTGAACTGAACTGAGCTGGACGATGACATCACGGTTTTCTCCAGAGCAGCTATATATATAAATGAACTAAATTAATAACTTTTTTACAACAAAATGAAACATCCCTGAACTTACTTAAGCTTGACTGTGACGCAGTTTTCTTCTGGAAATAAACTTTGTTGAATTATTTTCCTGTTATCTCTGTAAAGCTGCTTTGAAACAATCTGTATTGTAAAAAGCGCTATATAAATAAATGTGACTTGACTTGATTTGTACGTGTGTGTTTAAGCCACAAGAAAAAACGGCAAATCACTTGTACAGAAACTGTTTAAAACGCGTATTCCAACGATCAAAAAGGAGTATCCAGATGGCATAAACTGTGCTAGTGATTTAGTGACTGAAGTGATGCAAAATTTTGTTGGGTCCTGTTTGTTTCGTCTGACACCCGCAAGATAACACCAGAGGATTGTGGCAAAGATTCCTCAAGGACGAAAGATTCTTCATTGGACGGGAAGAGCTCGATTCGGACATGTTGGGAAGGGTGGGTGGGGGAATTCTGAAAACTGTCGATGAGTCACCAAAGATCCTCTGACTCCAGCTGTTTCTCTCTCATCAAGACAACATCAGCAAACTGCTTCTGCCTTCAGGAAGAAGGTACAGAGTGCCCAAATGTCGACTTAACTGGTTTCAAAACTCTTTTGTGCCTGCCTCCATTAGACTCTTGAATGCCAAGGACAAAGGCTTATGATTGTCTCGGTTAGCACTGATTATCTAACATTATTTATTGCTTTATATTATAATTCTTTACTGAATTATATAAAATGTACTGTTGGTTATTGTTATTTATTGCTGGTCTTATGGTTTATGCAAACATTATTTGTACAATAATAGTGGCCTTTTTAGCTGTGCAATATGATGCCCGTCTACATGTTCTGCTCCACTTCATGGATTGTTTAGGTGAGATACATGTGATTTATTTATTGTGTGATTTGGAAATACAGCATAGACTAAGCCCAAGACAAATTTCCCTAAGGGGACAATAAAGTATTTTGTATTGTATTGTAACTCTGATCATCAGGACAGTTTTATTCAAATGGGCGAGATATGCAAGTATCAAACTTAGTCCCATTATTTGATACATTATTTAAAAACTGATGGTTTGCTCAAGGCTGTTGATCTGCTGAATTTCAAACAATGCTATAACTTCTTGCTTTCCTGTATTCTGCTTCATCTCTCTTTCCATTTCTAAACTTTATGCATGTGTGTATGTTAGATTATTCTAAGTGTTTAGTCTAGTTAATAAAGTTTTGTTCATGTCACATGTAAAGCTGTTTGTTGTTTATGCTCATATACTGGAGTCCCTAATCATGCAGATTTTGGCTACATGCTCTGAGTAGAACTGTACCGTAAGAAAGTTATTTCCCTGACCTCCGAAATTAACATTTCTTAGAATTAATAAATAATTAATACTAAGTGTTCGCTGGATGAACAGATTAGTTGATTGTTGTATTGATTCTGCTACATCAAGTTAATTCTATTAACTGATCCAAATATTTATAATTAATTATAATGAGTTATAATTATATGGCAAGCAACAAGTTTAAATTTAAAGCATATTATTTTACTCAACTGCTCTATACTTCCTTTCCAATTATTGGGCAATGCTGTGTAGACCTTATGCCCATGCATATTGTGCATAAGTTTGGGTTCCCATACTAGGAGGCATCATTAGGTGTACATTGTTGGCTACAACTTGCTTTTTCTGATACATTCATTGATATATACATGATCTGCGTTAGTTTAACATTATCAGTCATCAATGAGTCACAATCACTCATGTTTTCTCTGCTTATCCTGCTATTGCCAGTACGTTCTGCTATTCTGCTATTCCCTCCTTCATTTAAAAAAATGTGTGTCCACACGAAAACGCAAAAACGCCATGAAGAGCTGTCAAGAGCATTCCAAACCAACAGGTGGCGATATAACCCTAACCGTAAAGTCTGGAAGCCTGGAAAATCAGAAGCATGGAAAATCAGAATCAGGTTATTACTGGTTACGGTTCTGACATCACAAGCCAAAATCTCCGGTTTCACCGTCTACACGACAACACTGCAAACAGAGTTTCTAAAAATCTTCACCCTGGCAGGAGTTTTTAAAAAAGTTCGGTTTCAGTGCTATACTGCATTTGTGTGTGGATGAATGGCCAAACTGCATAGAAAAAGCTGTGGTTTTGAAAATACCCATGTTCGTGTGGCCCACTGCGTGACCCAAATAGTTCAATATTCTCAACTCTCCCCGGCTCCCTGCCCTGCTGTGTTGGAGTGGTATAGCAGAGAGAACGGTTTCACTTTATTTTGATGGTCCCTTTAACACATTCTGTTGTCTAGAAGTAACATTGCACTTACATGTCTACTTACTCCTTAATTAGAGTATTAGTAGAGTATTAGTAGACTGGTAGGGTTAGGGTTAGAATAAGTTGACATGTAATTGCAAAGTTACTTATAGTCAGTAGAGTGTCTGTTGGAGGACCATCACAATAAAGAGTTATCAGATATTAAGCAGACAGTACACTAATACTCTAATGAGATTTAGTTGACATGTAGTTGCAAAGTTACTTATAGTCAACAGAATGTTCAAAAGGGACCATCAAAATAAAGTGTTACCGAGAGAACAACAGGATCTTCAATGTAGCCCTGGGCAAGGTAGCCTATGTCTTAATGCTTAAGCTTTAAAACTGCATAACATAATGCACAGTAATAGAGAAATTAAAAATGCGTTCATAAATCCTACACCACTTTAATGTCAATTTACTTTTCTTCACTACATTCATGCATGCAAATTATAATTATTCAATTCCGGCCAACTACCTGGCCACTTTCATGTTGCAAAACTTGTTAAATAATTAAAAATTTTATCATCAATTGCTTCTTATATTTTGTTAAACTGATGGTAATGTACTTCGAAAATTCCAATTTTCATTCAGTTTAGAAAGTAATTGTTCCATTTCATGTATTTCTAATAAATCGTGTTGTCTTATGCCTAGTTGCTGTTTTTCACAAACTGTAAGTAGCCAAAGCCGCGGAAATACTGAATTATTGCTTCTGAAAATGTTAATGCATCATACTGAAATGCTTTTTATTATGTTATTAGACCATGGTAATGGTACTACACTTGTACCAACAAAAACAACACTTCTTTTACTTTATACTTTTCATTGTGTTATACTCTCATGTTCTTACTTTAAAGGACAAGTTCGGTATTTTACACTTAAAGCCCTGTTTACAGATCGTATCTGATGAAATAGAACGGTTAAGATTAAAATTTGGACACATGCTGCTGTCCCGAGAATTTTAGGTTTATTTCGCTTCCCCCCACCACCCCCACAATGGTTGTCTATATGCACTGGAAGATTCCGTCCTAAAAACACATTAAACTTTCGTTTACAAAGACGTGAAACTCACCGAGTGGTCAGGGGGTGTTCACTGATATGTTCCATCAAAAATCGCTGAAAAAGATGCATTCCAACAGGTTTTATCGTAGTTTTTGTCCAACTCCATTGACTCCATTGTGAGACCGCAGCACCTTTACGGTATTACTCCGCCGCTTCTTCTTCTGCTTCTTCTGTGTATTCAATGAAATGCCCGTGGTTTGCTTGCAATTGGCAAAGGTGCATTATCGCCACCAACTGGGCTGGAGTGTCTATTATTCAAGCTCTCAACGGAAGAATCACGGGTGTGACGCGTTTGGCAAAATAGGTCCACAAAAGCGAAATAAACCTAAAATTCTCGGGACAGGAGCATGTGTCCAAATTTTAATCTTAACCGTTCTATTTCATCAGATACGATCTGTAAACAGGGCTTTAAGTGTAAAATACCGAACTTGTCCTTTAATGATCTGTTTCTAAAGAACGGGTCTAATTTTCTTAAATACTTTATACAAATTATGTGAAAGGTTCTATCCATTTGCTGGACATATAATCTGATGGCATTTTATCAGGAACTAATTTGAAAATAATATTCCCCATTTTGTAACCGAGCTGTTCCCCTTCAAAAGCTACAATTGATGCTGCGCTGATCAGCGCATTGGGAACGTCTTTAACGTGACCAGCTGTGAATATGTGTGCAACACGTCAATGAAATTGACCAGAACTTTTATAGCCTCGGACGGTGACGTCATCGGAGCGCGCACGAGCGTGCCGGGAGGCTATAAATAGATGAGCCACAGCTGCATCGACAGGTCTTTTGTCTTCAGACCATTCTGTGAATGTGTGCCTCACAAGCTGTTCAACACTCTCTTTCTCTCTCTGATTTTCTCGAAGCGCGCTCCGGCTCTTCTTCGGGTCATACGGGGGATGATGAATCTCTTGGTTCTGCAGACTTCGAGCAGCCTACCTCTGTGCGTTCCTCGCATGATGATAAATCCATCGAGGAATTACTCGAGGTGGTAACTCGCGTGGTGGCCAGATTACAACTAGACTGGCTACGCGAACAAGTGACCCCCAAACGATCCAAGTTAGAGGATAGGTTTCTGTCTGGTGGCCAGCGAGAGGGACCACAAAATCAGTCTCTCCCCTTCTTCGAGGACCTCCATGATGAATTAACCCGTTAATGGAGGAAACCTTATACTTCTCGTGTCTTTGTGCCTTAAACGTCGACATATGTGACAATGGTGGGTGCGAAGGCACGGGAGTATATGGCGATGCCACAGGTCGAAGAGACGCTCGCGGGCTATCTCTCACCTGGCTCGGCATCGTCGTTGAAGAAACCGTCTCTCCCCTCAAAGCCTTGTAGAACCACCTCAACGCTTGTGGAGAAAGCCTATCAAGCAGCAGGTCAGGCTGGTGATGCACTGCACACCATAGCGGTGTTACAGGTGTACCACGCTGACCTGTTGAAAGACCTGAGTTCGGGTGGTGCCATCAATGAGGAGTCATTCACGGAGCTTCGTCGGGCCACAGGTCTGTCTCCCCGTGCAACCAAGCAAACGGCCCGTGCCATCGGCCGTTCTATGTCTGCTTTGGTTAGCACGGAGAGGCACCTGTTCAGTTCAGTTCAGTTCAAGTTGATTGTCATATGCATATTAGTACAGAGTACCACAGCAAAGGTTTAACCTGTGGCTAAACCTCACGGGCATCAAGGATAAGGATCGTGTATTCCTACTTGATGCCCTGGTCTCACCGCCTGGCCTGTTTGGTGACTTGGTCACCAGGTTTTGGGAGGTGAAAAAACACGAGGAAGCTTTTGTGCAATTTCTTCCTCGCCGCACTCAGGGGGAGGGGCTGTCGGCCACCCAGTCCCTCCCTGGTCCTTCAAAAAGACAGGCACAAAAGCAGAGTGTGGCGAGCCGCGCTCCCCCTTGTAAAGATTGGGGACTGACTCGTCGCACTCAGCAGCCTCCAAGGCAAGACCTCCGGACCATCATCTCTAAAAAGAAGAAGTCCTGATGGTCTTGCGCCCAGCCCTGTGGGGATAGCCCCCCTCGGGACGGGTCGTGCAAAACATCTTCTCGCCCCTTCCCGATATCCCCACGAAAGCTCTGTACCATCCCAGCCGCCTCTGGTGTTTCGGGGGGCAGCTGTTTCCAGCGAAATGTTAAGTGTTCTGTCGCTTCCTGTTATCATCCAGGACACGGGACATCCAACATCCCCTCAGCGGGAAGTATCAAAACTGGTACCCATTTCAGAGAGTCTGGCAGCGTGGAAACTTCTGCCAGGCATTTCTGCATGGGTGCTGAGCACAGTAGAAATAGGATACAGAATCCAATTTATTCGTCATCCTCCGCGTTTCAACGGTGTGGTCCGTGAAGCCGGAGTCACATGTACTGTCACAAGAGCTACAATCTCTTCTGGTCAAGGAGGCCATAGAAAATGTTCCTCTTATAGAGAGAGAGTCAGGCTATTACAGCAGATACTTCCTGGTTCCCAAAAATGATGGGGGGTTGCGTCCAATCTTAGATCTTCGAGGCTTAAACTGTACAGTCAAAGCACTCAAGTTCAAGATGTTACCTGTCAAGACGGTCATGCCGCAAATTCAACATCACGATTGGTTCGTCACGATCGATCTTAAGAACGCATACTTTCATATAGAAATATTGCCACAACACAGAAATATTGCCACACATTTCTGAGGTTCGCTTTCGGGGGTGAAGTGTACCAATTTCATTTGTCTGGGGATATTAAGGGAATGTAACATTTACAAACTTCTATAACCAAATTAGGATATATAGCCTGCAATTTAGACAGTGGTAAGTAGTGAATAGGAGAACACCACAAATTCAAAGAGAGAAAGGACATTTATTTGTTTTAACCCCCAACCAATATAACAAGAAATATACTTTAAAGGTGTTCAAAATATATTTACAATTGACAATAAACAAGAAGCTGTAATAAGGATCCACTGGAAGCAAGTGATAGATGAGAACCCAAGTGCAGTTTATTAACTAAAACAAAACATGAAACAAAACATGACGTGGCATGAAAACAAAAACCAAAGCATGAACTTGCATAACAGCAGACTACAGGAAACAATACTTGACAAAGACACATGGCAAACATGAGGGCTTAAATACACAGACTAATGACAAAACAAGGGACACCTGTGAACAATGATCAGACAATTAACCAATGACAAGACATGGCAGGATCACATGACAAACAGGGAATCACATGACAGACATGGAAACAAGACATGACACAGAAACATGACAAGAACAAACCCAAAACGTGACAGAATCCCCCCCTCTAAGGGCGTCTCCCGACGCCCAACAAAACCAAAACACAACATAAGCCCAGGAGGGTGGTGGAGTGGAGGAGGTCATGGGGGAGGGATGGTGGGCCAGGCCCGTGCAGGGGGACAGGACATGGGACGTGGCATGGCGTGGACGGGCCTGGGTCGTGGCATGGCGTGGGCGGACCTGGGCCGTGGCATGGCGTGGGCGGACCTGGACCGTGGCATGGCGTGGGCGGACCTGGACCGTGGCAAGGCGTGGGCGGACCCGGCAGTGCAGGAAGCCAGGGCGGATCCGGCAGTGCAGGAGGCCAGGGCGGACCAGACAGCTCAGGTGGCCAGGGCGGACCAGACAGCTCAGGTGGCCAGGGCGGACCAGACAGCTCAGGTGGCCAGGGCGGACCAGACAGCTCAGGTGGCCAGGGCGGCGCGGCCTCCATGGTCCTTTCAAGGACCCTACTGCCCCCCCCCAAAATTTTCTTGGGGACAGCTATGGGGTTATGGGCTGGAACAGACAACGGCTCAAGAACAGAAATGTCATGAAAAGTCTCAGCAGTCGTGATGTGAACAGTCTCTGGCTCGGCAGACGTGACGTGAACAGTCTCTGGCTCGGCAGACGTGACGTGAACAGTCTCTGGCTCGGCAGACGTGGCGTGAACAGGCTCTGGCTCGGCAGACGTGGCGTGAACAGGCTCTGGCTCGGCAGACGTGGCGTGAACCGGCTCTGGCTCGGCAGACGTGACGTGAACTTCAAATGTGTGCACCGACCACACACACCATATGGCTGTGGCCATAATTGTTAGTGTAGCCATAACTGTGGGCTCAGGTTCAGGCGTAGTGGCAGCCATCTTGTCAGGAGACACAGGCTCGGTGGCGGCCATCTTGTCAGGAGACACAGGCTCGGTGGCGGCCATCTTGTCAGGAGACACAGGCTCGGCGGTGGCCATCTTGTCAGGAGACACAGGCTCGGCGGCGGCCATCTTGTCAGGAGACACAGGCTCGGCGGCGGCCATCTTGTCAGGAGACACAGGCTCGGCGGCGGCCATCTTGTCAGGAGACACCGGCTCGGCGGCCGACGTGGCGTGAACAGACTCGGCAGGCGTGACGTGAAGAGACCCAGACATGGCAGACATGACGTGAAGAGATTCAGGCTTGGCAGACATGACATGAAGAGATTCAGGCTTGGCAGACATGACATGAAGAGATTCAGGCTTGGCAGACATGACGTGAAGTGGCTCAGACTTGGCAGGCTTGGCAGGCATGACGTGAAGTGGCTCAGGCTTGGCAGGCATGACGTGAAGTGGCTCAGGCTTGGCAGGCATGACGTGAAGTGGCTCAGGCTTGGCAGATACTGTGGGTTTGTGGGGCTTCTCCTCAAAACCCACAGTAAATGAGGAACCGCTCAATAATAGGGCATAGTCCATGTATTGTGCCAGAGACCAATGAATTTTTCCCCCAGGTAGATGGGAGCAAACAGGCTCATTCAAACCTACCCTAAAAATGTCTTTGAGAGCCACATCATTAAAGTCCACCAGGTGAGAGAGTTCACAAAACTCTGCAACATAATCCTCAATGGTGAGGTTGTCTTGGCGAAGAGAAAGGAGGGCAACAACTGCTGGGTTCATGGTAAACGGTCAAGTATTCTGTAATAAGGATCCACTGGAAGCAAGTGATAGATGAGAACCCAAGTGCAGTTTATTAACTAAAACAAAACATGAAACAAAACATGACGTGGCATGAAAACAAAAACCAAAGCATGAACTTGCATAACAGCAGACTACAGGAAACAATACTTGACAAAGACACATGGCAAACATGAGGGCTTAAATACACAGACTAATGACAAAACAAGGGACACCTGTGAACAATGATCAGACAATTAACCAATGACAAGACATGGCAGGATCACATGACAAACAGGGAATCACATGACAGACATGGAAACAAGACATGACACAGAAACATGACAAGAACAAACCCAAAACGTGACAGAAGTAAAAAGAAAACTTTGGAATAATTTAAATAAACTCACCAAATGGAATAAAGAGAGCACAAGTGTTGCCAAATAAAATAACTAAATAAAACAAAATTATTCTGCTTAAGGGATTTAAATCTAACCTAGAATAATCAAAAAGCAACATCTTCAGCGTGCTACTCGCACGCCAGCTCCATCCGGGTATCCTCTTCCACCTGCTCCGCCTCCATCAGTCGGCCCCCTGGAGTCGCCAGCCCTGCCTCCACCATGGCTCCTCCCTCCGTCTGCTCCGCCCTGGTCCCTCCTGCCTTCTGTCTGCCCTTCACCTGCTCTTCATCCTCCTCCTGAGGGGGAGGTACTGTCACACACCTCAACGGCACTACATTTCCCATCATTCCAAATGATTCCCACCACTCAATCAGCCATCACCTGATCACCTGCACGTCATTATCACTGTATTTAAGTTCCTCCTTGTGTTCACTTCTTTGTCTCGCATTGTTGGCTCTTTTGTTAGTACTTGTTTAATAAACCTTGGATTTATCTTCATCTTCGTCTTCTGTGGATATCAGCGTCACACATATCATCTGACTGCAAGTCGAAGATTCCAAGGTGAAACCAATAGGAGAGCACAGCGAGGAAGGGGCAATGCGTGAGAGGATGTGCAAGACATTTTCGCTTTAGCTAGCGTTACAAACAGCCTTTATATTTTCAAATAATGTAATTCAAATAATGTAAATGACTATGTTCAATGAATAGGAAAGCCTATTTTCAGATCTTCTTTAATCCACCTCATCAGGAAATTATTTATCAGGAACATTTTACTGGGGCACAGCAAGATTTTACTGGGGCTAGTGCCCTAGTAAAAAATACTCACTGGAGTAATCTGTTTCGCCAGTATGATATTATTAGAGTTTCAACTGAGGGCGCTCTTGCTTTCGTTTGAGGGTGCTTATGTTTAAATTTGACTTTGTGAAAAAAATTTTAACCAGTGTTTAAATTTTTTAACCAACAATTATGTGTGATCAAACATTCATTGGTGGACCCCCTGCAGTACCGCTGCAGGCCCCCCGGTTGAAGACCCTTAGTCTAGTAATGTAAGTGTGCATGGTTACGTGCTTACGTCGCACATGTTCCAGCACCCACTGTCACGGAACGAAAATGTTATTTTAACATAATTTGGGAAAAATACTTTGTATTTGTATAAGTTGTTATATAACTGGCTGTCTATTAATGCAATTGTTACAGGTCCCGGCTCAGGAGACCCAGCTGACAGATTACTGTAAAACAGGATAAAGTGAGGAGAATGGGAGAGTCACATCTGGCTTTTACAGCTCTTCTGCTGATATAAGAAAGCATGCGCAGCTCGCTGTACTGTTTGCGACTTCCCAGAATGACAAAATAAGAGTCCCTTTTTTTCATTTGTCCATATAGTTCAATAGACACTCGATAATTTGCATATCAACACTGCATAAAGAAAATAAAGCAACACAATCAGTGAATAACAATAGTCAGGGAAAGAAAAAGAAAACACAACTGTGTAGATACTTTGTGTGTGTCACACTCTCCCTGACAAAATAAGAAAAGCTCCAGTGTTCAACCTCTTATCTCCAACATGTGCAATTAACACACAGGCACTATGAAATGGTAAGGTATGTGAGGAGTGTGAGGAGTGATCCTCAACCAATATCTTTCCCTGCTACTTTCCTCATCTGAATCTGTCAAGTCACTGTCTCCAATGTTCTCTTTGTTGGATGTCTGACTTTGCAAGAAGTCTTTCTTTGTTTTTCAGATTTCATCGGTTGTGATGTCGTCATGGAAGCCTCCACAGGTAAGTCATTGACCAGTAGAAGTAGATCATTGTTCGCTGTAATTGGTCTGGATCCATATCCTATTAATACCTCCTGTTTTGTCGCTGGTATAGGATGGCCCCTCGGCCCTGTTCGGATGCGCCAGTGTGAAGCATGAAGGGTTAGTTGAAGTCTTGATATGCCAAAATAGGCGGGCTTGCTAACATACAATAAGATCTTCCAGGATGGGTTGGTTGTCCCTGGTCCATTCTACTGGCATCCTGAAGGGAACTTGAGGGCCTTCAACTTTCTTCCTGCTGTGAGGGTCCCGTGCTGTCTCAGGCTTCGCCTGCAGCAACTCATGCAAAGGTTTCTTTTCTCTCCTCGTGTTTAACCCATGTTCTTCTGATCTTGATTTGGGTTCTTTCGTCTGCTCGTCTACATGTTTACTTGTCTGTCTGATTATTCCATCGTCGGTAAAACTACTCTACTCAAGAAATGCTTTTTTCGTTCCTAAGATTTTAAACTCAAATGTTTGTCCAGGCTCCTCTGGATGAGTTCTGACCAATTAGACACTGTCTTTATTTTAGAGGTGGCATTTTCTTCCCCTCTCATCGTAAATCATGCCTTGTCTGTGATCTCACACTCTAGCAGAGAGTACAGTGAGAACAGTTTAGACATAATTCCTATTATAAGTATACAAAACATTTTACACAGATTTCAATCAGGCCATCTTCTGTATTATTAATATACGATCGTACTAATAGGAAACAAGACACACTTTCATTCAAACATCTAATGGTTATAACAATTGCATGACTTATACGTGATCTAAGCATAACAGTCACATATACAGTGGGGGAAATAATTATTTGATCCCCTGCTGATTTTGTAAGTTTGCCCACTTACAAAGAAATGAAGGGTCTATAATTTGTATGGTAGGTTTATTTTAACAGAAAAACACATTATATAAAGGTTGTAAATTGATTAGCATTTGATTGAGTGAAATAAGTTTTTGATTCCCTACCAACCAGCAAGAATTCTGCCTCCCACAGATTGGTTATGTGCCCATGTGAAACACAGATTAGTCCTGTCACTTTAAGAAAGTACTCCTAATGTCAGCTCATAATGTGTATAAAAGAAACCTGTCGCTCCGGCGGGGGCGCAGCTGAGCAGCGACATGTGAAGACGTGTTCTTGCGAGCTCTGCTTGAATTGAACATTTATTTAATTTTCCCAACTCTCCTCTTCGTTCTTTCTGGTGCGAACCTGTCTCTAGTGTGCCTAATTCTTTGAATTAGTAGTATTTTTTATTTATTTTTTAGTCCAAAGCTGCTCAAAATGCCTAAATCGCACAAGCCGAGGCCAGGGCCTGATGCCCCAGACTTGCCTGATGTGGAGCCGCCCGCGGAGGTGGGGTCAAGGTCGGATCTCGGTGCAATTATGGCTGCCATAAAGCAAACGGAGCAGAATGTGCTAGTCAAGATCGACTCATCTGTGATGGCAGCTGCAGGTGAATTACACAAGAAAATTGACAATTTAGCGAGTGATTTAAGGACAGAAATCCTGAATGTGCGCGCAGAATTTGCGAAGGTCAATGAAGAAATACGGAAAGAAAGCACCACATTATCAACCCGCATTGATGATCTTGAGGAGGAAGCTAATGGCCAGGCTAACCGTGTTGTAGCACTTGAAGCTCAAGTTGATACGTTATCTACTCAAGTTACCCGGTTGGTAGATAAGACCGATGATCTGGAGTCACGGCAACGGCGAGATAACTGCAGACTAATCGGAATTGAAGAGGGATTCGGAAATATACGACCGGAGAGAGCCGTGGCTGAATTGTTGAAGGAAGCGCTAACCCTCAACTATACGCCGACGCTCGATCGGGCGCATAGGAGCCTGCAGCCGAGGCCAAAGGATGGGGATGCTCCGAGACCAATAATCGTCAAGTTCCACTACTTTCAGGAGAAAGTGGATGTTCTTCGGAAGGCCATGGGAGCAGGGCCCATCACCCACAATGGGAAGCGTTTTTACATCTACCCAGATTACTCGGCCGCCGTCAGGAAAAAGAGAGCAGCCTTTACCGAGGTGAGAGGATTGCTTCGCCGGTGTACGGGCGTGAAATATGGTCTCCTGTTTCCTGCTACATTAAAGATCACGGCCCCAGCTGGTGAGCAGATGTCTTTCGAAGACCCGATCAAGGCAAAGCACTACATTGAGACCAATCTGCGCGCACAGGAGACGGAGGGAGAGTGACAGTTAATTCACGGACCATAACAGGTATCACGCTGCATGTTAGCATTGCTGTAGTCTGTGCAGGCTTTGACTGGTAAACGCCGCCATGCTACAGTTGGATGCATTTTGTGTTTGGACAATGCATAGCTTACTACAATATGTTGAGGGGTTATGTGGACATTATGTGGCCTGGAGAATATTTTATTTAAGAATATCTTTAGTATCCTCATTTGTTTTCCCTTTTCTCTGCCACGTCAGTGTTGATAGCGCTGAGTCTCAACTTGACACTATAACCCCAATTGTACTTTTATTTTGTTTTCTAATGTATTTTGTTTAATTAATCCCATTATTACCACCAGTGTCATTAATTTTATTTGATTTTACTCTTTTCTTGTGGGATTATTTTCCAACTGTGAGTATTTGAAGCCGTATCAGCCTGTAAACAGATGGGTAACTTACAGGCATGCATGTAGCAATAATAGTGTTGAGACAAGGGTCCTATTACATTTTGTTCTACCTTTGCTGAGTTCATGTAAGAGTTGAAGTTAGTGTAAACGTGTTATATGCCTAGGAGAGAGAAGAGAGTTGTCAGGGCGGTCTCAGGTTTAAGGAAGACCAGCCCAGGGGCCCAGGATGGTAAGAGATTTTTCTATGTTTATCTGTTCGTTTTTGTTAGTTTTGTTTTGGGTTTATTTGTGGTTTATGATTTGACTCAAACAGGCATTGAAGCAATGAGGTATAGTCAACGTGTAAGACCGGTTCATTATCAGTTGTGGCACTATGATTCCGGATAATGTAAATAGTCAACAAGGAGTGGTTTCATTTATTAGCTGGAACGTCAAAGGGCTGAATAATATGGTTAAAAGGAGCAAAGTATTTAGTCATTTGAAATCATTCAAACCTGATGTAATTTTCCTACAAGAGACGCACTTAAATATTAACTCCCATAAAAGACTAAGCTGTAAGTGGATTGGACAAATATACCATTCTCGTTTTAACTATAAAGCCAGGGGAACAGCAATCCTAATTAGGAAGGGGATTCCATTTGAACACTCTGAAGTAATATCAGATGCTAATGGCAGATATATTGTTGTAGTGGGCAAGCTATTTAACACACCATTAATATTGGCTAATATCTATGGACCTAACTGGGACAATGCACAATTCTTTCCACATTTTAATTTGACAAATACATGTAGCTTCTCTCCAATAATGTTTAATCATCTCTTTGTACCATCTCAAATAGACCATTCATTTGCAGCTTGGCACAGAAGTGGCTTGGTCTTCTTTCGAGATCTCTTCACTGAGGATGGCTTTGTTTCATTTAAATCTTTATGTGAAAACCATAATTTACCTAAGTCTCACTACTTTAGATACCTTCAGGTTCGGAGTTTTGCCTCTAAATTTTTCTCAGGATACCCATCTCCACCCTCTAAAGACCTACTGTATTCAGTTCTTAATGTGAGTCAACCAACTAAAAGAGCAATATCAAAGATCTATGCATTAATTCTTGATGGCTGCCCTCATACATGGGACAAAATCAGGGCAGCGTGGGAAGGAGAGTTTGGAGAAATGATACCGGAAGACATATGGAAAAATACCATACAGCGTATACACACATCTTCTCTCTGTATTAGACATGGCTTGATTCAATTTAAGGTTGTCCACAGGTTGCATTACTCAAATGACAGACTGTCTAAATTATACCCTAATGTTGCTCCAAACTGTCCTAGATGTCATTATTCTCCTGTTTCTTTGGGGCACATGTTTTGGTCATGTCCATCTTTGTATGATTTTTGGTCATCAATTTTTCAATCACTATCAGCTATATCTGGCGAAACACTGCAGCCTGACCCTTTGATAGCTATCTTCGGTGTAGCACGTGATGAGCTAAAGCTCTCCCACCTCCATAAAAATGCAATAGCCTATGCTTCATTGCATGCCCGCCGTCTGATACTGTTGAACTGGAAGGCGAAAAACCCTCCTTCCTATGTCCATTGGATTAGAGAGGTGATGTTGGGATTAGCTCTGGAAAAGATTAGATATACAGTGCACGGCTCGGAGGGTAAATATGACAGAACCTGGTCACAGTTCATAATGCATATCAAGAGTTTGCCTTTTGCTTGACTCATTATTTTTCTTATTTGTTGGTAATTTAGTTTCTTGCTCTGTTTTCTGATCATTGTCCCTAGTCTCCTCAATGCCCGTATTCTGATTAAGATTTTTTTTTTTTTTTTTTGTGCTTGTTTTCTTTTTTGTGGGGATGCCACCTGGATGGGGGTGGGGGGTGGGGTTCACACAACTTTTGTAATAAATGCTGAACTTATGTCAATGTTTTGTTGAAAATCATAAATAAAGTTGCAAAAAAAAAAAAAAAAAAAAAAAGAAACCTGTCCACAGAATCTGTATCTTCCATTCCATCCTCTCCACCACCATGGGCAAGACCAAAGAGCTGTCAAAGGACATCAGGGACAAGATTGGAGACCTGCACAAGGCTGGAATGGGCTACAAGACCATCAGCAAGAAGCTTGGTGAGAAGGAGACAACTGTTGGTGTCATTATTCGGAAATGGAAGAAATACAAAATAACCATCAATCGCCTTCGGTCTGGAGCTCCATGCAAGATCTCGCCTCAGGCCCGTCTGAAGTTTGCCAATGAACATCTAATGATTCAGAGAAGTCTTGGGAGGAAGTGCTGTCAGATGAGACCAAAATTGAGCTCTTTGGCATCAACTCAACTCGTCGTGTTAAGAAACCTTAAGGATTTAGAGAGGATCTGTAAAGAGGAATGGACCAAAATCCCTCCTGAGATGTGTGCAAACCTGATGACCAACTACAAGAAACGTCTTACCTCTGTGCTTGCCAACACCAAGTACTAAATTATGTTTTGCTTGGGGATCAAATACTTATTTCACTCACTGAAATGCAAATCAATTTATAACATATATATTATGTGTTTTTTCTGGATGTTTTGGTTGATATTCTGTCTCTATACATTAAAATAAACCTACCATAAAAATTATAGACCCTTCATTTCTTTGTAAGTGGGCGAACTTACAAAATCAGCAGGGGATCAAATAATTATTTCCCCCCACTGTATAGGTCGTAGACATGATATAGAATTATGTAGTTATATAGTTGAACGATGTTTGATTATAAGTCCGTCAAGAATTGTTTTGGGGTGATTTTATGTATTTTGATATGTCTCAGTCTCTGTGGTTTTAAGAGATTTCAACCCTGGGGTCGTTCAGAGTTCCTAAAGGAGAAGATCTGTTTTGTATATCTGTCGTGGGATCAACAACCTCTGCCATTATCTTGGTCGGGCTCAAGCTGTGCCATCTCTGAGCCAATCCATCTTTTCCAAACTATCTAACGTTGACAACGTTCTTCCTTTATCTAGGCTCATCTATTTGAAACTGCATGGCCATAAAGTATGGCCGCTGGGGGTTTCGTTGGTTAGCTTAGACTGGTTGGAGCCTGGATTTTATGATCATGGATGGTTGATTTGGGGGTCTGGAGTGTTGAGTTTTGTGTGGAATTATGTTTGAACAAATCATCTGGAAGATTCATTTGTGTTTGGTTCGCCCTTAAATTCTACACTGTGTCACTTGGCAGGGTCCCATCCTCCACTGTGCTATTTCCAATGGGCATGGAAAAACAAGGGTCACTTTGGGGTTGTATCTCTAAGAGTCTCTCTCCAATATCTAAACATCTTAAATTATCACTATTTTCATGAGGCTCGGACAAGACCACAGAGTCAGACTGTGCCATCTTTGAAGGGATTCAGCACTTCACTCAAGCCACCTGCCCTGCCCGGATAACTACTCCTCTCAGACCAACTTTCAAGTGCCCACCTCGATCATCTTCTTCAGCAGCTTGGACCACCTTGACTAAAGTTTGTGCTTTTTTTGCGAGGGATATCAATGACTCCAGCCAGTAGTGGTCTCTCAATTGGCATCTTATTCAACAGGAATATAATAGATAGACTTGGGTCCTCATTTCCTAGCAGGTTGACTGTGATAACTGCCAAGCCTCCAAATGGGATAAGGTCTCCATTTACAGCATAGACTTTCAGATCATCTTGACACCCAAGAAGCTCTCAAAGCGGCCTCACCTCAACACTTGGCAGGTATTTTTCTTGCTCGGTCCACCATACTAACTTGGGCACCTGTGTCGAGCAATGCCCCCACGTCAGGCAGTTCAAGTTGCACTGGGTCAGAGTTTTGCGTCCGATTAGCTTAATTATGGTGTTGTTTTTGGTCTTACCAAACACTTGCTCTGACTTCTGGACCTTACCTCACTTATTGATGTGTTTGTTTGTCTCTGATGTGTGTTCTTGTCCACTTCTTCCTCTCTAGGCCTGGCCGGCTTTGGGGGAGTAACGTCTGGTTGGGGCATTTGCTGTGCGGTCACTGGTTGCCCCTTTGCAATGGCCGGTTTTCGTTTCCCTGCTGCTAAGGTCGCCGTAGGCACCCCACTGCCCAATGCCCATCCTCGCCACAGATGAAACAGAGTGTACAGTCCTGTCGCCCTTCGTACTGTTCATACTGGCATGGAGTGATGTATGGCATCTACCATGCTGGTTAGAGCATCTGATCATTCAGACCTTTGTGTGCAGCAGACCCTTTGGCAGCTTTCACATCCCCATCTGTTTCATTGTTAACTTGGGCACTGCTAGCAATGGATGGTTTTGCTCTGGTTGGTGGGCCTCTCATTCTCATCACTTATGATTTACATAACATGCCTGAGGATAGCGTTGTCAGTTCCATCACTGTAGGCCAGCAAGGGTTTCAGCTCGCTATGAATATCTTTACACCGGTGGCTTAGGCCCTGGTAAAAAGTGTGTAAGAACACATCCTGCACAGTAGAAGCATTATACTTCCTGTCTGAATTACTACTTGTATTAGTATTTGTTTCAACCCTATGACTCTGTATAGGAACTGCTGAGAGGTTTCGTGATCACACTGCTTAGTGCAAATGAGTTCTTGGCACAGCTCTGTGCTATTTCGGTCCCCCAAGTGTGATTGTAAGAACCCTCTTAGCTCAGCTAGTCATGTTGTCTGTGTTCATCAGCATTTCTTATAAAATGCCTGGCTTGATAATTCACAGCACCCTTCTGACAATGACGGCATCGCTGAAGTTCTCTTTCAGGCCGCTGTCTATTTGCCTGCACACAATGTTGTATGTGATGTCTGACGGGGGGTCCACAATCTGGCCTCCATGTATCTTAAACTTGTGGGGCTGGATATACTGAAACCCCCCATAGGGAATGCAAAGTCATGAGCTACACGTTTGGGCTGCTCAGTCTGGTTCACGTGCCACCTGCCTCTAGCCCCAGTGCCACCTGGTCTTGCAGTAGATGCAGCAGCCACCGGCCTCTAGCCCCAGCGCCAACTGGTCTCACAGTAGATGCAGCAGCCACCGGTCTCTAGCCCCAGCACCACCTTGTCCCATGGTCCTGGAATCTTTTGATCGGCCTCCTAGCATAGCATGGAGTGGATCCCAGACTAGCCCCCAAGAATCTCTTGCAGGCCCCGGCCCTGGAGACTCAGCTGACAGATTACTGTAAAACAGGATAAAGTGAGGAAAATGGGAGAGTCGCGTCTGTCTTTTACAGCTCCTCTGCTGATATGAGGAAGCATGCGCAGTTTGCTGTTCTGTTTGCGACTCCCCAGAATGACGAAAATAAGAAACCCTTTTTTTTTTCATTTTGTCCATATAGTTCAATAGACATTTGTTAATTTGCATATCAACACTGCATAAAGGAAATAAAGCAACACAATCAGTGAATAACAATAAATAAATAAAAAAACATCACGGTGTACATACTTTCTTTGTATCACAATACAATGAACGACAACCATCTGTAGTCCCCCAGTGGCTTACATTGTTGGCAGTTTAGTGTTAAGTGATTAATTTACACGAAAACAAAAGATAACATGTATGCCTTAATCTCAGAAAACATTATATTTGTCTTACATTTCATAATAAACTCAGACAAGCTTAGTGCCGACTCGTTTTCCGTCATTTCTTATTTGAAAATGGGAATGTGTGCAAAGATATGCAGCCTCAATAGGACGCAGCCTTCAAATTGAGACACACCCAAAGTTTTTTTCTGACTCAGAATCTAATTAATTTAAATGACAGTAGAATGTTTTCCTCAACATCTCGCAATTTCGGGGCACATGAGTTCCCGAGCATAATGCATGATGGGATACGCTTAGCCAGATAGTGTGGGTTTAGTGTGCATTAAGGTCACTGCACTTTGGCATTTTTAAGATATGGGACAGTCTTGCACACTTACTTCCTGTCGCGTGCACATGCTCTCAAGTGGCCAAGACCGCAAGTGTGGGTATTTGAACAGGGCATTTGTGAGTTCAGGTCCTGAGAGATGGTATAGGCCAGCAACCTGAATGACTCCACTGCTGCCACAGTGCTGTTCATGATGGAGAGTGGGGGCAGTGCGAGGGAATTTCTCCTGAAGTTCACTATAATCTCCACTGTTTTTTAACATGTAGCCTAACTGTCATTATGAATAATGTCTTTACTTCATATGAAAATACTGAGATCTACGAGTACTGTTATAATGAATGACTCTGTAAAACAATCATAAGCTGCACATTTAGTACACAGAAAGGAAATGAAACATTAAAAAACATTACATTACAAAAAATTGCATTTTAGACTTCTAATTTATGACTGGTGTTTTGTTTTGCTCTATCCTCTGCGCTTCCGCATTCTTCAATGCCTCATGCATCAGTTCAAGAGTTACTCTTTTGCCGTAAATCGATGCGTACAACCGTCTTTCGGAAGCCATCAATTTCAGTTGATAAACTTTTAAATATGGATATTTTTCCCACAAAAACGCATCGTTTCACTTCATAAGGCCTTTATTAACCCCCCGGAGCCGAGTGGAGAACTTTAAGGATGGATGCACTTTTTTGGCCTTCAAAATCATATTCTCCATTCACTGCCATTATAAAGCTGGCTGAAAGATCCAGGACATTTTTTTATTTAACTATGATTCTATTCGTCTGAAAAAAGAAAGTCATATACACCTAGGATGGCTTGCGGGTAAGTAAATCATGGGGTAATTTTCAATTTTGGGTGAACCACAGTGAACCACTGGACCTTTTAGACCCACTAGTTAATCAAGGGGAAATAAGTATCAGTCTTTTCAGATTCAAATTAGACTGACTTTAAAAAGATATGACCAGCCTTGAAAAAAAATGAATGACTAATATGTAATACTAGTCTAAAAAAAGTATGCAACCAGCCACAAAACTTGTAAGCTAGTCAGGCTAGGAGACCAGCCAAGACCAGTAGCCACTTTGTTTTTGTTAGAAAAACAAAGTTTACAAAATTACTTTTTAGACTGAGGAAGATACATCAGCCTTAAAAAGTTCTTAGATATATTGTCATTCAAAAGTTTGGGGTTGGTAATAAAAAAAAAATCCCCAAAAATTATAATGTACTCTGTAATATAGTATGTCTCTTATACTCCCATGGGTTGCATTTATTTGATCAAAATACAGTAAAAATTATATTATGAAACATTATTGCAATTTAAATGAACTGTTTTCTATTCTAATATATTTTTAAATGTAATTTATTCATGCAAAAACAAAATTGAATTTTCAGCATCATTACTCCAGTCTTAAGTGTCACATGATCCTTCAAAATCATTCTAATGGTGATTTGGTACTCAAGAAACATATCTTATTATTATCAATGTTGAAAACCTGCTGCTTAATATTTTTGATACATTTTTCCAGATGAACAGCAAGTTCAAAATAACAGTATTTGAAATAGAATTGTTTTTGCAACAATGTTGAAAAAAAATCTTTGCTATCATTTCTATCAATTTAATGTATCCTTGCTGATTATCCTGTTAATCTGTAAATCTATTTTAAATCTTTTAAAATGAAACACATGAACTAAAACAGACAGGCAACACTTTTTCCATTTTCTATCAGCCAGAGTTGAATCTCAGTTGTGGCCCATTCTGACCATCAATGCAGATGGCGATACTAGCTGATTTAGATCCAGATGTAAAGAGGGAATGCCTTGTTTGTTGTTGACAGAGAAACTGGCTGCAGCAATTCTATAATGTGGCTTTGCACATACAATAATTCATGAATGCATCAATAAGCAAGAAAGAAAAGGCAAAAAAATTATGATTTCCATGCTTATAAAAAAACAAAAAAAAACTAATTTCAAATATGCAAACAAGCCTTTATTTCCATCTAAGCCCTGCGAAACATGCCCACACATTTGCTATTAAAGAAAACGGCACAATATGTATTTGTCTGTGTAATTAAATTTGGAACTGAGCTCTCATTTTCTAGCGTTCAGAGGAGATTCGAAGTCACACTTTGCTGGATTCCTGGATCACAAAAACTTGTTTGGATCTAGTCTGAACATTCCTGCATTCTTGTGCAATGACTGTCCCATAAAAACATAAGTTGACATTTGGAGAATCAGTTTTCCATTGCTAAAAGAAAGTTCAATATAAAAGGCTATGGTTCATTTTTCAAAAGCAAGGAAGATGATATATGCCTATTTCTGGTTTCCATCCAATAATATCCTTGTATTTTTCTTTGAAAAAATACTGCTCTGAGAGCAATATTCACTATATATACAGAAATATGCTCTGGTTATCAGATATGCTGAATACAGAGGGGAAAAACATAATATTTCCAGAGGAAGGAGGTAAAGTAAGATGAGCAAATCAGAGGCAGCCTGTTCACAAAAGCACTCTAGCTTCAGAGTCAGATTTATTAATAAAATTACACTCAAAACCTTCTACAGGCCACTCCTGAGGTCCAAGCCTTGGGTCATTCAACTGCGCTTCAAAGGAGAGCAGTGAGGACAGTTGTCAGCAGAGCATCAGTCTGAGAAAGAGGCCAGAACAGGGTGCTTGTATTAGTTGGCTTTGGCTCGAAGCTGGGCTCTTTTGCCAGTGACGGCCTGGAAGCCTGTCTTGATGCTGGCTACAGAGCAACGTGAGTGACAGGTTTCACACTGCAGGAAGTAGAGACGTGTGTCCTTCTGCAGAATTGTATCCGGTGAGCGGCAGGTATGACAAGTCACATATTCCTCTGTGAAAAAGAGAAAAGAGAAATGCCTTGTCAAAAATTTATTAGGTAAACTAAATCAGAGTCCTGCACGTGAGGTAAACCGCTAATTTTGATGTAACGGGTGGAATAATATTTAAATTGTCATTTGCATTGCGGGTGCGGTTGGGGAATCAATAGGCACGGACGGACTGCGGTTCCAATAGCCAAGAGACTACTTTGACTCAATTCGGTACCCACTGATGGGCAGCTGCTTTCAAGTAGTCTTGTGCTTATTTGTGTTCGCGCTCTATAGTCTGAAGACCCTAAAATGTTTATAATGTTTCAACGTGGTTTAGTGTTGAGCACAGCAGCGTTTGAGAGCTGCCTGCAACTGTAGTGATTTGACAGCTTCAGTCCATCTGAACATGGTAAATTATGCCATATTTGATGAGAGGTAATGGCACAGTACATACAGGGGTTGAACATTAAAACTAAAATACTGATCAATACAGTGTTACAATTTCATGTCTATATATGTGCATATATAGGTGGTCAATCTTCCCTGATTTTACATTCCACTAGTAAGAGCAAAGAATGAAGGTTAAATTAGCAGAGCAAAGCTGTACATAAAATATTGCAATCCACACAACATAATGGGAGACATCAGTTCAAAAGAGAACAAATTGTTGGTGCACGTCTCACTGGCTGATCTGTGACCAGGACAGCAAGCCTTTGTGGTGTATCAAGAGCCATGGTATCCAGGATAATTAGACGAACCACATCCAACAGGAGTAATGCAATGCAGAGAAAGCGGTCCGAAAAGGGATGTCTGGATACTAGCCCGGATTGTATCCAAAAAACATAAAATAGAATTAAATGTGCACCTCGACTCTCCTGTTTCCAACAAAACTGTTAATTGGGAGCACCACAGATAACATTTTCATGGTCGGGCAGCTATAGCCAAACATTTGGTCACTCGTGCCATTGCCAAATGTCGGTTTCATTGGGTTGTGGACAACATGTATTGTTCTCTGATGAGTCCACCTTCACTGTCTTTTCCACATCGATCGGAGTTACAGTGTGGAGAAGCCCAAAAGAGGCTTAACACCCAAACTGTTGCATGCCCAGAGTGAAGAATGGGGGTTGATCAGTGATGGTTTGAGCTGCATTCCATACTGTGCTTGATTGGGGGTGCGTCACTGCCAAGGACTACTGAACCATTCTGGATGACCATGTGCACCTAATGGCTCAAATATACCCTGAAGGGGGTGCCATGTATCAGCATGATATTGCACCAAAACACACATCAAGGGTCAGGGTTCGTACTGATAATGTAAAATGAAATTCCAGGAAGAAATTCCACTCGTTTTTTGGTTTCCAAGGACTACAGTTGGAGGTCTCACTTACCAAACAATATCTTTATTATTTATAAATTCTAAAAAAGGTGCAATCAATCAATCAATCAATCAATAAATCAATAAATACATAAATACATACATACATACATACATAAAATATATGAGCAATATCATGCTCATAGCCATGTGAAATGGCATATCTATATCAGATGGCTGCAGCGTTAATTTTGCACAAAAAAATCCACACAAAAAAATCCGTAAAGTCAGTAAAGGTTTTCCTCCACCAGCATCAAATAGTGCCCTGGCCACTGTTCTGGAAGAGGAATGATAATAAAAAAAAAAGTGCAGGACTTTTTTCAGTCATTCCCAGGACAAATTGATGCTGTATTGGCCGCAGGAGACCCTACAGTAATAATAAATTATTTTGCCCTACACTAATAATACATTATTGTGGTCTAAAACTAGGTGTTTCAGTTTCATTGTCCAACCCCTGTACATTAGCATTGGTAAACCAACTACATATTCATACATTCAAAATATTTGACTTACTTATATATCTTCTCAAGACATTCTCAATTTGTTTCTGTTGAAAGCGTCCTTTGATTACAAGCTGGTTATTTCCATCTATGGAGCCACTAGATATAAGACGACATCTCTTTAGTTACAGGAAAAAAAAATCACCTTTTCACATCTGACAATTATTGAAAAGCAATTAATAACTCACCTTGTTCCTAACTCGGCTAACAGGAATGCCAAAAGATGTTTGGGCTGTCGATGCAACCTGAAGATGAAAAAGTAAACATTAATAGATGGTTTAATAGACAAAATGAGGCCAATATATTAGAATAACTGGTTTAATTAAATTCATATATTGGTCAATGTCAATAAAAGTGTACAAATTGAAGAAAAGGAAAACACTTATTAGAAAGGTACTGTTTGCACCATGTTGGTTTCACAAACTCACAAACTTTTCCATTATCCTCACTCTGAATACATGGTGTACACACTTACTTCAAGAAGATTTTTCTTTCTTTTTTTTTACAAATATCATAAATAAATTCATAATTAAATTACAAAAATATTTGAATGTATATTTAATATATTTAAGTTATTTATTAATACAGAAATATAAGATTTGTAATTTTACAACCTGAACTAACCTTGTCTAGACCATTTTAAAATATACCTTGAGACAGTCATGAGGGTCATGTTTTTTCTTTTCTTTCTTTGCATTTTAGTGCACTTGATTTGTTTGGTAGACAAATCTTTTTAAAATATTAATTTGATCATTTTAATGAGGATTTATTTTATTATCATATCAGGACAATTGTATCACCCTGACAAGTCCCTTTAAATTGAATCTTCAGAAATTAAAATATGCTTCAAGAAATTTAAAAAATATGCTTGTATTCAAGTCATTGTTAGTATGATTTTTTTGTGCTGCTCTAATGTAATTTTGAATTAATTAAAAGGTAGGACAAAAACTGCGTAATGTGTGACTGACCCATATATCATCCATTGCACTATTTCCTAGAAAATACATTCATTAAAAAAACTCAACAGACATGCTAAGTGTTTGCACTCACAGTTTGCAGATGTCAGTGAAGTTTACAAAAGATGTTTTCTTTGTCCCAACTCGGACCACCTGAGGCGGCTTCATCACAAACTTCCTCTTCTCTCCTGCAACCATATCAGGGTTTTTCTCCCTCATGATGTTAAACACCCGGCTCAACAACTGTATAGACACAGACAAGTAAATGTACAAAATTATAGGAAAACTGTCACAAACACTGGGTAGAGTGATGTGTGATATAGAAGAAGATAGAAAGTAGTCATCATATGAATCAACTTCATACCTCATCATAAGTGTAATCTCTCTCTGAATCTGCCCATGCTGGGCCTGATTGTGAGCTGAATGTGATGCCTTCTGTGCTTTTATCATCCTCGATGACTGTAATAAAATATATGTGAAGAACTCAGACATTCACATTTTTAATCAGCACAAATGAAATCTTTGTCATAAGCACAAAGATTAGAAGATTCATAATTTGAAACGGTACATCATGTAGTGCATTAAACACCTTTAAGAGGAAAAAAACAATGATTTTTTCCCCTGACATTAATGTCAATGTCACTATCTATACAAGCACAATTTAAAACAACAATCTGACCAGTGTGCTGTACATAGCATAATATAGAACTCAATAGAGTATAATATAGCAGTGGTTTTCAAACTGTGGGTCGCGACCCACTTGTGGGTCACACAGTGAGAAAAGGTGGGTCGCACAAAGGCACTTAGCTGCAGCTAAATTTACGTTACGATGAGTGAAACAAAACCAGTCCGATTAATGACCAAACGACTATGAGTTTTAGCGCCCGCCAAAGTGTTATTTGATCGCTGAGTAATGTAGATGAACTGCTGCGCTTGTGACAGAGTCACAGTGCATGTTTAACTGAAAGAACGAGCAGAGAGTACTCGGTCGCGCGCTCTCTCTCTCTCTCTCTCTCTCTCTCTCTCTTCGGAGCCAGGCGAAAGTGTAAAAAAGACTTCACCGTCTCCAAACTAAGCGCTGTCTTGCTCTCTCTCCCTCGCACATATTAATCAAAATAAATCGACACGGTGGTAAAAGGTCGGAAGACCAAAGTTTCATGTGGAGCATTCGGAGATTTTTTTTTTCTTCCTCAATTACCGCTGGGTGTGAATTGTGCTAAATAAGTTGTTGCCTTATCTTCTCTGAAAAGCGTCCCAGACATTCAGCTGACATAAAACAACACTTTAATTAAACGAAAAAAACTATCCAGTGATGAAATGTTTTCTGTGTTGACACAAATCTTGGATGTCTATGTCCTAACTGCTGGGATAATCACACAACGCGCATGACACGTCCAATTCGCAAACTAATTACTCCTTTGAACGATTCATTTTAATGAATGGACAACTGATCTTTCCAACAGTGAACTCAGGAGACGTTTGAATCAGTAACACTTTACAATAAAGTTCTATTTATTACATAAATTACATAAAAAGTACAGTTTGCTTACTCAAGCTTAAGCTTTAAAATAAATAAAACCCCTTGTTTTTTTTTTGAAAAGCATATGACTACATTTTTGCACACAGTGCTATCAAGAATCGATAAGAGAATCGTTAAAGAATCGGATCGATAATCAGAATCGTCAGTGGCATTATTATTATTGATAAAATCTTATCATTTCCCATCCCTATGTGAAGACGGTAAAATTATAATCAAACATTAAAGAACATACGTTTTTAAAAGTTTTTTTAAGAGTTAAAAGTTTAAAATATTTTGCTAACATGAAGGCTTGTCACTGTCAGTCTTTTTACATCAGTGCAAAACTAGGGAATGCAGATTAAGACCATCAGCATGCATTGATTAATCCCATGGCATGTAGCAAAAAAAAAAAAAAAACAGTGCAAGTGGGTCTTGAGATTGATTATACTTGTCTAGGTGGGTCCTAGAACGAAAAAGTTTGAGAACCCCTGTAATATAGAACTCAATAGAGATTGACAAACCATAACCAGTCAAAATAGGCACAACATCATTGATTTAAATCTATAGAAAACAAATAAGATTTAAGTTGATTAAAAATTAGGGATGCACCGATACCGATACCGATACAGCACACGTGTCATGTGGATTAAAACTAAATTAAAGCATGAATCGTTATCTGATTTATGTATAGCGAGTGGTTCCCTACATTATTCCAGGACGAATGCAAGTCAAAAAGTTTCATGAAAGTGCGTGCCCCGAAAATCAGACAGCGCATGAATACTGAATTGATCTTTCACTTTCACATCTTGCACTTGTATGGACGAATTCACACAAAATTATGTAAAAACGCCCTTTCTTGGGGAGTATCCTAGTAAACATAGTTGGTTAAGTGAACATAGACAGTAGCCTATTTCTTATCGGACCCGTGCATTCGGTCATAAAGGGACAGCAGTCTAATAAACCTGCTGCTGTTTTAATGTTAATCAAACAAAGGAATCACTCACTGCTCTTAACTAAATACCTTTTGCAACTTTATAAAGATCCATCTACATTTAATTTATTAAGTAATGAATATGCAGTGTTATTTCACATTTACACATTTCACATTTCTCGGGAACAGATGCCCGAGCCACCTCAGCTGACCCCTCTCGATGTGGAGGAGCAGCGGCTCTACTCTGAGCTCCTCCCGAGTGACCGAGCTTCTCACCCTATCTCTAAGGGATCGCCCAGCCACCCTGCGGAGAAAGATGATTTCGGCCACCTGTATCCGGGATCTTGTCCTTTCGGTCATGACCCAAAGCTCATGACCATAGGTGAGAGTAGGAACGTAGATTGACCGGTAAATCGAGAGCTGAGCCGTCTTCACCACGACAGACCGGTGCATTGACCGCATTACTGCAGAAGCTGCACCGATCCGTCTGTCAATCTCCTGTTCCATCCTTCCCTCACTCGTGAACCCCAAGATACTTAAACTCCTCCACTTGAGGCAGGAACTCTCCACCAACCTGAAGTGGGCAAGCCACCCTTTTCCGACTGAGGACCATGGCCTCGGATTTGGAGGTGCTGATTCTCATCCCAGCCGCTTCACACTCGGCTGCAAACCGTCCCAGTGCATGCTGAAGGTCCTGGTTTGATGAGGCCAACATGACAACATCATCCGCAAAGAGCAGAGACGAAATCGTGTTGTCACCAAACCTGACACCCTCCGGCCCCTGGCTGTGCCTAGAAATTCTGTCCATAAAAATTATGAACAGAACCGGCGACAAAGGGCAGCCCTGCCGGAGTCCAACATGCACCGGGAACAAGTCTGACTTACTGCCGGCAATGCGAACCAAGCTCCTGCTTCGGTCATACAGGGACCGGACAGCCCTTAGCAAAGGACTCCCGGAGCACCCTCCACAGGCCGCCGCGAGGGACACAGTCGAATGCCTTCTCCAAATCCACAAAGCACATGTGGATTGGTTGGGCAAACTCCCATGAACCCTCCAGCACCCTGTAGAGGGTATAGAGCTGGTCCAGTGTTCCACGGCCTGGACGAAAACCACACTGTTCCTCCTGAATCCGAGGTTCTACTATCGGCCGTATTCTCCTCTCCAGTACCCTGGCACAGACTTTCCCAGGGAGGCTGAGAAGTGTGATCCCCCTGTAGTTGGAACACACCCTCCGGTCCCCCTTCTTAAAAAGAGGGACCACCACCCCGGTCTGCCATCCCAGAGGCACTGTCCCCGACCGCCACGCGATGCTGCAGAGGCGTGTCAGCCAAGACAGCCCCACAGCATCCAGAGACTTGAGGTACTCAGGGCGGATCTCATCCACCCCCGGTGCCTTGCCACCGAGGAGTTTCTTGACTACCTCAGGCTCCTTCCCCGCCAGCGAGGTGACGTTCCACGTCCCTAGAGCTAGTTTCCGTGTCCAGGGATCGGGTCGTCGAGGCCTCTGCCTTCGACTGCCGCCCGATCCTCTCAGCACCGGCCCCTTACGGTCCCTCCTGCAGGTGGTGAGCCCATGGGAAGTTATTTCACATTTGATTACTTTATTCAAATTTCTGTACCTGAAAACTACTGTTAGAGCTACATGGGGGGGGGGGAATGGAAAAAACCCCCAGCTGTTTATTTCATTTGTAGCCTTTCTTTGTTCTATTGTATTTATTTGTGCTATTTGTAATTTGATTATTTTATCTTATTTTATTACTGACCGTTTACTTGTCTTTAATAATGTTTTAAATTTACATTAATTAGGCTAGTAGTTTTGCTGTAGTATCAAAATTGGAATAGAGAATTGTGATATTTCACTGCTGTCTAAACATTTGAATGACTTACCCAATCCTCAGCACTGAGCCGTGCTGAAGCAGCTCTAAATATGCGCTGTATTATTAAATGGAAGATAAAATATAATAGAGCAATAGAATGAACAGTGAAAATAACAGAAGCTCATTCAATACATTTTAGCAGGCTTAATTAAGCATGAAAATAACTGAAAAATATATATATTTGCTGAAAAAATTAAAGCCAACTAATATGATTTATATGATTTTGGATTCTCTAGCTGATACATTTAAAAATTACAAATGCTGTGAAAATACAGGTATTGGTACTCTATATCGGCAAGTACCAAAAATGAAAGTATCGGTATCAGACTCGTTCTGGAAAAAGTGATATTGGTGCATCCCTATTTAAAATGATCTACTGTCATAGCAGTTCTAATAGTAACGCATTAAACTTTCATTTACAAAGACGTGAAACTCACCGAGTGGTCAGGGGTGTTCACTGATATGCTCACACAAAAATCGCTGCAAAAGATGCTTTCCAACAGGTTTTATCGTAGTTTTTGTCCAACTCCATTGACTTGTATTGGATGTGCTGTGAGGTACGGTATTACTCCGCCGCCGGAAATGGAAATGGGGTTGTTTGTGGGCTGGAGTGTCTATTATTCAAGCTCTCAACGGAAGAATGTACTGGTGTGAGGCGTTTGGAAAAATAGGTCCACAGTTTTACAACGAATGGTAAAACACCTGTTGGAAAGCATCTTTTGCAGCGATTTTTGTGTGAGCATATCAGTGAACACCCCTGACCACTCGGTGAGTTTCACGTCTTTGTAAACGAAAGTTTAATGCGTTTTAGGAAGGATTGTTCCAGTAGCCATATGCACCCATTGTGGAGGTGGGGGGGTGCTACCACAGAAACCGAAAATTCTCGGACCAGCAGCATGTGTCCAAATTTCAATCTTAACCGTTCTATTTCATCAGAAACGGTCTGAAAACGTACTCGGTTACTAACGTAACCTCGGTTCTCTCTAGAGAGGAAACGAGTACTGCGTAAGTCTTACGCTAGGGGAAAATCTCTTTTCCGCGAGATACTGAAGCCAAAAAATTATCCTTAATTTTGAAATAATGTAAAACGCGTTGCGGCAGCATGCAGACATAGGCGAGACAGCTTGCGCGCCTATTGGCTGCCCTGCGGCAACTGCAGCAGCCTATCGATAAGGCCCTATCGTGACGTCAGTACCAATGGGGGCGCTTCGCGCCCAATACGTCACGTCCCGCCGAAACGGGCGTGGCCTGGGGCTATAAATATAGCATCGAAAGGCTAGCTTACCGGTTTTTCATCGCCGGAGCGAACCGGAGCGCGCGCAGGCACGGCAAGATACGCAGTACTCGTTTCCTCTCTAGAGAGAACCGAGGTTACGTTAGTAACCGAGTACGTTCTCTTACGAGAGGTACTCTCGTACTACGTAAGTCTTACGCTAGGGGAAACAGTGTAAAACGCCGTGCATGCTAAGATCCAGCACCAAAGTCCCAAGGGCAAGTGCCCGGGCTCATATAGTACATGATCATAAGTGACTCACAGAGAGCCCAGGAAGAGTGGCTAGAATAGCATCATCCCTATAATGTAGCATCCTATAAGAAACAGTTATAGTGATGGTATTTTATTCAGTCAGGGCGACCCCGGCCTGGACTGATGAATATAGTGGGTCTTACACACTGCCCATAGAGCTGCGCGATCTAAACGAGCGTTGCTCAAGCCATTTCGGTATTCTGGGCCGGACGCATTCGGGGCAGACAGTACCGATTTTTAGACTGAAAGCAGCTTAGCTTGCAGAGCGGGAACCTCTAGGTTATAAAACCTTATAAATGTAGACGGGGAGGCCCAGCCTGCCGCCATACAGATATCTTGCAAGGCAATCCCACTAGACCAAGCCCACGACGAGGCCACGCCTCTCGTGGAGTGCGCTCTGACACCTAATGGGCACTGCAAGCCCTTAGAGGTGTACGCCAGCGCTATAGCATCGACTATCCATCTGGATAGACTCTGTTTCGACACGGCGAGTCCCTTAGAACGTCCGTAGAGTGAAACAAAGAGCTGCTCCGTCTGTCTGAAAACTTCTCCTCGTTAGAGACCGGCAGGGCAGACAGGGAAATCACCTGGGCCCTGAACGGTGTGTTGAGGGATTTAGGGACGTACCCGTGCCTCGGTTTGAGTATGACTTTCGAGTCATTTGGCCCAAACTCCATACACGTCGCGCTCACTGAGAGCGCTTGTAAGTCCCCTATGCGCTTCACTGAAGCGAGAGCCAGAAGAAACACCGTTTTGAAAGACAAGTGTTTGATATCTATTGATTGGATTGGCTCAAATGGGGCACCCTTCATGGCCTCCAAGACCGTAGAAAGGTCCCATATGGGGACTGAGGGAGGCCTGGGAGGATTTAACCTCTTAGCTCCTCTAAGGAACCAAATGACCAGATCGTTCCTTCCCAGTGACTGACCAAGCGTTGGTTTAGAAAACGCTGCTATAGCCGCCACATAGACTTTGAGCGTGGATGGGGCTCTGCCTTCATCCAGTAGCTCTTGTAGGAAGGAGAGAACCTCCGTCACTCCACAGTCCAGGGGTGAAAAGCCGCGTGCTGTGCACCAGCTGGAGAACACTGACCATTTTGAGGAATAGAGCCGTCTCGTAGAGGGAGCTCTAGCCTGCATGATCGTGTTTAACACTCCCTCTGGGAGATCAGAGGGTACCCGTTGATGGCCCACGCATGTAGGGACCAAAGCTCCGGGCGAGGATGCCAGATCGAGCCCCTGGCTTGAGAGAGGAGGTCCCTCCTCACTGGTATTGGCCACGGGGCAGCGCTCGTCAGCTGCATAAGAACTGGGAACCAAGCCTGGTTCTTCCAGAACGGAGCCACCAGTAGCACTGAGCATCTGCTTTCCCTGATCCGCTCTAATACCTGAGGTAGGAGCGCGACGGGGGGAAAAGCATAGAGCGGGCAGCGGGGCCAGACGTGGGCCAGCGCATCCCTGCTCTTGGAGAAAAATTCCGGGCAGTGAGCGTTTTCTTGAGACGCAAACAGGTCTATCTTCGCTCTGCCGAATGTCTGCCACAGCAGTTGGACTGTCTGCGGATGCAGTGACCATTCTCCTGCTGGAACATTGTTCCTGGACAGTCTGTCTGGTCCCACATTCAGGTGGCCAGGCACATGCGCTGCTCTGAGCGAGCGCAAATTGTGCTGAGCCCATACCAGGAGGCGTTTCGCTAACCTGTACAGGTTTCGGGATGTGATGCCTCCCTGGCGATTTATGTAGGCTACCACTGACATGTTGTCCGAGCGGACCAAGACGTGGTGTCCTGCTATTTGGGGACGAAAGAGCCTCAGCGCGTTGTCGACTGCCATCATTTCCAGGCAGTTTATGTGCAGAAGCTTTTCCCGTTCTGACCACTGGCCGAAAAACGGTCTGCCCTCGAGCAGTGCTCCCCATCCCGAGGTGGAGGCGTCCGTGGACACCACCTTCACACTCGAGGAAGTCCCCAGGCTTACACCTGACTGGTACCAGTCGGTCGCTCTCCAGGGTATCAGTGCTGAGACGCATTTTTGATCGACCTTGAGGCGAAAGAGACCTGAAGTCCACGCTCGACGCGGTACTCGCGCTTGTAGCCAGAACTGCAGTGGGCGCATGCGAAGCAGATCCAGCTGGAGAACTGTAGATGCTGCTGCCATGAGACCGAGCATCCTTTGAAACTTCTTTAGCAGGACTATAGTGCCGCGGCGGAAGGTTTCTGTCATGCGCTGAATAGTCAATCTGCGCTGTAGCGATATTTGAGCTGTCATTGACAGTGAGTCCAGTTCTGTGCCCAGAAAAGATATTCTCTGACTGGGAGACAGTGAACTTTTCGCCCAATTGACTTTGAGACCCAGATTTTCGAGATGTTCGAGTAAAATGGTTCTGTGTTCTATGAGCTCTGTATGTGACTGAGCTAGAACCAGCCAATCGTCCAAGTAGTTCAAAACTCGCATTCCCCGAAGTTTCAGGGGAGCGAGGGCTGCGTCCATGCACATCGTGAATGTACGGGGTGCTAGGGACAGGCCAAACGGTAGGACTGTGTATTGATAAGCCTGGCCCTCGAAGGCGAATCTCAAAAATTGCCTGTGACGTGACGCTATTTGTATTTGGAAATACGCGTCTTTCAGATCTATTGACACAAACCAGTCCCCGTGGCGAATTTGCGCGAGGATTTTCTTGGTTGTGAGCATTCTGAACCGGCGTTTTGAAAGCGCTTCGTTCAGTTGTCTTAGATCTAGAATGGGTCTGAGACCCCCGTCTTTTTTCGGAACCAGAAAATATTTGCTGTATAGCCCCCCTTCGCTCTGAGCTTGAGATAAAGGCTCTATTGCCCCTTTGCTCAACAGTTTCGCAATTTCGGCACGAAGTACGTTTGCTACTTCCTTTTCTACCGTGGTTTCGATTCGCGCCGCACAACGGCGGGGACGTCGAGCGAACTGTAGCGAACAGCCTCTTTCTATAATGTTCAGCACCCATTCTGATACACCGGGAAGCTTTGCCCACGCATTTGCATGCATAGCTAAGGGTTGAATGAGATCGGAGCTCTGGCCGTGACATAGTGGCGGCCGGGGAGCTTCGGTATGCTGTATTATAGACACCGCATTTGCAGCGCTCGAGGCGGGGAGTGTGCTGATCACAGCGGGCGGTTCGCCCGCGCTCGGCTCTCTCATGGCGGGTAGCTGAGAGACGGCGAGCGTGGGGGAAACCGAGGGATTCGTCATGTCTGTGAGTGAATGTGGGCGCAGGACAGCGGGCACATTTGCACTGAAAACACCGTCGACCTGAGTCGGCTGTATGTGTGTTGGTTTCGTTTTTACAGAAACCGAGAGACATGCAGTGTGTAGTGTTTGTGGGCACTGGGATGTGGGCACGCTCACTACATTCTGTGCGCAATCGACATGAGTCGATTTTATGTGCGCGAGCCCTGTGGGGCGGGCTGTGTCTGTGTGTAGGAATGGGCACTGGGCAGTGGGCATTTTTACTACACTCATAACACCGTCGGCCGTGGCCGGAATACCAGAAAATACACTCTTTACAGGATTTATCTGGGTCGCCGTGAAAACGGCGTTTGTGTACAGGCAAGCGGGTAATGTAACCGACTTGTTTACTGCAGAGTACACTGGAACAGTCGCATGTAATGGAACTGGACGAGCGAGAAGTTTTGGTGGAAGCCCGGCCGCAGCGGGGCTTAAACACCGTCGTTTTCCTAAGCTGGCTAGGAAGACTTTGAGGCCTCGGGCTTTATCTCAATCTTCGGCCGAGTCCCACGCGGAGGGGGGCGGCGGCCGGCAGAGCGAGAGCGCGGTCTCTGGTCCCGGGCCTGTCGACGCTGTGAGGCGGCGGCGGGGGGCGGCGGCTGCGAGCTGCGAGCAGACGGCTGTTTAGAGCGGCCTGATGCGGAGCTAGAGCGCTTTGGCAAAAAGTGCTTCATGGCCTGCGACGTCTTTTGTACCTCGGCGAATCTGTCCGCGAAATCCTTGACGGACGATCCGAAGAGGCCAGTAGCAGAAACGGGGGCGTCGAGGAACACAGAGCGCTCCGAGTCCGGCATTTCTGAAAGCGTCAGCCAGAGGTGTCTCTCAGCAACGGTGAGAGAGGCCATGTTCCGCCCTATGGCCTGTGCAGCGGATTTTGTAGCGCGGAGAGCGAGGTCCGTAGCGCTCCTTAAATCCGCCACGTTGATTGCTTCCGTGCCTTCCTCGTCCAGCTTTCGGAGAAGGTTAGCTTGGAAGATCTGGAGAGTGGCCATAGTGTGTAGCGCTGATGCAGCCTGCCCAGCGGCGGTGTAAGCGCGACTGTGCAGGGTAGATGTAGCGCGGCAGGCTTTAGATGGTAGCGCCGTCTTAGTCCGCCGTCCAGCAGAGGGCGGGCAAAGATGGGCTGCTACTGCCTCCTCCACCAGAGGAAGAGCGAGGTATCCTCTGTCTTTGGCACCGTCCACCACGGAGAATGCCGCTGAAGCAGAGGAGCGCAGCCTGGCTGAGAAAGGGGCGCTCCAAGACTTTGCCAGTTCTTCATGAAGCTCAGGAAGAAACGGGGCGGGTCTTGAGGGCGTAGAAACGCGGTCCCCTTGCAGGAAACAACCGTCCAGACGGTTGCGTGTAGGCTCGGCGGGCGCGGACCACTCGAGGCCGAGGCTCTCTGTGGCCTGTGTGAGCAGACGCATCAGCTCAGCTTCAATACTGGCCCGTTTTCCTGACGACTCGCGGGCAGAAGAAGGGGCGAGGTCCACAGAGCTCGCCCAATCCTCGCTGTCTGACGCCAGGATAGAGCAGTTGTCCTCCTCGAAAACTGCCGCTTCTTCTTTGTCATCTCCGGCGGAAGCGGCGGCCAACGGCGGCCACTGTCCGGGAGTGAGAGACTCGAGTGAAGCAGACGGCGAAGCTGGCAGGCGAACCGGCGAGCTGCTCTCGGTGGGAGGAGGCTCAGGGATCCGCTGAGCACGGCGCTTCTTACGGCGCGGCGTCACAGCGGGAAGTGCAGGCTCGTGGAAGGTTGCCATGCGAGTCCTCAGAGTCACCATAGGCATAAGCTCGCAGTGAGGGCATCCGCCGTCGGCGAGCGCTAGAGCTGCATGTCCTTCACCCAGGCAGGAAACGCAGATGACATGGCGGTCCCCGTCGCTGAGTGGGGCTCGGCACGAGCCACAGGATGGACGAGACATCTTAAAAAAGACGCTCTGCTCTTTTTGTGAAGGAGTGTGAGTCGCGGCGGCGAACACACACTAGCAGTGAAAAGGATATGACGCCGGATAGCGTAGCAGGAACGGCGGTTGAAGGCGGCGCGGCCAGCGACTCCAGGTACCGTGCTCGTCCCGCTGAAAGGCTTTTTCCACGGCGCGGCTTCTTCTCTCTGGATCCAGCGATGCGTGAGCTCCGCTGAAGAGATGAAAAACCGGTAAGCTAGCCTTTCGATGCTATATTTATAGCCCCAGGCCACGCCCTTTTCGGCGGGACGTGACGTATTGGGCGCGAAGCGCCCCCATTGGTACTGACGTCACGATAGGGCCTTATCGATAGGCTGCTGCAGTTGCCGCAGGGCAGCCAATAGGCGCGCAAGCTGTCTCGCCTATGTCTGCATGCTGCCGCAACGCGTTTTACATTATTTCAAAATTAAGGATAATTTTTTGGCTTCAGTATCTCGCGGAAAAGAGATTTTCCCCTAGCGTAAGACTTACGCAGTACGAGAGTACCTCTCGTAAGAGAACAGGGCTTTAAGTGTAAAATACCGAACTTGTCCTTTAAGAAACTTAAACCTGACATTATATATTTAAGTAACACAAACTGGATCTGAATTATTTTTGCAGACATATGGAAGAAAACCTATGTAGAATCGAAGTTGACTCTTGCAAAAAAAAACCTTTTTTTCAAACAAAAAATCCGTTACAGCCAGTTTTGAGGCTGATGTGATTTTAGAGTAAAATGTCCTTGTAGATTGCAGTACATGCTAACTGAAAGCTTGATTATACACAGTATTTTTCTGTAACTCCTACCTTTTATATTACATTTTTTTTAAATAATATTAATAATGCAGCACATTCTAATTAAATAAAGTGTATGTTCATACCATCCTCTTGTTCCACAGTGTCTCTCTCCTCAACAAATTCCACTTTTTTTGGTTTCTTTTTTTTAGCTGGAAGCATCAAGTCCAAATCATCTTCCTCCATTATTTCCTGCTGGTCTCCCTCAATTCTCAGCTCCTGGTCACCAATAAAATGAAAAGAGTCAACAGCCGTTAGAAGAACTATCAAATACAAGAAAATATGCTTACTGGGCATCACATTAGTGATGGGAAGTCCAATTCTTTTTCTGCAAACTGATTCTTTTGGACAGTTTGTTTCAATAAACCAGTTAAAAAGACAAAAACAATGCACACAATAGGGCTTTTCACACTGCACTTAAACCGGAGTTATCATCGTTCTAAACCCTGGTTTTAACCCAGGCTAAAGAAGCATTTCACACATTTTAGAAGCGGTGTTAGCACCGCGTTTTACCCAGGGTTACGGAGCTTTTGCTGTGTCAACCCCGCATTGCGGTGCCAAACGTGTACAGTGTGAAATGAGGCAAGTGCTGGAATGTTACAGCTAGATGCTTTGCAACAGACAGCCATTCACATATTCATGTTCACTCATAATCAAGTTTTACAGTCACAGAAACACTGTGTGTTGCTAAACAGTAGGCTATATTTCAGTGTTTGAGTGGAACATTTTTGAATAGTGACAGAACACATGACAATTGGAGTGAAGAAGAGATCATTACATTCTTTCCTTTACAGTCCAAAAACTCCCTTCAGTATATACCTGATAGTACAGGTGGCAATACATAATATGAGGATTTGCAATGCAAGGCATTCGTCCAATTCATGACACTCACTGACACCGTAAATATACAAATAAGAATGTTAACCCAGGGATTAGTAGTGTACAATTTGAAATAGCAGATTATGAATTATTATTATAATGATTAATTGTTAACCCTAGGTTAATTATGAGAAATGATAACCCAGATTCAATTTACCCAGGGTTTAAGAATGACCATTTCAGGTGTGAAAAGCCCTAATAAGTGCATTGTATCAAATTATTAATTGTAAACGCTAGTACACAGTAGTTAAAGACAGTTAATATTAGTGGGTCCAATTTTTTAAATAATAATATTAGTTATGCAGCACACTCTAAGTGAATTAAAGTAGATAATAAAACAGAAGTTGCAATTGTCTTTTCTTCCCCATTGCATATCCAAGTGAAATGGACACTCAAACAAGAAAAATGTTAATGGTTTTGATTAAAGATTACAAGGCCACATTATTATTTATTTAAAGACACCTAAAAGAGGGTCCCATTTAATTATCCAGCTATGTAGGCTACTGGTCACAGTAAACTCATTTCATGTGTATTGCAAAGAGTGAATCAATAAACCATTCATTACCAGACAATTTTCCTTATCAACAACTGCTAACCTTTATTCCTTCTTCAATGTCATTTTCAAACACCTTCTTTGGTTTCTTTTTCTTCTTTTTCTGATTAAAGAAGTTCAGATCATCTAAATCATCCGAAGGCTCTGTAAAGATAGTTGTAGAACAGTGTCATAAAGGACCCAATCTCAAATAGCACATTTTTACAAACTCCTTCACACAACTTTTCAAGGTTCTGGTTTAAATACATTTGTTGAGAAACATGACTAAACCCAATGCCACGGTACAAGAGAAAAGCAAAACACTGCATGGTTTATGGAGAAAAATGGCCTCTCACCCTTTTTCTTGATGTCATCATCTTCAGGGTCGATTTCTCGCTCCTCTCCTGCTTCAGGCTCAACTTCTCTCTGTTCAACCTGTTGGGCTTCCTCTCCAAGCCCATCTCCATCTTCGTCGAGCATGAAGGGCTTCTTCTTCTTCTTTTTCTTCTTTGATGTAGTGGGGTCGAATAAAATCTGAGGACACATAAGGCACCAGAATCATTTGCTAAAGCATGCCTCGCTGTGGTGAAGGAAATAATACTGACTCCTTTTTACTACTCAAGCAATGTTTGAGTGTTCTTAATTAGTTTTTGCATTTTATACAACTAGAAATAATACGTAATAATTCAATACAAATAAAAAAACAGCAAACGCAGCCTAGAGCACGTTATAGGCAACACTGTAACTGCTCTCAAATCTATTCCAAAGTCACAACATGATTGAATATTTCCACTAAACTGTGAATATTAACAAAATATAAAAATAGACCACCACAATACCTCATCTTCTGACATGATGACTGAATTAAATATCAATGCTTTTCGTCCTGGTAAATATCGTTCACACGGTTAACTACTCTCATCCACTGTCTTGCATCAGCACAATCAGCGAGCTTAGCGCGCAAGCGTTCTTCCGACGACAAATGATTACATCATCTCCACGTCCACGACAACACCATGCGACTTTCCATGGCTGCGCCCGAAATTGCATACTCTCTTGAGTATGAACTTATATTGAATAAGTATTTACTTCACGAGAATAATGACCGCTAAAAAAAAATATGTCAGTATGTGTGTAATGTTAATGTAATCTGGACGTAGCCTACATTGTCATGTTGTCATTTTTAAAAAAATCATAAATGGGCTTTATTCATTTGGATTTTGTATTATTATTTATTAAATGCCAGTCACATTACGAATAATAAACGATAATAGTCCAACATATAATATAAAAATATTGAACAAATATAGACTGCAACAAATAGGAAAAGAAAATATAGTATAGCCTAAACAATAAAACAAGTAAAAAGAAAGAAAAAAGAAAGAAAGAAAATAATATAAACAGAAAAAGGAACAGGAATGAGATAATCATATAAATAGCATAAAAGCTTAATATAGAGACCTAGTGCGTTTTGCTTTACTATTTTTCAACCCAGGTAGTAGCCTAACTCAATATAATTTTTCATATCTATCTGAAATAACAAAAAATGTGGTTTTCCTTTAGCCCATTTTTGTTTATATATTTGGAATTTCCCCATAATCAAACAAAGATTAACAATAAAGGCCACACTTGGTCGTAATCTTTGTCTATTAAATTAAAAATAAAAATACATTTTTCAGAAAAGTAAACTTTCATGCCTAAGTATTTACAAAGGAAACATTCGAAATCTATCCAAAACATTTTACTAATGCAATTCAAAAATAAGTGGACAACACTTTCTTTCTCAGTCCCACAGAAATCACATTTAACATCTACATCAGTGCGAAACCTATTTTTTAGGCAGCAACCATGCATATATCCAGTCAATGTTCTAAAGTTTAGAATGCCAGTATGTTTTAGAAGATATTGGGCACGTTCTGTTTGTAACTTCCTTAGAAAGTAATTATTGCATCTTCTATCAGTAATAGTAACTCCTTTAATTGAAACATCAGGTCTGAGACCCACAGTCTCCTTATTCACATTTCCTTTAAACAGATATTTTAAACTGGATAGTATAGCATCAAACACTATACAATATTCGTTATTCTTTAATATTATACCTTTGAATAAATTCTATGTAGGTATACACCATTTTCATTAAATAACTTTTTAACAAATATAGTGCCATTATCAACCCATTTTTGAGTTTTATGTTTAAACATTATATATCTGTGATTCCAAATTATACATTGCTTAATCTGACTGGAATCTTACTGATTTCAAAGTTGCATTGCAACAGAAAAGCAACCCCACCCATCTTTTTAAAAATTAGATTAGGAATTAAATACCAACTTTTATTATTGAAAGTAATGCTTGATCCATCTATTTAAAATTGTATTTGAAGTGCTGAAATCAAGCAAATGTAAACCTCCATAACCAACCAAATTAGTTAAAGGTATAGCGGAGGATGTTTTACTTCCTGGTGGGTAACCTATACTATTGGTCCTCCTAATTGTCAATCATTCTGGTGAATCAATCAAACTTTTCAAAAAGTGGAGAGGGCGGGTCTTATCTAAAATTTGGAAAGATCCTCCGCTATACCTTTAAGGTACCTTTTTTAATGTAATATTTCTCCAAATGAAATTGAAAATATTTTTATCAACTTCTTTAATGATGTTATTCGGGACTTCTAGTGAAATAGCAGGACAGAGCAGACGAGATAAACATTCAGCTTTTGATTAAATAATTCTACTGTTCATTGACAAGTCTCTTATTAACCATAAATTAAATCAATTTTTAACTTTTTGAACAACAGATTGAATATTAAGCTGACCTTCATTTTCATCTTTACATATTTTGATTCCTAAATATGTAACAACATTCTTTACAGGGATGCCATAAATACCAAGAAGTTCACTATTTTTAATAACTCACATTTGTTTACATTTAATTTTAACCCTGAAACCAGTGAAAAGTAATTCAAACAATCAATCACACTTTTAATGTCTAATGAATCTCTAACAAATATTGTTGTTTCATAATTGACTAATTGACTGCATTTTATTTCTCTTTCTAAAATCCTGATTCTGTGAAAATTATATTTGTTATTGTAAAGAGTCATTGTAAAAACAAAAAAAAGGAGATTGGGCATCCCTGCCTAATTTTCTTTCTGAAAGAAATCTGGGGGTAGTGCCATGTGCAAGTTTTACTGAGCTATACACCCATTATATAAAGTATAAATTGTCCTTTTAAAGAAATTACCAAAGCCAAAAAAAATCCAGACTCAAACATAAATTTGTGATTAACGGTGTTAAATGCTTTATAAAAATCTACAAAAAATATAAAACTTTCACTATCAATTTTAATCAATTAAATCTAGGACCAAGCGAAAATGATTACTTATAGCCTACTGTATGTCTGCCCTTCATGAATCCTGATTGGCAATCATCTATAATTTGTTCTAAGCATTTTTTTAATCTTTCTACAAAAAAATAATGGCACATACATTTAATATCGTTATTAAGTCATGAAATAGGTCTCCAATTGTCGATTAGGGTGGCATGTTGTCATTATCATGTGACCAACCAACGTCAGTCACGTAGCTTTACTGCCATTCATAAATCCTCTATCGTGGCCTCATGGGATAACAAAGGCCGTTTCTCAATATGCGTTCTTGTCTGTACTTGTGTTCTTGTGGACTTGTGAAACGTCATCAGTCGCTGCCCAAGTAGGCTAGGCCTACTGTTCCAATTCAAAGTTCACAATTGCTGAGTCCCAATTCGCATACTATCCGTCCTAAATAGTATGCGAAACTAGAATTAGTACGTCCCAAATCGTAGTATGTTGAAATGAGTATTCCAAAGATACCCGGATGGTCTACTATTTCCGGTTAGAATTCGAAGTGCAGACAGAGCCCGTCTACGGAGAGCCTTGGCACTTCCTATTAGCCCCATTGTATCGATCTTGGTTGCAGTTCCATTAGAATTCCACTGGAGGTGATCGCGGGTGAGTGCAGACTGAATGGGAGTCTATGGGGCTAGACGGCTAAATTTGTCTCTTTCACCCGATTGCCGTTGAGAAATCTCAGATTTTATTGTAGGTTTTGCAAGTTCAACATGGGTTATAGGTCGAAAATTGAATGAACGAGTACTTATGTCCTTTCGATTTCTTACAGGTTGAGTTGTTGTTGCCCATAACACGCTAGCATTCTGCTAATGAACGCTGATTGGTCAGTAAAGGACTGATTACGACCAGAGATACCGCTTGATGGCATCGTGGCATCCGAAGCGGGACCAGAAACAAACAAAACAAAAACTCTTCTAGCACGTGTATTTACCTGTGTCAGCTGTGTTGTCGATGCCTCGAGAGAAAAGAAAGTGCCAAGCGCGAAAGCACCAAAGCGACTGAAGGATTGCCGTCAAGCAGTATCTCTGGTCGTACGATGTGTATGACGTCATTGACATTTTAAAATACTTTTTAAAGCAAATAAGTGACTCTAAAAAATCTAACACCCAGCAATGTGTAATTTCTTTGCATCTCCTTTCGAATACAACATTCAAATTACTAGACAAAAAATTATATCCTGAGAAAAGTGGATTTTGATGGTTTAGCGTCATAGACCTCCATTCATTCTGCACTCGCCTGCGAGCGCCCCCGCATGGACAGAGACGTGTTACTGCAGCCAGTCCAGAAACCGGAAGTAACCAGAGAGTGCCAATTCTCTTCCTATTAGACATTCTCTGGTGCAGATCAATGCACACTCTAACGGCTAATATTGCCCACAACCCATTGCGTGCGGGAGGGAGGAGCTTTGCGGTGATGGTGGTGATGTAAACATGGCAGTCGGATGCAGCCCTATGGATGCAGCAGCGGAGATGCGCCCTCAGTTTTTAAGTGTAAGAATTCAAATGTTTAACCCTAATTAAAGTTATATTTTATTGTCTCGTAATATTAATGGGTTTATGTTGTGCCAAAAAAGTACTGTGTTTATCTTGTAGGGTCCGATGAAGATACTGAGCGCCTCATTGCAGGCTACAAAACAATAAATAAAAAGGCTCTTGTCATGCAAGTGTCTTTTTTATGTATTTCTTTTGATGTTTCTGTCTGACTTATTTGTAGTAATACTGTGGCTGTACAAATGTTAACTTTTATCAGTCCAACCAAAGAAACATGGTTACTACACTTTTACTATAGTAAAAGCATGGTTCATTTTCATCGGGGTATTTTTAAGTATTATACATAAGTATAAGATTAAGTATAAAATACATTAAACTATAGTTACACGATAAACTTTAAATATTTTAACTCAGAAAATAAGTAGCTTTCGTTACACACATTTGCACATGAACGTCAGAACCAGCCGCCTCACAAACGACCTGCGTTTGGTTGATCTACGACGACGCCCTGCTTCACTCCTCAATTTGGTAAAACACATTGTAAATGTATTGTGGAAAAAAAGATGGGAATAGTAAATAAAATGATGATGGGAATAGTAAATAAAATTATATTGGATATATAAGAATGAATGAAATGTAAAATGTTTTGTTAACAGTCGCGGTGTGCGTAACTAGGCAACCACGTTCTCGTTTACGTTGCATGACGTCATCGAAGTATGTCCCAGAACGTGCATAATCTTTTGCCACACACTCAAAAGTATGTACTTTCATCACAAAAAAAGTACATACTTTTAGGTTGTAGTATAAGTAGGCGAATTGGGACCCAGCCATAGATATCCATATAAGCCTTTATCTATGTTCACATCTAGCCAAGTCCAGTTCAAATCCCCGGATGTGTTCTTGATCCGCCCCTTTTACCGAGGATGCATCGAGAGGTGACTTGTGTGCAGACTTGAGACAGCCAGGTATCCCAAGAAATTAAAGGAAGACATCTATACTCAATTAAAAGAATACCTGAGACTGTACACATGTGTTAATTAATTGTTCAAAATATGAATTACAGAGAATAGTTATGATAAAAGACATGGAAAAAATAGGACTATAGGACATGGAGTAAAGAGTATAATGGACTGCAGTAAGAGTGAACAAGGAATTAAATATTTGATTTGTTTTATGACAAAATCGGGACTAATGACAAGAATATGACTAAAAATGTGAAATAACTAGAACCAGAAGATGGCAGTAATGCAAAGTCAAGGATGCAAGCTCCCTTTAAAACCCAAAGAAGTTCTTTGAAGAAGAAGAAGCCAGGTCAGAAGCCGTTTCTCAATACCAAGTACGCAAATGTCACCGGTGCGAGCCGGGGCGGACTCGGATGACCAGCCACCCCGGACTTTAGACACCACCGTGAGGAGCCAACACCACAGGTCCGCAACAGATGGACAACGCAGACAAGAGATAATTTCAAAGGAATAACAATCTTTATTGAACACAATTTATCAATGAGCACAAGCGTGATAGACTTCCGTGTCTTCTAGGTCTTCTTCAGCTACGGGTAGGTACTGATCGAACGTCGCAGCTTCGCCCTGACGGCGACTTCGCCAATGATACAGCTCGCTTCAGGACTCGGACGGTGAGTAGACAGGTAAGGGTTCTTCTCAATACAGAATACTCTCGTCAGTGCACAGTAGTGGGACAATGATTCAAGAGCTTACTTCACCAACGATGCTGCATTCTTCAGGACTCAGACGGTGAGTAGACAGGTAAGGGTTCTTCTCAGTACAAGGTACTTTCGTCAATGCACAGTAGTGAGACAGTGGTTTAAAAGCTTACTTCACCAGCGATGCTGCATGCTTCCAGACTCAGACGGTAAGTAGAAAGGTAAGAATTCTTCTCAGTACAGGATACTGTCGTCGGTGCACAGTAGTGGGACAATAATTCAAAAGCTTACTTCACCAGCGATGCTGCATACGTCCAGACTCAAACGGTGAGTAGACAGGTAAGGGTTCTTCTCAGTACAGGATACTTTCGTCGGTGCACAGTAATGAGACAGTGATTTAAAAGCTTACTTCACCAGCGATGCTGCATACATCCAAACTCAAACGGTGAGTAGACAGGTAAGGGTTCTTCTCAGTACAGAATACTTCCGTCAATGCACAGTAGTGAGACAGTGGTTTAAAAGCTTACTTCACCAGCGATGCTGCATACGTCCAGACTCAAACGGTGAGTAGACAGGTAAGGGTTCTTCTCAGTACAGGATACTTTCGTCGGTGCACAGTAATGAGACAGTGATTTAAAAGCTTACTTCACCAGCGATGCTGCATACGTCCAATTCAAACGGTGAGTAGACAGGTAAGGGTTCTTCTCAGTACAGAATACTTCCGTCAATGCACAGTAGTGAGACAGTGGTTTAAAAGCTTACTTCACCAGCGATGCTGCATACGTCCAGACTCAAACGGTGAGTAGACAGGTAAGGGTTCTTCTCAGTACAGGATACTTTCGTCGGTGCACAGTAATGGGACAATAATTCAAGGGCTTACTTCACCAACAATGCTGCATACTTCCAGACTCCGACGGTAAGTAAAAGGTAAGGATTTTTCCACATCAATATGTTCCTTCCTAGAGCTCGCAAACAAAGAGAGAGTGGATTAAGAGGAGGTTTCAGCGAGGCGTTATAGTACTCAGAGCTCAGACGGCTCGAAAGAGGATAACACAGAAAGATACTTCCCCGACTCAGCTGTATCACTCCGAAATTCTAATGGAGAGCAGGTATAATCACTTCTCACAAATGTGTAAGCAGGGGTTGCAGCCGCTTCTCAGCAAAAGCACACCGCACTCGTGTTCACTTCAAATCCACAGCAATGAGTCAATGTGTATCAATAAGACAAAAGCACTGCAATTCACTCACACAATAAGGCTGATCAGAGGCCTCAATCCCTTCGTTACACTCTCGTGGGAGATATTCAATACTCCGTTCCTCTTCAGCACACTCTGAAACGCACAACTTCCCCAACAGTCACATTTACATTCACTGCATCCTCTTCAAGCTTTTCCAATGTTCATAAGATGAAATCAATTCACTTAACTCTCTCTCTCCCTGCACAGCGCAGATCCAATCGATAAATCAGTCCAGCAGATTCCCACGGACGAACTCTGATCCAGCAAGCTTCAATGGGCGGCTGTATCACTCCAACGAGACTTCAACAGGAGACCTTCACATCCAAACAACTTCCCCGAACAAGCGTGTTCCCAGAACTACTCCACAGAACCCAACTGCGCGAACCTCTTCTCCCGAACCTCTCCTCTTTGCTTCTCTGGGCGGCCCTTTTTATCCATGGCTTGTCAAACAGGAAGCCTATGCGAACGCCACTTCTCTCTCTCCCGCACCTGCCATACATTAGCGCTAATCAGGTCGGGCAATATTCCTGCCACACCCGGAACCGGAGTGGGATGTGTTGCACACAAATCATTCCCTCGGGAAACTCGTGACTCAAAGGGTTCCGCTCGCTGAGCGTTTTTGTCACCCGTGACATCCCCCCCTGCCAATCGGTTCTAGTCCCTAGAACCAGTATTCTTCATTTCCATTCGCCATACCTCTCAGGTGGCTGTCCTCGGGTGTCCCGCTGGGATCGTCGGGGTGGCGAGGGCGGAGCCGCTCTTGCTTCAACTTCAGGGTCCCTCGGGACCACAGCCCACCCTACCATGGGTACCTCTGGGACAGGTGGCACACTTGGGGCCTCGGCCGCTAGCTGCGGATAGTTCGGACATGGACGGAGCAAGTTTCGATGGAGCACCCGTATCGGTCCTGGTTTCCCCTCGGGCCGTACCGAGTAAACTGGAGCATCAGGCCCTTGTCGTCGTTCCACCACATATGGCGTCGACTCCCAGCGATCGCTAAGCTTCCCCTTCCCTGGACGCCGGTTGTCCCTCACCAGCACTCGCTCCCCAGGTAACAAAGGGGCCTCTCGGGCAGTCCGGTCATACAGCCGCTTGTTCTTGGCTGCTGCTACACTCAAATGATCTGAGACTCGTCGATAGGCATCGAGCATTTGGTGGTGGTGTCGATTCACCCAGTCAGAGGTACTATACCCTCTTTCTGCAGCCTCAGTCCCCAGGAGCAAGTCCACAGGTAAGCGGAGATGGCGCCCAAACATAAGGTAGGAAGGAGCATACCCGGTAATACTGTGCACACTATTGTTATAGGCTTGCAACAGCGAGGGGAGCCTCTCGGCCCATTGGCCCTGTTGTTCACTCTCTAGGGTCCCCAATAACCCCAGCAGGGTCTGGTTGAACCTTTCGCACCCCCCGTTACCCTGAGGGTGATAGGAGGTCGTATGGGTCTTCCGGCACCCATAAAGGTGGCTCAGCTCTTGGATGACTCGAGACTCGAAATTTGGACCTTGGTCTGAATGTAGGATCTCCGGGCAGCCAAAAGGTTGTATCACTGCCCTCCAAAGGGCGCTCATCACCAGGATATTTTGAAATCGATCCGTCGGCCGACCTAGAGTCAGGAAATCGATTCCTATGATGTGTAGAGGTGCTTTAGGCCGCAGGGGGACCAGTGGGGCTCGAGCTTCCTTCCTGCGTTTGAACAACGTACACCGTGGACAACTCTGCACAAACTCCTCAACTTTCTTTTCCATCCTAGGCCAGTAGAAATACCTCCTCAGCAGCGACAACGTCTTCTCTTGGCCCTGATGGCCAGTATGGGTATGGTATGCGGTCAATAGCTCCGAGACTTGGCCCTCCGGTACCACCACCTGATGTACTGTCTCCTGAGTTCTGGGATCTCGCATCGAACGGCAGATTACCCCTTCTCTAAGTCGCAGTTGTACTCCCGCCGTCTGAGCCCGCCTTTCCTCTGCCCTCGGCATGTATCCCTGTCCAAGGTACAACGTAACCTGACACAGGTCTGCATCTCCCTGCTGCAGCCTTCTCCACCTCCCGGGGTCCCACCCCCAACTGGACGGAACATCCCTCAGGGTCCCGGGAGCTTCCACCATTGCCACCAGCAACTCATCTTCGGGTCCAGGGGTACAAAGGGGCGTTTGCTCGTCCCTCCGGGTGGCTGGGAGTCTGGACAGGGCGTCCGCATTTACGTGTTCTCTGCCGGGTCGGTATTTAAGCTGGTAGTCATAATTTGCCAGTTGGGCCACCCAACGTTGTTCTACTGCCCCCAACTTGGCGGTCTGCAAATGTACTAACGGATTATTATCCGTAATCACCGTCACCTTGGCTCCCCACAGGTAATCTTTGAATTTCTCCGCCATGGCCCACTTCATTGCCAGTAGTTCGATTTTAAAGGAACTGTAATTCGCCGCGTTCCGTTCTGCGGGATGTAAACTTCGACTTGCGTATGCAATCACTCTCTCTACTCCTCGTTGCTCTTGGGCCAACACGGCTCCCAAACCTGTGTTGCTGGCGTCAGTGTACAAAAGGAACGGCTGGGTAAAGTCTGCGTAGCCCAAGATAGGGGCCCTCAGAAGTTCCTGCTTGAGGTCCCGGAAAGCGGTCTCACAGGTAGAGTCCCAGTGCACCGACGGGGAGCCTTTGCCACGAGCACGTCCGGAACCAGCAAGGAGTTGGTTCAATGGTTTAGCAAGCCCAGAGAATCCTTTTATAAAGCGTTGATAATATCCCACGAAACCCAGGAACGACCGCACCTGTCTCACTGTCCGGGGCGGCTCCCACCCTTGGACCGCCGCCACCTTCTCCGGGTCGGGGGATATCCCTGCAGCGCTAACACGATGCCCCAAGAACAGTACCTCCTTCCGCAATAACTGGCATTTGTCTGGCCTAAGCTTCAGCCCATATTTCTCCATGGCCCTGAACACTTCTTCCAGATGGTACAGGTGAGTGCGGAAATCAGGAGAGAAGACAATCACATCGTCCAGGTAGACCAGCGTCGAGGTGACCAGTTGTCCTCCTAGACAGCGCTGCATCAAGCGCTGAAAGGTCGCAGGAGCATTGCACAGGCCGAACGGCATCCGGTCCCATTCAAATAACCCAAACGGGGTGGTAAAAGCTGTCTTCTCTCTATCTCGGTCGTCTACCTGCACCTGCCAGTATCCACTCGCCAAGTCCAATGTTGAGTACCATGCCGCTTGGGTGAGACTGGTGAGTGAGTCTTCAATCCGTGGCAACGGGAATGCGTCTTTCTTCGTTACACTGTTAAGTTTGCGGTAATCAACGCAGAATCTCCAAGCTCCCGTTTTCTTCTGAACCAGGACGATGGGCGCTGCCCACGGACTACTGCTCTCTCGAATGATTCCTCCCTCCAGCATCCCTTTCAACAGGCCACGAACCTCGGCATAAAGAGTAGGTGGCACCGGACGGTACCGCTCTCGGCTAGGCATTGCTTCACCGGTGGGTATTTGATGCTTCACTACCCCTGTGCAGCCATAGTCCTCCTCATGGGTCGAGAACACATGTTGCCATTTGCTCAAGAGCTCCTGGAGCTGTAACACTTGTTCCTCCTCCAGATTCTCACCCTTCAAGGACTCACCCATCAATGGGTCGGCACCCCTCTTCCCACCGGGCCCGGTTCTACCTCAATTGGGCGGACGGCCACTTCCACCACCGCAGAGCTCACCTGCCTGAAGCAGACCTCCTGATGCTCATGAACCTGGACAGGACGTACCGAGGAAACTCGGACCAGACGTTGGTGTCGAAGAAGGAGCACGGGGTAACGGTGGGCGTTCCGCACCTTTACTGAGACTCGCCCTCGGTGGATGACCGCCAGTCCGTGCGCCACTTCGATGGGCTGACAGTCCTCATGGGGCTCTACCAGAACACAGGTTCCCGACCCCCGGGGTCCCGCAGGCACTCGGACCCAAAGAACGCTCTCGCTCTGAGCTGGGACAGACAAGGCATACCGACAGGCAACTCGACCGATGTCTTCTCTCTCCTGCACTTGACTAGCTACGTGCACTCTTTGGCAATCGGCCAGAATTCGGTCCCAGTCCTGCCTCGCCGATGACAGCGACGTCCGAGCCGGCCGGCCCCGAAACAATTCCTCCCAGCAATCCAGTATAACATTCATCCCTAGGAGTGCTCGGTGAATGTCCAAGCAATGATCTCGAACGATAACGACCCCTTTCTGTTGGACGGGGACCCCTCGGACCAGAAAGTCTACCACGATGTACCCAGTGTAGGGAATGTCCAGACCATTTGCCCCCCGTAAAATCAGCCTAGAGGCTTCCGTTGCTTGGAGCCGACGATCTGCAAACAACTCCTGGGCCAAACTCTCTGAGAATAATGTAACTTGAGAACCTGTATCGACCAGACAATTTATCGTGACTCCGTTAGCTTGAACCTCCACGGTGGGACAACGCCCAACCCAGTCATCTCGTAAAGCATGAACAGAAGGAGGGTCACATGAAGGGGTCCCGGCCACTTGACCCACAGTGGCCGGTGGGACTAAAAACCCCCTTGAGAACCCCGACGGAGCCCACACTGACGACTGATGTGTCCCGGGTCTCCGCAACTATTACAAATGGGCCTTCCCTGGTCGTCCCACTGAAACCGGGGGCCCACAGGACGTAGGGGGCGGCGCACAGGACCTCGCCCCTCCTCTGAATACGACCTCTCTCTCACCATCGATCCGCCCTCGACTCGACCCCGACGAAGTTCACCCAACAGGTTCCGAGATAGTTCCGCCATCTGGCCCTTGACATCCTCTAATAGTTCAGCTCTCAGTTTCTGTTTCCAATCACTCGGCTCGACAGGCACAGGTCCACTGGCACTACTTGCTGCCACGCAAATCGGGGTACGAGTCGTCTCTCCCTGATCTAGTTCCAACGCTAAGGCCTCTTGTCGCAGAGCCTCGAATGTCATAGCGGGGTCTCGTCGAAGCTGGAGTCGTATGCCCTGACGTACCGGCCCCTCGCGCAGCCCCAAGACAAATTGGTCGCGTAACAAGACATCTCCTTCACCTAATCCATGATCCTGTCGTCCCTTCAGCCGGCCAAACTGCTCCCGCAATTTCAGGGAGTATGCCCGAAGAGTCTGCTTAGGCCCCTGTTGGTAATTAAAGAACTGGGCACGAAGAGTGGCCACCGGGGTAGAGTCTCCATACAATCCTGACAAGAAATCGAAGATAGTTTTCGCGGTAGCCCGTGTGGCTTCCGATGCAGCAAGAACTTCTCTTTTGGCTTCTCCTTCCAAAGATCCCAACACAAACTGTACTTTCTGTAATGCACTCAGTCCCTGTAATCCAGCCAGATATTCCGTCTGCGCCTTCCAATCGTGTAAGCCCAACTCCGATCCTGGCCCTCCATAGCGCTGTGCCCAAGGAGCTCCCATAAAGATCGGCATGACTTGCGGACGAGCCGCTGGTGCCTCTTCGTCCACCATCGCGTACCTGTGGCCGCTACAACTCACGGTGGGAATCCTGCCGACTACGCCACTTTATGTCACCGGTGCGAGCCGGGGCGGACTCGGATGACCAGCCACCCCGGACTTTAGACACCACCGTGAGGAGCCAACACCACAGGTCCGCAACAGATGGACAACGCAGACAAGAGATAATTTCAAAGGAATAACAATCTTTATTGAACACAATTTATCAATGAGCACAAGCGTGATAGACTTCCGTGTCTTCTAGGTCTTCTTCAGCTACGGGTAGGTACTGATCGAACGTCGCAGCTTCGCCCTGACGGCGACTTCGCCAATGATACAGCTCGCTTCAGGACTCGGACGGTGAGTAGACAGGTAAGGGTTCTTCTCAATACAGAATACTCTCGTCAGTGCACAGTAGTGGGACAATGATTCAAGAGCTTACTTCACCAACAATGCTGCATTCTTCAGGACTCAGATGGTGAGTAGACAGGTAAGGGTTCTTCTCAGTACAAGGTACTTTCGTCAATGCACAGTAGTGAGACAGTGGTTTAAAAGCTTACTTCACCAGCGATGCTGCATGCTTCCAGACTCAGACGGTAAGTAGAAAGGTAAGAATTCTTCTCAGTACAGGATACTGTCGTCGGTGCACAGTAGTGGGACAATAATTCAAAAGCTTACTTCACCAGTGATGCTGCATTCTTCAAGACTCGGACGGTGAGTAGACAGGTAAGGGTTCTTCTCAGTACAAAATACTTTCGTCAATGCACAGTAGTGAGACAGTGGTTTAAAAGCTTACTTCACCAGCGATGCTGCATACGTCCAGACTCAAACGGTGAGTAGACAGGTAAGGGTTCTTCTAAGTACAGGATACTTTCGTCGGTGCACAGTAGTGAGACAGTGATTTAAAAGCTTACTTCACCAGCGATGCTGCATACGTCCAGACTCAAACGGTGAGTAGACAGGTAAGGGTTCTTCTCAGTACAGGATACTTTCGTCGGTGCACAGTAATGAGACAGTGATTTAAAAGCTTACTTCACCAGCGATGCTGCATACGTCCAAACTCAAACGGTGAGTAGACAGGTAAGGGTTCTTCTCAGTACAGAATACTTCCGTCAATGCACAGTAGTGAGACAGTGGTTTAAAAGCTTACTTCACCAGCGATGCTGCATACGTCCAGACTCAAACGGTGAGTAGACAGGTAAGGGTTCTTCTCAGTACAGGATACTTTCGTCGGTGCACAGTAATGGGACAATAATTCAAGGGCTTACTTCACCAGCAATGCTGCATACTTCCAGACTCCGACGGTAAGTAAAAGGTAAGGATTTTTCCACATCAATATGTTCCTTCCTAGAGCTCGCAAACAAAGAGAGAGTGGATTAAGAGGAGGTTTCAGCGAGGCGTTATAGTACTCAGAGCTCAGACAGCTCGAAAGAGGATAACACAGAAAGATACTTCCCCGACTCAGCTGTATCACTCCGAAATTCTAATGGAGAGCAGGTATAATCACTTCTCACAAATGTGTAAGCAGGGGTTGCAGCCGCTTCTCAGCAAAAGCACACCGCACTCGTGTTCACTTCAAATCCACAGCAATGAGTCAATGTGTATCAATAAGACAAAAGCACTGCAATTCACTCACACAATAAGGCTGATCAGAGGCCTCAATCCCTTCGTTACACTCTCGTGGGAGATATTCAATACTCCGTTCCTCTTCAGCACACTCTGAAACGCACAACTTCCCCAACAGTCACATTTACATTCACTGCATCCTCTCCAAGCTTTTCCAATGTTCATAAGATGAAATCAATTCACTTAACTCTCTCTCTCCCTTCACAGCGCAGATCCAATCGATAAATCAGTCCAGCAGATTCCCACGGACGAACTCTGATCCAGCAAGCTTCAATGGGCGGCTGTATCACTCCAACGAGACTTCAACAGGAGACCTTCACATCCAAACAACTTCCCCGAACAAGCGTGTGCCCAGAACTACTCCACAGAACCCAACTGCGCGAACCTCTTCTCCCGAACCTCTCCTCTTTGCTTCTCTGGGCGGCCCTTTTTATCCATGGCTTGTCAAACAGGAAGCCTATGCGAACGCCACTTCTCTCTCTCCCGCACCTGCCATACATTAGCGCTAATCAGGCCGGGCAATATTCCTGCCACACCCGGAACCGGAGTGGGATGTGTTGCACACAAATCATTCCCTCGGGAAACTCGTGACTCATCAAAGGGTTCCGCTCGCTGAGCGTTTTTGTCACCCGTGACACAAACTTCGGACTTGAGTCCTTGGTAGTTCGGACAAAGAGTATAGAAGCCCAAGAGGCGAAACTCAATAGAACGCTCCATAGCAACAGTTGCCCCCATGACGTGACGGCGCGGCCGCCATTCAGGGTTGCCAGATTGGGCGGTTTAGCAATCTATTTTGCGGGCAAAAATGGGTTTGGGCGGGTGGATAAAAATGGGCTGGTTTCGGATCAGTTCGGCGGGTTTTTGTTGCCGAAACACCGGCACTTCAGATCCTTATTCCTGCGACCCAATGTTCAGCAGGCACACACACACTTCAACTCTGGCTGACGGCCCTAACCCCAAGCGGGAAGGAAGTCGACCGGAAGTTGAAGCCGGCCGCGTGCCACCATCTTGTAGCAGAACTTCACCTGCTGTTAGCATCCCATTGACTCCCATTCATTTTGGCGTCACTTTGATAGCGAATAACTTTACATCTGAGGCGTTTGAAGACTATATTTGTCCATTATTTATTTCTAAAGAAACACGACAATGTATAAAATGCTCCATTACCTTGTAGCTTACGTTATGGCCCCGTAGAAGCAGTTTTTGTAAAAGTAGGCTAACGATTGCGTCGTAACCACGCGACTCTCTGTCGCACAGTAGAGAGATTACCGTATGGACGGGAGGAGAAGCTCGCGGGCAATCGGGGAGACGTGGAGGCAAAATTACAAAATAATGAATCAGAATACCTAGCAAAAGTTTCTCCTGCTCCTAGCTCATGGACAGCTCCTACTCACGCTCTCCGTCTCAGCAAGATTCGGAAGGGAATGATTCAGATTTCTCTTGGCACAGCTACTAGAAGACAGACGGGTTGCTCACGTCACATCTACGTCGTCAAGCTCTGTTTGAGTCTGCGCGTCAGGAACGGAAGTCCTAAGAAATCGCTGAAAATGGGCTTCACTTGTCTCAATTGAGTTCCAATGAGATGGCTCTGTCCACTTCTTATACTGTCTATGCCCTAACCTCACAACAGACACTCCCTCCCACTACCTTAAAGTGACGCACGCCGGCACCGCCCGCCCCTCAAACAACATAGTAGATTGCGGGGTTTTCAAACTTAGGTAGCTGTCAATGCGGTTCATGACCTGTTCATGACACTCTTTCTTGGTCAGCGGCAGCACCAACACAGATTTGAATATGATTTTGTCAAAGGTTTAATAGACAAACGAAATGGAATAAGATCGCGTGGGTGTTTGAATCGAGATCACAGACTTTTAAAGATGAATCGTGCAGCTCTATAACGACACATTTCATCCTCTATTGAATCGAAAGTGGCTAACTTCTGTCAACCTCATCTATAAGCAAGGGCAAAAATAAAGCAATTTAATTTGAATTAATATCTGTAATATTCTGTAATAAAAAAAAAAATCGATTTTAAAATCATATAAAAAAAAAAAACGCGATATCTAGGTGAATTTCTCCCAGCCCTAATATGCTTGTTTCATGTTGCCATTTGAAATAACTGAAATGTTAAAGTGGGTTATTTTTTATGTCCATATCTACTCAATGTTTTTATGTTACTGAATGCTTTTGTTCCAAGCGACTTTTAGTGACAATAAACAGACTCATTGATAGCCTAAGTTGATCGCATTATTTTCCTTAACGTAAGCTTATAGTTTAATAGTAGGCCTAATAGTCTGACTGAAGTCAGTGTAGCCTACTTTTGTGTTCATTTAATTGAATATTGTTTCTAAAATCGGATAGGCTAAGTCGAAAAATGGGTCATTTTAAAGCTTGTTAAAGGGATAGTTCACTTTGAAATTAATTTTTGGTATGTTTTAGCTTACCTCAAGGGCATCCAAGATGTAGGTGTCTTTTTTTCCGCAGTAGTTTCAATTTTGATATTTTTAGGTCAAACCGTTCTTGTCTGTCAGTCATATAATGCAGGTCGATGGTCACTGTCTCAAAGAGCATGCACAGAGTCCAAATTAAAACAATTCCCCGTCGTCCAAATTAAACAATTCCCCATCGTAAGTACACATTGATGGCCTAAGACACGAAACGAGCGGTTTGTGTGAGAAAACGAACAGTATTTATATCGTTTTTACCTCTTATACACAGCCATGTCCGAGTGATCTGATCTGACGTGTACGCAGACTGGTGCATAGATATATACACTAGATGTCGCCTTAAAGACATTCGTTCCAATGAACTGCCGTAGACAAGGCGACATCTAGTGTGTATATATCTATGCACCAGTCTGCGTACACGTCAGATTCTCGAGGTCGGCGTTACGTCACAAATCATGTGACCTGCATAGCAACCATGTTTGAAGGGTAAAACAAACCGAAGGCAAAGCCCGAGGCAAATCAAAAAGGTATCTATTCACAGAAGTTTTGCTGTGGATTATGTCAGTTATGGATACTAAAGGACTACTTTGTATTAATAATGAATGATATATGTGTATGCGAATGTATGTCGGTGGTGAGAAGTGAATGTAATAAAACACTCATGTAAAGCGCTTTGTGACTAGCTACATATCAGTGAAAGGCGCTAACGTTATATGAATACAGATCTTCTTCTTCTATTACATAATGTCTTATCAGTATATAGACAGTCTCCTAGCGCCTGCATTGACCAGGTACCACAGAAAGCTGTCGCTAAAAAAATATTTGTTAGCAAAATATTCTGTTCTTTTCAGAAACATTTAATGTATCCTCAAGCCTTATGGATTCAATTTGTACCTCCAAGATCTGTATTTTGACATGGATTACCATTTTTGTAGCAGTTAACCTCCCAAGTAGCCTACTAGTTTTTCAAATTTGTCATTAGAAATCAACATGTATTTTATATGGGGGACAACATTCTATTTCACGAGGTGCTAGTAGCAATTGTTGTAAACGACCTCATTGCAATATGGAATCCTTTCATTTTTTTAACAGCTCAGCATCTGCAGGTACTGTGTTACTGCAGTGTAACGTTAGAATAAGAGCAAGAAACACCATTTGCTATGCTTTTCCTCCGGACTATATGTTTGAATAAACAAAATTCATTGCAATTTTTTAGCTTTTAATTTCAAGTGTTGTGTCGAAAATAAATTCAGATCATGTTTGGTCATTGAGCTAACGTTAGGTGCAAACTAGATGCATGTTGATCTTTTGCGTACGTCACACTCCAGTTTGATGTTTCTCTCTCCTTTCTGGCTCAGTTGCCTCGCTAGGAATCAAATAAAAGGAGAGGTCACTCCTTTTTACGCTGTTGTTGGTGCAACCAACAACACAACAGTTTTCGGCATGATTTGCAACCAAAGGAAAAGAGCTCGGCGCTCGTTTGTCTTCCGCTTCGTGTTGCTTAATGGCAGGCGCTTGTTTGTTTTACCCTTCGCCGCGTTGCTATGCGCGCGCAGTGCATTATGGGAGTAAAAGTCCCGGATGTCCGACCTCGAGAATCAGATCACTCGGACATCGCTGTGTATAAGAGGTAAAAACGATATAAATACTGTTCGTTTTCTCACACAAACCGCTCGTTTCGTGTCTTAGGCCATCAATGTGTACTTACGATGGGGAATTGTTTAATTTGGACGACGGGGAATTGTTTTAATTTGGACTCTGTGCATGCTCTTTGAGACAGTGACCATCGACCTGCATTATATGACTGACAGACAAGAACGGTTTGACCTAAAAATATCAAAATTGAAACTACTGCGGAAAAAAAGACACCTACATCTTGGATGCCCTTGAGGTAAGCCAAAACATACCAAAAATTCATTTCAAAGTGAACTATCCCTTTAATGATTTCAATGTGTTTAAAAAATTGGGCGTTTTTTTGTGCATTCTCGCGGTTTTTGACGAGGTTTTGGGCTGGAAAACCTCGCTGGCACCTGGCAACCCTGCCGCCATTATGGACTGAAAACTGAAAGAAAACGCCGAAAAATAATGGGAGTCAATGGCACTGAACCAACTTAACATAACAAAAACTTAACATAACTAAATTTTTTCTGGCCGTCATATCTAAATATGAAAACAATTTAAAATACATTAATGAGGATGACCGACGTTAAATGACAGAAAATGTTACGTTTATGCGTTGGTTATGCATGGCCTAATTACCCTTAGGAAAATAGTATTTTGGGACAAAATATTACTATAGAAGGACTATAAGACTACTATAGAAATACTATAGCGGCTCGTATTTCTATAAGATTACTATAATATTTTGTCCCAAAATACTATAAGATTCCTATAGTACTTTTTCGTAAGGGTAGGCTATGTCCCCCACCGAATCGGCTTCATTAGCCTACCACTTACGGTTTGCAAAGATACAATTATAAAATTACTGCAAACCTCTAATCTATCAATGTTCTATTATGCATTTTCCTTGTTATATGAATAACAGAAATTCATGAAATAATATATATGCAGACACACAGTAATAAGATATTTATTCAAATGTTGATTTTGAAATTAGTGAACATCACCATATGATTTTAAAAAAAAAAAATTATAAATGAACATTTCTAAAGACAGTTAATCTTTTACATAGAATATCACAAAAATATGAACAACTTGTTTTTTCAACATCTTCAGTGAAAGTGCACACAGTGAACGTTTCAATGGCAAGAATAAAAACAATCTATGAATGTCCTATTACAGGCGGAAAGGTAGGCTACAAAAAAAGATGTGCAATCTAGCAAGTGCACACATGAACTATAAACAGTACTAAAATGGAAGTGGTGCCAAGATCTCAGTAATTAATCAGACACGGCCATCTATTGTGTGTGCATTTGTGTATGAGACGGTTTTTTGTGAGAGAAGAGGCATTGATTTTGCCATTGACTGGCGCTAACGATTTCAGCAGCTTTCAGTCCATAATGGCGGACGCGCCTCCGCAGCGCCATCTACAGACTGTTACCCATAACACAACAGAGTTTCGCCTCTTGGGCTTCTATACTCTTTGGTTCGGACTTGACAAGTTCGACTCAGGAGAACGAACTCCCGAGTACGGGAGGACGCAAGTCCGATTATTCTGCAAATGGAACAGCGCGTACTTGATAGCGTCACTCAGCTCGCTCTGGCTACTCTGGTTATCTCTGTATGTAGGCTATATCTAGGCTACAAATAAAACAAAATATGTTATAAACCACCATTCTGCCTCTTTTCATTTTCATTTAAAAAAATCTTAAACATAATGGCCACACAAATGTGGTTCAGGCAACGCAATTGATTATCTTCACTGCATATATTTATAACAACACGAAATATAAAACACAACCCTGACTCTTTTTGTTTTCATTTTAAAAATATGATACATAAAAAAAACATTATAATATTGATCATTAAAACTAACATTTAGCAAAAAGAGACAGGGTTGTGTCATTTTATTTTATTATATATGTACATACAGTGAAGAGAATGTAGGCAACATGTATAATAAAATATTTTATATGTTTTAAATATATAAAATAAAATGACATAACCTTTTTTGTGAAATGTCAGTATTAATGATAAATAATAGCCATTATAAAAGTATAAGTAGCCTAAAAGGTATAAGAAGCTATACAATAATAAAGCAAACGATTCAGTCAAACATAATTAAGTCAGCTCTCTAGGCTACAACGTTAAAGTTAAATAGACTAAATAAAGCTATGAAACTTCACTTTGCCCTCAGCTAAAACGTTTTGCCAGGGAACAAATTATAGATTAATGAGACAAATTAATAAATAAATAAATAAATAAATCGCCCGTCAGATATACACAAGACGATTTATATCTCATGTTAAACCACTAGACTAGAGACATCCGAGCCAGCGGCAAACGTCAGCAGCACTAACCGAGGAAAGGCTGTTCTCGGCGGGGTACATGAGCGCCGAGCGTCCGATTGCCTGGTTCTCACAACTCCGAAAAAGTCAGATCAAATTTTCAAATAGGCGCTATCTTTATAAATAAACCAAAGATTTGAGCTTTAAACAACTACATTCTCGCCTGAAATACTCTTAAAACTACATTTCGTGACACAATTACAGCAGTATTTTTTGCGGGGTTTCTCCTCTGCTCTCACAATAACCGGAAATACGTAATCGTTGTGGAAGCGGAGTTCTTGTCAAGCGTCAACACACCAGAAAAACATAAACCCGGGCAAGTTTAAAATGGATCTACGGAGTCTACACAACTTCATTAACGGATTTGCCAAATATTACATTTGCTGATGTGACGACTCGTGGAGGAAAACTCCGTCACCAAAAAGAAAAAAAGAAATAAAGGGTAAAAAAATGTCCACGAGGAATTTGTCCATAAACATCAAGGTAAGTAGAGAGCGAGGCTAACTGTTACTGAACTGTTAACTAAAATGACACATCATTAGCGTGTCAATAGCTCTTGCTAGTTGCTTGCACCATTTGTTTATGTTGCCTTGACTGCGGAGGAAGTAGATTACCACGACGATTGCGTATTTCCGGTCACAAATAAGTTGTGAGAAAGGTCTTATAATCGCTTGCTGGTTGGTGTGAGATGCATTCTGGGATACCCAGCTGTCTCAAGTCCGCACAATGCTGTGTTCCAGTCCACTTTTAGACACGCACTTGCGAACTTCCCTAAGCACTTCCCCTTGGGGGAATCCCTGCCGCCATTTTGAAGTGCTTTCCACTTCTTGAAGTGGACGAGGGAAGTTTATATGGACAGACCCTCGTTCCCTCGATTTTGACCGAGGGAGCGAGTCTGCTTCAAATGTACACTTCAGGCACCTATATGTCCCACAATGCAGTACGATTGTGACGTCACCACATATCTCATCTAATCACCACCACAACAGACAACTCTATGATATATTAATAATATATTTTTTTAATTTAAAACAATCCAAACACACCTATAAACATTTGGATGCTGCATTAAACAAATTCTTAAAGGGAAAAAAAATGTAAATAATAAATCAACTCCACAGCTGATTCCAAGTGATCAAGGGCTTATGACGTTCCAATTCAGCCCATTGCAGTTTCCGCCAGTAGTGAGCACTCGCAATGACGTACATCCGAGTGAACGAGACGGAGGGAAGTTTGCGAGTGAAGGGCATGACAATTTTGGACTGGAACGCAAGTCACCTCTCGATGCATCCTCGGTAAAAGGGGCGGATCAAGAACACATCCGGGGATTTGAACTGGACTTGGCTAGATGTGAACTTTGAATTGGAACCATAGACAGTATATAAACGATTGGAACGGTACTTGGGCAGCGACTGATGACGTTTCACAAGTCCACAAGAACACAAGTACAGACAAGAAGGCATATTAGGCTTGTTTGAGATGCGCCTTGCCTCGCCTGAAATGTATGCGAGAGTAGGCGGTTGCAGTGAGAGGAGGAGTGAAAAAAGTGCAGGCAAGCCGGACAGTTCTCTATTCTCTTAGTGGATCTGACACCTGCGAGATCAAAGATGGATATCGCGGGATTGACGCTCGTGCAGTGTTGCTAATAAACTGGATGTAATTCAAGTTCTGTTGCTTTTATATGAAAATAAATAACATGAACAAGACACCCAAAGTACTTGTTATTTAATTCCATTCCAAATACATGTTTATCAAAAAAATTTTCTTTAATAGACATGTGTTTTTATTTTTATTTATTTTTTATAAAAAATAAATTGCATAACCCAAAGAAATCGCACTGTCAGATAGTTTGGGAATATTCACACATAACATATACACATAAAACATTATATTAGAGTTTTAAAATCAAACATTTTAAAAGAGAACAATACGTCACAGTTGTTTAAACCAATGAGCATTAAGCTGTGTCGTCAGCAAGTCGTTTCCCATCGTGCTTTTGATCAGCGCAGTCAGTGGAGAGCAACTGCGCTCGACTGCAGAATCCGACACGTGCGCCTTGCGCTCGCGAGAGATTTTTGACATACGTCAGCATGACATCAGAGCAAGGCGGACCGCACTCGGACACATTTCTAACCGGCATGCATCTCGCGCTGTATGGCAAGCCATTTTAAAGGGTTAGTTCACCCAAAAATGAAAATTCTGTCAGTAATTACTCACCCTCATGTTGTTCCAACCCCGTAAGACATTCGTTCATCTTCGGAACACAAATTAAGATATTTTTGATGAAATCTGACAGCTGGATCACTCCTCCATAGGCTTCTAAGGGACTGAAACTTGCTGGCCCAGAAAAGTTATTAAAGAGATCGTTAATATAGTCCAAGTGACTCCAGTGGCTCAATCTTAAGTATATCAAGCGACGAGAATACTTTTTGTGCGCAAAAAAAAATAAAAATAACGACTTTATTCCACTATTCATTTCATTCTCTCTGGGCCTCGAGTTGGTTCACGTAGTGTTTTTGCGCAGCGCGTCAGTGTTGTACGTGACAGGCATTACAGACATGACCAGCGTCGGCCAATAGTGAGCCTACGTGGTGACGAGCTGCGCAAAAACACTACGTGAACCAACTCGAGGCCCAGAGAGAATGAAATGAATAGTGGAATAAAGTCGTTATTTTTGTTTGTTTTTTTGCGCACAAAAAGTATTCTCGTCGCTTGATATATTTAAGATTGAGCCACTGGACTCACTTTGGACTATATTAACGATCTCTTTAATAACTTTTCTGGGCCAGCAAGTTTGAGTCCTTAATTTGTGTTCCGAAGATGAACGAAAGTCTTACGGGGTTGGAACAACATGAGGGTGAGTAATTACTGACAGAATTTTCATTTTTGGGTGAACTAACCCTTTAACATTTAACTTTTAAATGTTAAAAGGGCTTGCCATAGTTTCGACAAGTCACAATTACGTTACAGATATCTTGAATGACAATTCCAACTATCCAAAATGTAATTACGACTAGTCAGAAAGACATTGTTGATATCTACAATGTTAATTCCGGACAGTCAAACTTAGCTTTTAAATGTTAAAAGGGCATGCCATACGCGCTGATCACCGGTGATCGGTTCTGCGCAGATTTTGCTCATCTCAAACAAGCCTATTGAGAAACGGCTAGAGAATGGCCAGGTATCCCAGAATGCATCTCACACCAACCAGCAAGTGTCGGTACACGATCCGTTCCACCTGCACGATCCATACACGCATGCACGTAATTACGTAGTAGAAAACGTCACGGTTTTCCTACACTATCGGAACCACGCATGCGATGGCACAACTTGCGGCATATTTGTGTAACGTTAGTTGTATTGTGTTTAACATTTCACAGCGGGTCTATTTTGATGCTTTTAAATGTAGCTTACGCTATGCATTACGATGTGTTTACGTGGTTGCCAATCCAAAAATAATAAAGGAGTTGTGAGTTGTTACATTAACATACATGATCAGTTTCCTCCATAGGCTACTCTCCTTTGCGATTCACTGCTGTATGGTATTAGGCTTAACTTGCCGTGTTTTGGTCTGAGGTCAGTAGTATTGTCAAAGACGGTTTGTGTCGTTTTTTTATTATTAAAAGCTGCTAATATTAGTTCACTTTTAAGTTGAGTAATTTTGTATTATGGTATGGGTCTATATAGGCTAATATATATCTATATAATCTAAATGAAGAAAATGATCCCTTCAATGTTGTTTACAGAAGACAATAAGGAACATAATATGCATTTCTTTTTTTTTTAAATAATATGCATTTCTGCCTAGACAATTTGCACTTACATGAAGAAAGAACTACGTGGAACAGATCGCGCAGTGTCGTAAATCGTCGCAAAACAGAATTATCATTTGCGCATGTGCGTTTTCTACTGCGTCTACTATGCATGCGTGAAACGGATCGTGCAAGTGGAACGGATCGTGTACCGAGTACCGACAGCAAGCATGAATAGCAGAGGAGAAACCCCGCGTAATTTAAAAATACTGCTGTTATTGTGTCACGAAATGTAGTTTTAAGAGTATTTCAGGCGAGAATGTTGTTGTTTAAAGCTCAAATCTTTGGTTTATTTATAAAGATAGCGCCTATTTTATACGTTTTCGGAGTTGTGAGATCCAGGCAATCGGACGCTCGGCGCTCATGTACCCCGCCGAGAACAGCCTTTCCTCGGTTAGTGCTGCTGACGTTTGCCGCTGGCTCGGATGTCTCTAGTCTAGTGGTTTAACATGAGATATAAATCGTCTTGTGTATATCTAACGGGCGATTTATTTATTTATTTTATTTTTCTCATTAATCTATAATTATCCCTGGCAAAACGTTTTGGCTGAGGGCAAAGTTAAGTTTCATAGCTTTATATACAGGTCCTTCTCAACAAATTAGCATATTGTGATAAAGTTCATTATTTTCCATAATGTAATGATAAAAATTAAACTTTCATATATTTTAGATTCATTGCACACCAACTGAAATATTTCAGGTCTTTTATTGTTTTAATACTGATGATTTTGGCATACAGCTCATGAAAACCCAAAATTCCTGTCTCAATAAATTAGCATATCATGAAAAGGTTCACTAAACGAGCTATTAACCTAATCATCTGAATTCACTAATTAACTCTAAACACCTGCAAAAGATTCCTGAGGCTTTTAAAAACTCCCAGCCTGGTTCATTACTCAAAACCGCAATCATGGGTAAGACTGCTGACCAGAATGCCATCATTGACACCCTCAAGCAAGAGGGTAAGACACAGAAAGAAATTTCTGAACGAATAGGCTGTTCCCAGAATGCTGTATCAAGGCACCTCAGTGGGAAGTCTGTGGGAAGGAAAAAGTGTGGCAAAAAACGCTGCACAACGAGAAGAGGTGACCGGACCATGAGGAAGATTGTGGAGAAGGACCGATTCCAGACCTTGGGGGACCTGCGGAAGCAGTGGACTGAGTCTGGAGTAGAAACATCCAGAGCCACCGTGCACAGGCGTGTGCAGGAAATGGGCTACAGGTGCCGCATTCCCCAGGTCAAGCCACTTTTGAACCAGAAACAGCGGCAGAAGCGCCTGACCTGGGCTACAGAGAAGCAGCACTGGACTGTTGCTCAGTGGTTGCTCAAATTTTGCATGTCATTCGGAAATCAAGGTGCCAGAGTCTGGAGGAAGACTGGGGAGAAGGAAATGCCAAAATGCCTGAAGTCCAGTGTCAAGTACCCACAGTCAGTGATGGTCTGGGGTGCCATGTCAGCTGCTGGTGTTGGTCCACTGTGTTTTATCAAGGGCAGGGTCAATGCAGCTAGCTATCAGGAGATTTTGGAGCACTCCATGCTTCCATCTGCTGAAAAGCTTTATGGAGATGATTTCATTCTTCAGCATGACCTGGCACCTGCTCACAGTGCCAAAACCACTGGTAAATGGTTTACTGACCATGGTATTACAAGACCCAACACTCTGGATGAGCTTAAGGCCGCTATCGAAGCATCCTGGGCCTCCATAACACCTCAGCAGTGCCACAGGCTGATTGCCTCCATGCCACGCCGCATTGAAGCAGTCATTTCTGCAAAAAGGATTCCCGACCAAGTATTGAGTGCATAACTGAACATAATTATTTGAAGGTTGACTTTTTTTTGTATTAAAAACACTTTTCTTTTATTGGTCGGATGAAATATGCTAATTTATTGAGACAGGAATTTTGGGTTTTCATGAGCTGTATGCCAAAATCATCAGTATTAAAACAATAAAAGACCTGAAATATTTCAGTTTGTGTGCAATGAATCTAAAATATATGAAAGTTTAATTTTTATCATTACATTAGGGAAAATAATGAACTTTATCACAATATGCTAATTTATTGAGAAGGACCTGTATTTAGTCTATTTAACTTTAACGTTGTAGCCTAGAGAGCTGACTTATGTTTGACTTAATCGTTTGCTAGTTTCTGGCTACTTATACTTTTATAATGGCTATTGATCATTAAAACTGACATTTAACAAAAAAGGTTATGTCATTTTATTTTATATATTTAAAACATAAAAAATATTTTATTATACATGTTGCCTACATTCTCTTCACTGTATGTACATATTTAATAAAATAAAATGACACAACCCTGTCTCTTTTTGCTAAATGTCAGTTTTAATGATCAATATTATAATGTTTTGTTTTTTTTATCATATTTTTAAAATGAAAACAAAAAGAGGCAGAGTGGTGGTTTATAACATATTTTGTTTTATTGTAGCCTAAATAATAATATACATAAAGAGATAACCGGAGTAGCCAGAGCAAGCTGAGTGACGCTATCAAGTACGCCGCTGTTCCATTTTCAAAATTATCGGACTTGCGTCCTCCCGTACTCGGGAGTTCGTTCTCCTGAGTCGAATTTGTCAAGTCCGAACTAACAAGGACTCAAGTTCTAAGTTTGCGTACTTGGTATTGAGAAACGGCTAAAGTCCATCGTCTGCACAGTGCACACTTCAGAATCTCGCCGGAAGAAGTAGGTTGTCCGGGACCTGGGTACTTTTTTTTATTATTATTGAATAATATGTCATGTACAAACAACATTGCAACAAAAATATATCATTACAATATGACAGGATAAGGTGCAAAAGTCCATTACATGAAAATAAAGTAAAAGAAAAAAAGGGAGCTAGGGCTTACTCTTCAAGTCATATTCTTCTATTCTAGCTAAAAGTATTTTTGCATTTTTACTTTTCATCATTTTTAGAGCATTTGTAGGAAAGAAACTCTTTGTGAAATTCACAAAACTTAGGTTTTACTTTCTTGCCTACACTTTCACGAGTAGGCCTACTGTGAATTCAGACATGCTTCTATTGTCACTTACGCCATTGTGTGGCTTACTGTTTTTCGCCTATGATATAGTACATTAGTATGCTAAGTCGGGTGCTGCCAAAGAAGTGTTTCAATTTAGATTTATAGTAATAATTATTATTTTGATTATTATAGTTTGGTTTGTAGCTTCTTCCAAAAATGTATGGCGAACACCATGAATCAAACATGTTAAACGAATTAGCAACTTTCTTTTCAGAAACAAACAGCCATGTGGTTTATTGAAAATGAATCCACCCAAACCCCTTACCTACATTAAGGTAAAATAAAGGACATCAAAAGGGACTTGGCAAGGAATAAACAAAAAAGACAAGAGAGGAATATACAGTATACAACACACTCTTCCCTATAAATGTTATCGGTCAGCTGAGGCATTTTACACAGTTAGTCATTTGAAGACATGCCACTCAAATTGAATCAGCTTGCCATTAAGTAAGGCACATAACACATCAGACACATCATTGTATGCTTTTGAGTGCAAGAACCAAGGTTACTTTATACATAATGTTAACAAGAGCTAAGATACCACAGAAAGACTAACAACACCAAAGAAAAGGAATCCAAAAGTTTAATGATTTCTCAAATAAACGCCATCTGAATTTTTTCAAATATACACATACACCAAATATGCCTCAACCTGAATAGATACAGCATTTTTCAAAAAAGTATATGCTCCCATATGAGGAAAAAAAATGTAGTATTGTTTATTTTGTATGTTTTGAATAATTACAGTCATCTACTGCCAGGAGAAAACCCTCAGCATATCAATGAATCAGACCAGAAAAGATATCAATGGGAAAAGTCTGTTATTAAATAGGTAATTTTCTGCAACTATTCGGACACAGCACCAAACAATACATGATGGGCAGTCATATATATATATATATATATATATAAATAATTAAGCTAATGTATGTCAGTTAATCCAGGGTTTTTTGTTTGTCATCAAACCATTATGGCATTGTCAACAAGCTGTAAAAATGTTTATGTTGGAAGTACTGAATAACATTCATCTAACAGAACATATTAAGATCAAAGTTTGAAGCAAACAACAGTACCGAACATATTTAATATATCAGACGAGATGAGAGAAAGTTGACCATGAATATGAAACTTGTGTTGGCAAACATGCTAATTTCATAAAAAAAAAATAAAAAAAAAAACTTTCTGAAGTCAAATAAGAAACAAAAATTAGAAACATTAATGCATTACATAAATATGAATGGCCAAATATTTAAGGTTCACATCATATATTGTCATCAGATTGTATTGTCTTATTTACTTTAAAAACCTGCTTCATATCTATTTTTTTTTGTAACTCTTGTTTTTCTAGACTTATTTTAGCCATACTGCAAGAGCCACAGTAACTCAGAAAATTTGTTTTGTAGTGTTAACCCTCTGAAGGTACATGGGTTTCCCTACACAAGCCAACAAGGACAAGCAATGAAAGTCTGTCAGATTGGGTAAATTCACATAGCCCATGCCTTGAGTTCTTCCATGTCATCCTCATCCTCCTCTTCTCTCTTTTTGTGGGCTGGAGAAACACAAAGACAGATGGTTATTGAGAGTTTCCACAGGGGAACCTCTCTGCATGTTAGTATTTAGGACTATTAAAGTGGTATTCCACTTTTCTTTAACTTAACAAAGTCCAACTTCATATGTAAAGTTTACTTTTGATTTAAAATTATTTTTTAGTTTGTGAGATACAAAACAAATCATTACCAATCTACAATAGTCAGTCAATAGATTTTTTGGTAACACTTTACAATAATTTTTATTAGTTAACATTAGTAAACTACCTAAGTTAACATGAACTAAGAATGAACAATACTTCTTTAGCATTTGTTTAGCAAAGGTTGTATTTGTTAACATTAGTTAATGCACTGTGAACTAACATGAACAATGAACAGTTGTATTTTTATTAACTAACATTAACAAAGGTTAATAAATACAGTAACAAATGTATTGCTCATTGTCAGTTCATATTAGTTAATACATTATCTAATGAACCTTATTGTAAAGTGTTACCGATTTTTTTTAATAGACTTAAATCACATGAATTTTGGTACTATGTTGATGTGTAATGAACAGCATGAAACGAACCGACAGCTGTTTTTTTGGGTAATGGATTTGAAGGCACACTGGGCAGGGGGATATCCTCTGTGCCACTAATTTCCAGCAGGTTCTTGTCCAGTTCCTCCTGTTCCAACTCCTCCAATTCAGCCAAGAGCTCATCCTAAAAAAAAAACAAGAATCTTATTGTTCATTCAACATCTGTAAAAAACTGCACTTGAAGAGAATGTTGGAGCAAAAAGCAATGAGGGACACATCTATGTAAAATGTATTAACAACCATTTCACCTTAATCAGAGGTTTAGGTATAACTGTTCACACCTGCACTGTGCAACAAAAAAGTCCAGTAGTGAAAATACGTCTATTGCTAATTTTTTTTATGTTGAACTGAAAAATTAACAATAGTTAATTTCTAATTTCCTAAGTATCTGCTTCATTTTCCTTTTGCTTTATTGTTAGCAGCATAGAACTCTACAAGTTTGTGTTAATCTTGATGATCATGTTCTCCAGCATGATTTAAGATGACCCTTGTGCTTCAATGTAAGCAAAAACATCTGAGTCACATGTCACAAATGTTCTTAAAATAATGCAGTCATAATGTTTTTTATTCCAAAACTTTCTGTTGGGGTTGGGCAACACTGCAGACCACATTAAAAAAAAACTAACCTCATCAAAGTCTTCTCCAAAACCTACTGGTCTTGAAATGGCATCAGAAATCTCCTGCGCCAACTCCTGCTGGTCTGTGATGTCTTGCATGAGGTCATCCACTTTGTCTAGATCCCTGAAAACATTCAATAATATCATTATGTGCTGCATTCTGTGCTAAGGAATCAACAGGCCATTTGAATCAGGTATCTTACATATTTTCATGGGCTGTCTTCATGGCCTTGGCAGCAAAACCCATGTTTTTAAGCACTTCTGTGTTTGTATTGGCATTCTCTAATGCTTCTCGCTGGAACTCAATAGTGGAGAGAGTTCCATCTATCTGAGCTAGTTGCTTTTCATATCGCTTCTTTCTTTTCAGGGCCTGTAAAGCAGCTTGAGAAAGAAAGAGACAGACATGCACACCATCACTTAATGGTAAAAAATATAAATACTAATTATATATAGGGTTAATTCAGGCTAATTGAGACATTTTCCCCATTCATCTGAATGGCAATATATTTACATCCCATGAAAAAATAAATAAAATAAAATCACCTAGATTCCCACATATGTAATTAACTTTTTCATTCAACCTTAACATTCAACCATACCCAAATAAGAAATTCCCCGCATGTGAGATGTTTACAATACACTCGATGCAGTTAACCATGTTCCCTGTTAATGGCTGTTCTTTCACAACAAATCACATGACACTAATCAGACGTAACTAAGTGATATGAAATCCAATCCTTTATTAAGTCAAAACTCTTTTATTCAGTTTCGTGACAGCAGGGATTTTAATGTTCCTATCCACGTTCTTCCATGTATATGTATACGTTCTTCTACCCGACATAGGTTTTATTTTTATAAATCGACTTCATAGTTTCGATTATCACTCAGTTTAGGTCAAGTGACGCATGGGTGTAGCTACCCAACCATACTGAAATCGACGACAGGTAGGGCGAAAGAAGAGGGTAGCTTTCTTTTTAAAGTTATTTAACACACATATGACAAAACGGGACGATTCGTTTTTAATACATACCTCGTTTGTTTTTCGTGCCGTTTTTCTTTGCCGTTAATAGCTCCGCATCAATTTTTTGCTCTAAGTACTCTTGTTTCTTGGTTAACATCTCTTCTGTCTCACGGAGTTTCTGGATTGCTTCTTGTGGATTTGGGCCTTTGCCGCCTTTCCCCCCACCGCCAAACAATTTGCCGAAAACGGACATATTGTTTTATATTATCCGAAAAACTAAGAAATCCCTCTGAGTCTGTTTGTTTCTAGACACTACTGGTAACGTCAATCGCTGTTCCGTGTTCAGTTGTTGATTGTCTTACTTCCGCCTTCAGGCCTGCTGTCGTCATGAAACTCGTCATGGTCAGGCCACCTATCAACGCTGCAGCTGCTGGAAAGTGATTGTCAACATGAACAGATATTTGGGAGGGGGGGGTTATGAGATAACTAACTGATACTATTTGTTATTACGAGCATGAAGTCAAAAGTATTGACAGTACAGTAAACTTTATAATTCTGAATGTCAACTTCTTTACCCTCATCCTTCCCTCACACTTTTTATTTTTTTTTCACACATCTTTCCCTCGGGGCTCAAAATTACCTGAAGCCCTAAAATTATACTTACTTTTTTTGCTTTTCTTTTTTACTTTTACTTTTATGTTTTTTTACTCTATTTTTACTTATTTTATTTCATTTTGATAATATTTAATCTATTTTTTAATGCAATTTTTATGGAAATTTTTTGTTATTGTATTTACCTTTAAATTACTAGATTTGATCGATAAGTATTAAATAAATAGTAATTTAAGTACATTCCTCACATTCTTTCAACTAAAATTCAAAATAACTCAATTTCATGCATAACTTTTAATTCAGCTCAAAATATCTTACATTTGGTGTCGTTGCCGACCTCTTGTGGAAAAAAAATTATATAACATGATATTTCATGACTCTTGCCACTAGATGGCCTTATAACTCTATATGGAGCAAATGAGCTGGGCTGGGTTTCCCCAGAGAATGTCTGTTACTTCCGGTTTCTGGACTGGCTGCAGTAACACGTCTCTGTCCATGCGGGGGCGCTCGCAGGCGAGTGCAGAATGAATGGAAGTCATTCATTCTGAATTCATTCATTCATTGACGCTAAACCATCAAAATCCACTTTTCTCAGGATATAATTTTTTGTCTAGTAATTTGAATGTTGTATTCGAAAGGAGATGCAAAGAAATTACACATTGCTGGGTGTTAGATTTTTTAGAGTCACTTATTTGCTTTAAAAAGTATTTTAAAATGTCAATGACGTCATACACATCGTACGACCAGAGATACTGCTTGACGGCAATCCTTCAGTCGCTTTGGTGCTTTTGCGCTCGGAACTTTCTTTTCTCTCGAGGCATCGACAACACAGCCGACACAGGTAAATACACGTGCTAGAAGAGTTTTTGTTTTGTTTGTTTCTGGTCTGTGAACAGTGATAAGGTAAAGCTAAGAGTGGTCCAGACCAACCTTCCGAACGTATGACTTACAGAAGGTATACTTAACTAAGAACGTTTCGGGAAACATGTATAACGATATGTATAACGATAAGGTACAGCTTAAGGTGTAACCAGATAAGGTACAGCTTAAGGTGTAACCAGAACCAGTTGGATCACTGCCGAGCATTGTTTCTGGTTCTGGTTACACCTTAAGCTGTACCTTATCGTTATACATGTTTCCCGAAACGTTCTTAGTTAAGTATACCTTCTGTAAGTCATACGTTCGGAAGGTTGGTCTGGACCACTCTTAGCTTTACCTTATCACTGTTGCAGGTCTATACGAATATCAGGGCCGGCCCGAGGCATAAGCGAACTAAGCGGCTGCTTGGGGCCGCCTCGCCACCAGGGGGCCCCCTATCGAGTTTTTTTATTTTTTTATTTTTTTTACATATTAATTAACTTAAACAAGTGACATAAATGAATGAAAGGATTAATAATTCAAGACAAGAAAATTCTGATTTCATGATCAATATACCTGCCTACAACTGCTGTTGTGTCTGCCAGTGTTTGAGTCATGCGCATAACCTCGCGTGCATAGACAATTTGTGCGCAAAGTCACGGTAATGTTAAGCCATGTCACAAAAATTGTGGATTTGGATGGTAAACTATTCTTTATCATAGGCTTTGTACTTCACTCACGATCCAATATCGACGGAAAAAATCATCCTCTTCACACGCGCAAAAATGTGCTTGGAAACATCACAGTGGAAGATTACAAAGCTGGAATATGTTGTGTGTGTGTGTGTGTGTAAGTCGCGGGCGCGATCGAACAGTGTAAACATAAAAACATACTCCGTCATGTTCATAGGCTACAAGACATCATTCAAACTGCAAAGTGTTGCAAAACGATGGAGGATATTTTGCAAATAATTGTTTTAATATGTTTTGTGACAGTTTGTTTTCAGAAGTTTCCAAGAGTTAGTAAAAGAGTAAAGAAAAAGTTAAAACTTTAAGTATCTATTTTTTATTAAGTATTTATTTTGTATTAATAGGCTACATAACCTCATTGTATTTATTGATTGATTGATTGATTGATTGATTGAAAACTTTATTGAACAACAACAATCAACACGAAGTGTTCAAAAGGATAAAAACACAAAAAAGCCCAAAGGCTTGTTTCCATTGTGGTCCTTAAGATGGAAGATGAGTAACAAGTACATGGACTAACAACATTGAGGACAATGAAGAAAGGGGGCATAAAAAAAATAAAAACACAAATAAAAAGAACGAAACAAGGACTAAATTCCCAGATAGACAAGATATTAATTTATAATGTAACATTATAGCGTGACTATAATGTCAATAATCGTCAAGCACAGGTGACTCTGCGTGGTGGGAGGGGGCCCCCAAATCAAATTCTGCTTAGGGCCCCCAAAAGGCTCGGGCCGGCACTGCGAATATAATTCTGAAGTTTTAATACACCCAGACAGTGTTCAATTAGGCTAATTCAAGTGTTTTCATGCAAAGAATAAAATTGTTATTACACTGATTATTGTTAGATTTTTAATTATATTATTATACAATATTATTCATTTAATTAAAGAGCGCCTTTAAAGGCCAGTGAAAGCAAAGGCTACTGTCAGTTAAGTCCTATTCGGACGCTAATATTGTTTCTCATGGGCTCGTACGGTATTTTAAACATTTACAGGGGTAAGTCGGTGATTTTAGTGCCGTCCGAATCCATAATATCAGTGTTTTTTCTCACCCAACCCGCGTAAAAATCCCTGGCCAAATTAGTAGGCCTACCTACTGTTTTTTGACAAACAGGTCGTGTGATAATTTAATTGCCGTCTGAATCCACATCTCTGAGTTTACAAGAAGAGATTCAAAATTCACTGTTTAAATCCTTTTGGATCACTGCCGAGCACCGTACGTTAGATGTACACTTTTATTACTGAAATGCTGGAAAGTATTTACAAGAACAATATTTCATCGCAGCTCCACCGCAGCGAACAAAAATGGGAAAGAGAAGAAAGCACGTAAAAATTTGAAATGGTTATTATGGCAGCAATATATGATACAATTTTAAAATATGTAGGCTAGGCTATTATAGGCTATTATAATTTGGATTATTTTTTATAATATCCCATGAGTCCTAATAAATGCAATTTCAACTATTTCTGAAGTGCTTCTTTTATAAAGAACACCGCTTTCTCACATAAACAGCCCCTGCAAGAGAGAATAATTGATTCTCGAGCCATCGATATCAACCAATTCAGCACCATCGCCACGGACAGCACTGGGTAACGTCGCACGTATATCTTAAGCAGCTTCCTAAGGTATGGTTGGGGGAACACGCCTAGAAATGGTATACCTTCAGTCAAGTTATAGCCTACCTTAAGAGTCTTCGTAGCTCATGAGACAACGTTATCGGGAAACCCAGCCCTGTTCCGCTAGGTCCTAAAGTCAGTTCCTCTTCAGTATTCTATGCAGATCTATGATTCAGATACACATGTAGACATTCTATAAAAAAAAATTTTTTTATTAAGTTTTAGCTTTTTTTTTTTTGAATTTTGATGTTTTTCTATGTATTCTGAAGCATTCCTCGCATTCCATTAATTCCTAAGGGGGTCAGATTGACCCGCGAGGGAAGGATTTGCTACCACAAAACTCCTCGAATCCATTCTAATTTTTTGTGTATTTGTGGTTCAAGTGTGACAAAAGTCCTAGGGACCTTGGACCCCTCTTATGAACACTCAATTTAAAAATAAATAAATAAATACATTTCGGTTGTCTTCGTCATTTTTGTATGTTTAAACGATATCAAAACAATAAAAATTTGATAACAAAAATTAAATAAACTAATTCCGGGTCAAAATGACCAGAGGGAAGGGTTAGGGTTAATAAATGCAGAATGTCGAAATCTCCTCCTTTGAATATTGTTTTCCTTAACAAACTTGTTATTTTAATGAAGTCATTTAAAAATGTTTTTAAAAAAGAAAAAGAAAAGCAGCTGCTGAACAGTAAAATTACAACTGATGTCCAAACATGATGATTTCAGTCAACTTAGTGAATTTAATTTATGAGTTTACATTTTACAGAACCTTACATGGGTTTACAAGAGGCCTTGGCCAAATTTAGGCCATTATCTTAATGAAAATATTCATGTTTAAGTGAAAGAAACTATTTATTGAAAAACAATTATTTAAATAATAAATAAATCACTCAATACAGCAAAGACCAGATAGACAAAATATTTAATTAACTGCAGTTCTACTTATTATTAATATTATTTTTAAATTTTAATATATTCTTGGCATAAGATATGTATGGACGGTTTGCACTGAGAGGGAAAAAGACTAAATGCAAAGCTGTTATGTTCTGTTGTGTAAAAACCTATGTAGCATACTGTTCTAATAAATTTATGTGGATGCATTCTAATCAGTACATTTGAATTACACAATACATTTTGATATAAAGGAAATTATCTTTACACATGTTTTTGATCAAATTAGGGTGAGAAATAACTTGGTGAGTGGCATACATTTAAAATGTAGCTGCCTCTTTAACTTTCCCTTCCCCCATTACAGGTGTTATTTATTTTAGAATGTAGTTAAACATACATGCTTAATTTCAGTGTATTGCTGACAAATTTAGTAGTCGTCCAGTGTTACGACCCAAAACTTTTTCGATTTATCTAGGGATATTAAAGGTCCTGTTCTTCGTGATCCCATTTTTCAAACTTTAGTTTTACTACATAAATAACCTGTAAAATTATAAAGCTCAAAGTTCAATGCCAAGCGAGATATTTTATTTAACAGAAGTCCCCTTTCAAAGCCTACAGCGAACGGCCGGTTTGGACTACATCCCTCTACTTCCTGCTTTAATGATGTCACTAGAACAGTTTTTTGACTAACCTCCGCCCACAGGAATACACCAAAAAAGGGGGCGTGGTCTTGTTGCGCTCCCACGGAGAAGAGGAAGAGTTGCGTTTGTAGATTTTCAACTTTTAATAAATAAATTATTATAATGCATGGCAACGATTTCTTTTACACAACATGACAGCTTTTAAGGCTATATTCATGGTGAAAATAAAGTGTATTTATATAAAGTTGTTTGGATGAAAACAATTTCAAAAGAACTATACACAACAAAAAATTATTTAATTAGGTGTTACAGTACTTTTTGTATTTCTTTGCAGCAGATGTTTTCAACCTCCATTGGCATTTTGTCACAGTTACCACATGTGCACCTATAAAACGTATATTACTAATCAAAACTCGTGCTCACGTGTAACTAAGGTAGGAATAAACAATGCACTTATTTTAAAAATTCAACAACACCATCGTTAATTCGACAGACGGACAAAACCATATATACCACAAGCTTTTATAACAGTTTAATTTAACCAATTCAAGGTAACAGCCAAACGTAAAAGTATGACAACTACTAAATAAACAGCTTACCATTGTGAAACATCCTGCAAAAGTCGTGCTTGAACAGGTTCTAATCGATCCTAATTCATCTATGTTCTCCGGGTCTGATTCCGGCTCAAATTGATAAGGTAATATTAAAGACATGTTTACAATAACACTGAGCGCATGCACCTCCACGTTATGGTAAGAGGCGTGACCTTTCCGGACAACGTGCGCTAAGCTGCTGTCGAATCACAACACAGGAACCGCTGGCACAATCAGAACTCGTTACGTATCCGATTGTTAAGTCTGACGTCACGCGTGACGTTTAGCCTTTTCCGGGTCCAAGCGCTCCGCTCGTCCAGAAAATAACAATGGCGGAGCCTGTAAATTTATTTACGATTACGTCCTTCTTTAGTGAGGCACCCTTGGCGGTCAAAAAGGGTTTAAATTCTTTTAACTCCAACAGAGTGGTTAGTGTAGCTCATCACTCAGGTGGCATAATTAAGGGTAGAGTCCAGGCATCAATGAAAAAGAAGATTTACGAGGTTGAGGTGAGTTAGCTGTAAGCTAGCTAGCTAGTTGACATCATTTGATATTCCATGTTCTGGATGAGGTATTTCAAAAGAAAACATGTTCAGGACTGCTATAACTGTGGATGTAAACGAAGATGAAATGGCAAAATATGTGACTGCCATGTTTTAGAGGGTTAAGTTAGTGAACTTAGGCTAGTCAATTTAGTAATGTTAGTATGATCTGACAGCCCCGGGATGGCTACAGAAGTATAAGGTTAAACATAGTGCTGGCGGCAATGTGTTTTAGAAGTGTTAGGGTGAGGGTTAAATTGTTTTCAATACAGGTTCACGTTGAGGGCCAAGCAGTCAAGTACAGCACATGCGAGTGCCCAATCGGCAGAGACAAGTGCCATCATATGGCAGCTTTGTTGATTTGGGTTGAGAAAAATGTGTCCCGCACCGACGTGGAATGTGTGTGGAAGAAGGCCAACACTCCGAAGGGGGACGAAATTGCATCCAAGAGAGTGTCTGAGATGACACCAACCACAACACGAGGTTTGTAATAAGTTTGTTGATGTTGCCTGGTTTTAATTATTTTCTTAAATACGTAATGTGGTTTAAAGCTATATTGCTAATAAGATTAATCATATTTATGAAACTCTTCTAACATACACTCACAGTGTTGTAATTCAGCTAAAAATCATGACCGTGAGCTTTATCACCACATTGAAATATAGTTGCAAGACAGTGAGGCTGAGATGTACACTGTGATTTTTTTTTTGTTTTTGTTTGTTTTTTTAAAGCTTAGATTTTGTGCTATAAATGAATGATCATAATAAAAGGCTGTTAAATTGAGAAATCATCATCACTTGAAACGATCTTAAATACTACTATTCATTTTTATAACCAGTTTTATACCATTATTTCAGCTGGCATCAAAAGACCTGTCACCCAGGAGGACAAAGAATGGGCTCAGGTGTCCTTATTGCAACTTGGGCATTTTACAGGGATGGGGTGGATTTTGAGTCCAGAGACGCCTCAGGTATTTTTTTTTTTTACTTTTGTACTTTCATGTTCCCTTAAAATTAGTAGAAACATTACAATAACACTACATTAAATCAATGACAATTCAGCTAGGATTTTGTCATCCAACACATAATTTTGTACAATGTTATGTTTAATCATTTCTTGATTCAAACTGTTTATTATAGTTAAAAACTAACATTACATAATTTAGGCTCATGAAAAATGTGGTAAACTACACACATGTATGTATGTATGTAAACCATTGCTTTCATTTCAAATGTATTTTGTAAACACAATGTGGCTAAGTATGTGGACACCTCACTGACTTCACAACTTGTGCCTAACTTTAAATCTAGACTCTCCCAATCAAGACATTTGATGGGCTGGTGACCAGCCCAGGTTTTGTCCAAGCTGAGGACAAGGCTCTATATGTGCTGTCAATGCTTGCTGTCAATGATCAGGAGAAGCAGCAGATTGAGGAAGCAACAGTTGGCCAGGCTAAGAACGCATCATGGTAAGAAAGCTTATTAATAAAAACAAAATTCTGGTGGTTCTGAGAGCAAAAGACTCTGAAACTTTAACACATGGAAAAAGACAACACAAGCATAAATAAGTTAGCCCTGATGACATTCTGCTGTCCTTACTCTAAGACAATCCTGAACACCTTGATTAGCTGGATTATTAGTGTTGAAGCTTAACTCTGAAGGGCTTTGGCACACCAGGAACTGAGTTTGACACCCCTGCTCTAAAAGAATGTTAGTTGCTTTAGAAAATGCACTGCAAAATGTCATGTCAGATGTTTTTTTCATGAAACTGTAATGCCAATTATTGTGCAACAATGGTCTCTCTTGTGGCTGGTTTCTTTTAACAGGTTTGCATATCGCAAGAAAAGGATAACCGCAAGTAATTTTGGTTTGGTCTTGGCAGCAGTCAAGCGGAAGTCTTACCCGCCTTCCTTATTCAAAACCCTGCTTGGCCAGTACAACCTCAAAGAAGGATCTAAAGTAAGTTGTAGTATAGTGAATATTTAAAATGAAGGCATCTGTGTCTATGAATACACTTATTAAGACTAAGTGGTATTTGTCCCCTCCCCCCAAGGCATGTGATTGGGGAATCCTCCATGAGCCAAGGGCGAAGCAGGAATACACTGAGCGCACTGGTGTTGTTATACAAGAGAGGGGACTGTTCCTATCTGATACCGGCCTGCTTGGTGGATCTCCGGATGGGACGGTGTCCGGAAACTGCGTGATTGAAGTCAAGTGTCCGTGGTCAGCCAGAACCAAGACTATCCTGCAGGCTGCAGAGAATAGGGACTTTTTCCTGGAGTTTGATGAAGCAGTTGGTTCCCTGGCACTAAAACAAACTCACAACTACTGGCATCAGATCCAGGGAAACCTGCACCTGACCGGAGCTAACAGCGGTCACCTGCTTGTGTGGACTCCTCTTGACCTTGTCCTTCTGCCAGTGCTCAAAGACCCAACATGGGCTGTTAACATTAACATTCTGGAAATATTTTATAAAGATGTTTTCCTACCATACATTCTCTCACAGTTGTAAGTACTGTTCAATTTGAAAATAAATGAGAATTTTGCATTTCACACAAGCAAGGCATTTATTTATTATACACGTTTGTAGGACCTTCATGCTACACACATAACTTTTAAATGTAACATTTTATTTTACAGTGTCCTTTTTACATGTACTTACCATAGCAATAACAGTACATTAAGCATAAATACATGCAACTAACCCTCAACCAATCCTACCCTAATATTACTCAGTACTTCAATATATAATTATACTGTAACACTGACACCTTAAAATATAGAGTAACCAAATAAAACTATATATACAGTTATTTATATACAGACATATGTATTACACCCATTAACCTGTATTTTGAATTTTATTTATCTGATTTCTGCAAGCAAATATGCAGAAACGAATGTATGTACAACAGTTAAAGGGATAGTTCACCCAAAAATGAAAATTAGCCCATGATTTACTCTCCCTCAAGCCATCCTAGGTGTATATGACATTCTTCTTTCAGATGAATACAATCGGAGTTATATTAAAAAATGTCCTGGCTCTTCTAAGCTTTATAAGCTTATGCTAAAAGAGTAACCCTTGAACTTGACGCACAACGTAATGACGATGGCTTCAGGGTGAGTAAATCATGGGCTAATTTTTTTTTTTGGGTTCACTATCCCTTTAAGCTCAATACCTTTAACTCATCCAATTTCACGGAGAATGGGTGTTTGTAAATTTGTAAGACACGCACACACTTTAAGAATTTTGTTAATATTTTGTTTGAACTGGTACGGAATGTGGTCCAAAATATGAAACAATTTCAGTCGCTGAATTGAACGCTCCACATGTATCCTAGCTTTTGAGATGAGTCTGTTATTGTTCACTTCCTCCTGCGTAAACTGTCCATTGACGAGAAAAGACGGGATGTTCAGGGAAACTCCTTCTGGCAAAATGTCCCGAATTGTGAAGCCCTTGTCTGCCATTACCATATCACCAGGATTTAAATGTTGGAGAAGTCCATAGTCAGATGTTATTGCCTTGTCTGAGGCACTCCCACCGTACAGGTCACTGGCAAAAGTAATAACTCCGTTAGGCGCAACACCGATTAAAGCCTTAAGAGTGGTTCGTCCTTTGTACTGGCTGTACAAATTACACTGTGCATCAAGTCTGTGTGTTAGAGACGGCAACCTCTGTGCAGTCGAGCACGATCCTACAGTTGGGGAAGGGCTGGAAGCAGTATGGCAGTGATGTTTGATTCTTGGCTGTTGAGGGGATGTTGTTCTCAAGCAAACCGACATACAAAACATCATACAGGGCACTAATGATGGTGGTGAAGATGTTGGTTACTGTAGCTGTGCTACAATTAAACCTTGTTGCAAGGTCTACTTGGCCGCAATTTAGTCTAAGCTTCATTAAGGTCAGGAGCAATTGATCAACTAGGGGCATAATTTGGACAGTCCAATCAGAATGATATTGTAACTCAAATTTAGAAAGAAGTGCTTCCAAAAACAGGACAGTGGCAGCATCAGGCAATCCAGTAAAATATTGAACTCTGTCAGGGCTGGAAGAAATTTGACTAAAGGAAAAAGTTTGCTTCTGTTTCTCCAATTGTCCTCAAGTGCCACAAGACTTTTTGAAGTACATGGGGTCTCTGCAGTTACCATGTCAGCATCCGTTCCCTCATCCTCACCACTGCTTGGGACCATTTGTTTCTTCCGTTTAGGGAGATGGCTGAGGTGCTCAGGGAATTGGAAAGTCTTCCCCTCATTCCAAGCAAATCGCGATGGCCCAGCAGCTTTTCCATTGGGGAAATGCCAACTGCACACCCTAGAGTTGCAGTTTGGGGTGAAGTTTTCACGTCTGTAAAAATTATAAACAAAATAAATTTTAATATTACTTAAATTATTTGTCATGTGAACACACTACAATAACATTAAAGCAGTCATTGGCAATAATTGCTGTCTACAAATGTTTTGTTTCAAGTGTGTGCACTGTACACTGTAGTTTGTGTCCGTTTTTATTTAGCTTGTTGTCCTGTTAGTTTATGCTTGTTCTGTGTATGTATACTGAGAGCAAAGATCAGAGTCAAATATGTAAACATACTTGGCCATTAATCATGATTCTGATCTTATATCTCAGACTCCCTCCAACAATACTCAATTATTATAGCAAGAAAAAACATTAAACCAGTTAAAGTATGATAATATGCTAACATTTCTCATTAACGTTACACCCATTTACCTGTTTTTTTACTTTTAAATCTGATTTCTTCAAGCAAATTTGCAGAAACGAATGTGTGTACAATAACTTACAGTTAAAGGAATAATAGTTCACTAAAAAAAAAAGAAAATTACCCCATGATTTACTCACTCTGAAGCCATCCTAAGTGTACATGACATTCTTCTTTCAGACAAATACAATCGGAGTTATATTAATAATGTCCTAGATGTATTATAGAAATTAGTTAAACTGGTCTAATGGGTTTTTTCTTGCTACGTACACACATCTTAGTGCTTCAGCTTATCTTTGACTATTGCCAAAGCTAATCTTAGCTAGCTAGTTTCATCTTAACTAGGCAGCACAGAACAATGTCTGACAACTCTAACATGATGCAAGATTTGGGTTTATAACAACAAACAACACATAAAACCCATAGACTACATAAGCCTTTTTCTCATAGCACTGGTTTTGCTTTGGCGCCAGTGGGTGCTAACGTTAGCACCAACTGGCGCCAAAATTTCTTCATTCATTTAAGATTTGTAACTTACCTTATCAACTGCAGCCATTTCCTCTTCTCTTTGTCGTCACAGGGAAATCGGTAAAATGACAACTGAATGTCGCTTGTTTTTTTAAACTCAGATCTGTTCAAACAACACGGAACACAGCACTGCGGCATTGTAAAAACACTAGCGAACGCGGTAGGTAGGTAGGGAGGACGCGGACTTTGGACCCGGAAGCAGTATTATCGGAGAGTGGTTACGTCACGACTTAACAACCGAATAGAGCTGGTAAGTCCCGCCCCTTCCGCTAACCCCACTGGACCTCTAGATTGAAAAATCGTCAATGCAAGTGAATGTGAGAAAATAATAATTTTCTGGTCCCGTTTGAATTTTGCCATGAATGTGAACATATGTTGTCTGTGAATTTTTAATATAATTTTTCATGTGAAGAATGCTACAATTTAGCGGATAGAAGTTTGATACGGTTAGACTTTGTGTGAGAGCACTTTGTGGACTACAACTCTTTTTACATCAGATGGGAATCTGAAGAAAGAACAGCCCATTTGGTTTGAATGGTGACATTTGGGTACAAAACACACAGGCATCTCGATCTGTCTCCATAGATTATCGCAGCATTAGCACCGTGATTTGACAAGTGGAGGGAAAATGTGTTATGGGGTGACGTCACATAGGCGACATGTAGTCTTTCTCGTTATGTCTTTTCCACAACTGCTAGCCAAAGAATCATACAATATTCTGTCAAACTCGTAACATGAAAAATTATATAAAAAATTCACAGACAACATATGTTCACATTCATGGCACAATTCAAACGGGACCAGAAAATAATTATTTTCTCACATTCACTTGCATTGACGATTTTTCAATCTAGAGGTCCAGTGGGGTTTTACGGATGGGCAGGACTTACCAGCTCTATTTCTGAAGGAGGGACTTCATAGTACAAGGAAGTCATCAGTCCGTTTTTAGGACAGTGAAAACAGCGGTATACAGATAAGTAAATTGTGTGAAAAATACTGTTTTTTTACACGCGAAACATGAACACATGTTATATTGCACACTGTAAACACAATCAAAGCTTCAAAAACACAGGAAAAACAGGACCTTTAAGGGAATGTACCAAAATCCTAGTAGGATATAGCATAATAGTGCAATGTAGACAGTGGTAAGTTGTGAATAGGACAACACAACAAATACAAGATAAATTGAATAGCCACATGAAGGGGGCGAAACATTGGCAATATGGCAGTTTCCCAATTCGAGTCTTCTTCAATTCGTGTTTTTGTGGGACCTTCATCGCTTGTGAAAGAACAGGTAAGAATACGGAGCACGAATCAACTACATGTAGTTTTATCCTAACATTTGTCGATAGCATTACACTTATACACCCTACTGTTTAGCTTTTTAAAAACAAGTATTGACAAAAATACCACATCACAATTTTTTGGTAGCATTGCGTACCAAGACACTTTGCGGAAACCCAATTCATTGTAATGACATGGTTCAGTTGAACAATTAATTTGAATCAATGAATAGTGTCAAGCAGCGTTGGAAAATCCAATTCATTGTAATGACTCGGTTCATTTGAACAATTCATTTTGATATCTTCAATCAATTAATAGTGTGTAAGCATATCATCTATAACAATTATGAGCTCACAGTAAGCTCAGGATGCTACATTTTATAAATATTTATACTGTTTAAATATTTGTACAGTTTATGTGTTTCACAGTCTCTGTCTGTGTGTGTGTGTGTGTGCGTGTGCACAGGTTTTTAATATTATATTGATTTGAAATTGTAAAGATGCAGAAAGCTTGCAATGTATAAAATATATGTATAGAAATATAGAAACCTATAAGTATAGAAACCTAACGTGTGTGTGTGTGTGTGTAACTAGGAAAAGTTTATAATAATAATGATCAGTAGGAAAATGTCATTACAACTCTGAAAATAAAATATAAATTGTATCCTCACTTTACACAGCCTACCAACACATCAGGAAAGTTGGAAGCGGAACAACGATTCCTGGCCTGCTGAAAAACGATGGGCTCTGAAGAGTGACATCACATTACTCAATGAATAGTGCTGAGGACAATTCAGAATTGTTTCAGCTTATGTTTCCCAATAGTGCAATTGCACAATCCTTCGCCTGTAGTGAAAAAAATACCTCCTACCTTGTGAATCATGGCCTTGCACCATAAGAACAGTCTGTTGGACAAAGTGGAAAAACAACAGTGGTTTTGTTTTACTGTTTGACGAGTCACTCAACAAAAAGCTTCAGTGGAAACAAATGGATGTTCATGTAAGGTTTTTAGATTTGGTTACCAACAGAGTAACTACGCACTACCTCGATTCTGCCTTCCTTGGGCATGGAACAGCAGAATCCTGCCGGTCACACTTCACTTCACTGACAGAAAAACTTAATCTGTCTAATTTATTGCAAATCTCCTTGGATGGCCCCAATGTCAACCTAAAATTTTACAAGAATTTCAAAACAAGAGTCCTGTCTGAAGTTACAGACAAGGAGTTGCTTGATGTAAGAGAGAATAGAGGGCACCTTTCGTCAAAAAAAACTGACAGTTTTATTGCTTTATGGCCCTCAAAGCCCCGCCCCCTTTGACCGTGGGAATTTCCCACGCTAGCCCCTCCCCCTTATGGGCTGTACAGTACAGCGTGGGAATTTCCCACGCTAGCTCCTCCCACTTATGGGCTGTACAGTACACCGTGGGAAAATCGGATTTGTGTCACGCCTCCTTAGGGGTTGAACATCTGAAGCGTGGGAAAATTTCGCACGCTCAGTAGTTCTAAACAGTGTAAATTAAAACTTAAAAAAAAATTTACAATAAAGACATAGCCAGAGTGTGAGATCAGTGTTTTTATTAAAGAAGACAGATGTACATTCATCACTTTTAAAACATCAATGAAATAAGTTAAAATTGCATTTTTCTCTAAAAGAGATATTTAAAAATGAGTTAGTGTTATTTAAAGATGTTAAAACATTAAAACAAGTTAAGAGTTTTTTAATTTACAGAAAGGATTGATTTGTAAGCATTTAACTTTCAGCCAGTATTTGTAAAACTTTTACATAAAACACAAACTAGTTTAAAAAGTGTTACGTTTTTACATACCCAGTTGTTAAAGACTCGGAGTTTAAAGATATATAAGTGCTTCGTTGTAGTGGAGCAAAGTGGAGAGCGTCCATTCAGTCCACAGGTCAGTCAGAAATGAAGCACTCTGAGGCCTACAGAGAGACACACACAAACCCCGCCCCTAGCCCTGCCCCAACAGATGTCACCGTGGGAAATTCCCACACCCCCTTCAAGCTCCCAAATAGAAAACACATCCGGTCATCTCAGTGGCCAGACTTAAATGACCAAAGAAAACCGATGCAACGGCCCGGAGAGACCACACCCCCTAACACGCCCCTCTCAAAGCTCATAGGTTGTGTAAAATTAAGACACACCTCTCAGATGTCATTGGATGATACAAATGACATCACTCATAGGAATCCCCCTCCCAAAGTCTGACAGTTAAGAGTTTAAAAAGCAGCGGAAACTTCAAGTGAAATACTATTTGTTTTATCTATCGTTTTTATACCGTTTTTATGTAAACCACTTTAAACATCCATATGAAATGTGGTAAATAGTCACAGTTTCCAATATTTAATTGTCACAAAATTATTCTATATTTTAAAGTAGGCTATAGTCCCCTAGAGTTTTTTAAGGCTCTCTCACCTATCATACCACACACACACACACACACACACACACACACGCACACACACACACACACAGCGTCGCTATGTCTACCAAGGTGTTATGGGGCATATGGTAGCATCCTGCATATTTAATTTTTTCTCTTTTTGACGGAATTGTGTGAATTAGTTTTATTGCAGAGCTTATTTGAAGAGATGGGTCAAATTCGACATGTTTTTTCTAGTCATACAAATCAGGTATCAGATTCCATACCACATGCAGAGATGAAGGGTTTCTTTGAAAATTAAGCGGGGGAAAAAGGTGTTTTTAAAACGCATCGTATCGCAATCTTTAAAAGGAGTCAAAACTATTTCATTCGTGTACCAAACCGCCGAAGGAGACATACCATCGAGCCAGCGCAATGTCTACAAATCATCATCATGGACCAGAAGGAGACGAAGGCTCTTTTGATCCCGAATTAGTGGAAATTCTTAACGATTTATGTGAGTTTTTTTTATCATAAATCATAACCTACAAAATTGAAAAGATATCTCAATAAATGCTTTTATTTGCAGATGATACATCATTCCCCGAAGGTGTCGCGCCAGGTGATTTTTTTCAAGGTACGGGGATATATTTTTTGTCATGTCTTTTTTAATATTTACTATTTAATATTTGTTTTAAAGAAAAAAGCTACTTTCAACAGAAATCACAGAGGACGCACCGGCTCATAGCTCCGCCCAACCGCCAGACCCACCTAAATACCCATTGGTTATTGATTTAAACCCGACCAATCAAATTTACGAAGACGTCACGCCCAATTCAACCCCTAGACCCCTGCTCTGCGTGGACACAGAGAGTACCGAACGTCAAACCTCACGTCCAGTCGAAGAGGAGAATTCTTCCCGTTCGAGCCCGTCTTTGGATGAGGCAAACACCGGATCGATTAACATCATTGACGCTTCACGCAGAGGGGTGAAACATCTTCGGGAAATTTATGGAGAAGAATTAATCTATCCGGAGAGAGGTAAGGGAAAAGAAAACTATTTGGTCTAATCTTTTATATTTTTTTTATTCGTTGAATTTTTTTAATTAACTGAATATTGTTTTTAGAAGAAAACAGTGAATCTATTACATCGACAACTGGAGGAAAGAAACGATTCGAGAAATATTCTCCCGAGAGTCCGAATACGGATGAATACGGTAAGATTTCTTGTTTCATTAGACTATATTTTATCTATATTAAATAATTCATATAATATATATTTTTTATTTTTATTTTTTTTGCTTTAGAAGAAATCCCCTCTTCTCCAGAAAGAGGGGCAGAGGTGTTTTTGGCTTCTCAACAATCGGTACTGAACACCATCAATTCTGAACGGGACTTATCAGAAAGCAGTGATGAAGACGACCGGAGGTTTAGTCCTCTGTACAACGCTGCAGATCTCCGTGGATTGAGTTATGCCACTTTACGGAGTGCAAACAGAAGCTTCCAACGTGTTATTGAAATCGCCACGCTACCTCTCACTTACCATCAGACAGCGGATATAGTTTCAAGAGCGCAGACCGGTATTACGGACCTTCTACATAGAGTCATTGATACACAGAATCAACACACCGCCGATTTAAGAAGTGCGGTGGAATTTTTCGGTGTTTGCCAAGACCGTGTGTTGGAAGAAAACAGACAGTTGCGCAACACGGTCTTATCACTTCAGCAAAACCTTTCGGAGGTGAGGAATGATCATTCGTTGCTTATTACCGTATTGTCCCTAATCTCTGAAAGATTAAATATTATTCAGAGACAATCGAGGGATACATAAAATGATGATTGACTAGTTTTAAAAAAACATTTCACTGTTATTGTTTTAAAATCGTTTGCCTGTTATTGTTTTTCTCTAAGTGTGTGAGATTTTGTATTTGTGTTTCAGTTTTTAAAAATCTATTTCTCTGTTATTGTTTTTATCTAGAGGTGTGCGTATGTGTGATTATGTTTTACTAATAGCCTACATTTTATGATGTATACCTATTAACAACATTGTGGTGTATATTTGATGGCATCCTTCTGTTTCACACAATTTTAAAAATAAAAAAACATATCAAAATGTTTCCTAAAAGACAGAGAACCGACTCAGAGTGTGATGAAATAACTCGCTCAAGATCAAGACCTAGGTCTGAGAATAACGAGAGACTCAATCTTTTAATACGTGAACAGTTAAGAGGTCTAAATAGTACTGATTTGTCTAATACGGAAAGATTGGATAATATTATAATCGACCAGCATGGCTGGATAGACCCGACCGGGGATGATGGAGATGAGAGCGCACAGACAGGTGGTACACTAGGGACATCTCAAACGCGGCGTACGGAGTTAAGCTGTGCGGAGATAGATTCTCTGATGACTGATGGCGGGGTTGTTCGGGGTTTCACGATAACACCACGACCTCGTTTTAATGGGGTAGAGCTACAGAGATCGTTAGATCTCAGACAAATACAGACCAGCGATTTTGTAGAATATAATTCACGTCTCCATAATATCCTAAACGAGGTGGTTGACTTTTCACATCAGCTGGCGGGGGAGACGGGCTTCATAAACATAGCTCTTGCAGGAGAAAGTTTGCCGGGGTCAGTAAATGCAGTATTAACACCTGATAACAACCACGATGCTTCATTATTCATAAATCAGATTGAGCAAGTTGCTCAGAGTAATGCTGATGTGGCTAGTGACTCGACCCTAACATTACAAATCTCAATTGTGCGAGATAAAACAGGAGGCGCACGAAGAAAGATCAGTGACTTAGCTATCAGCGAGAGTATCAGTAGGAATAAAATGCATTTATTTAGCCCCATTAATATCGATAATGAAATGTGTTTGAGTTACTGTCTAGCATATTTCCTCAATCCAGAATTCACAGATCAAGAGTTACACACACCTGCGATGGAGATTCACACGGGATGTGGTTTTATGGCACACGAGCAGATAGGTCTCCATAATTTGTCGGTTTTTGAAAATAAATTAGACATAAAAATTGTAGTTTTTTATAGAGACTGTTCTGGGAAGGTGGTTGTGTACAAAAACACAGACGAATTACACCCAAAGACAGTCCATCTATTTCTGCACGAAGGACATTTTCATCTAATAACAATTTTTACCGGATTTATAGGAAGTTCGTACGTGTGCGAATACTGCTTCAAGGGGCATAAAGACAGAAAAACACACGAATGACATCTGCATGTCGTTCGTATGCGAGGAGAACAAGACAGTGTGCAGAATGTCTGAGATTCTGTAAAAACAACTTCTGTTACGAAACACATAAAAAATCACAAACCCCCGGCGAGAGATCTCAGTGTGAATCTGTGAGATTCTGCTCAAAATGCCATGCCGTTTATAGAACGCCCTCTGGTGGTGAAAAAATAAAACCTCACAAATGCTCTCCAGAGTATTGTGTACATTGTTACGAGATTTTGACGAGCGACGGTGGTCACGAATGTTACATTCAGCCTCTAAAACCTGAACGTGTAAGATAAAAAATATGTTTATTATGATTTTGAAACATTCGTTCAAGATGGGAGACACATAGCAAATTATGTTTGTGCAATGACACAGACAGGTGAGACGTTTGAAGCTGGGGGGCTAGATTGTGTGGCTCTTTTGATTAAACACTTCAGACGCCCAAAATATACAGGATACACGTTTATTGGACATAACTCGTCCGGTTTTGATGCATATTTACTCCTTAATTATCTTGTCGGGGAGGGCTTGACGCCAAAAGTTATTATGCAGGGGTGTAGAATTCTATACATGTATGATACTGTGTTTAAACAACGTTTCATCGACTCATGGCAATTTATCCCCTTTAAACTAGCTAAAATACCCGAGGCCCTTAACTTAGATACACAGGAGAAGGGTTATTTTCCGCACCTTTTCAATAAACCAGAAAATGCAGAATATATCGGTCCCTATCCTGCAAAAGAGTTTTACGGTTATGAGACAATGAGTGAAGCCGAGCGTGTCAGATTTGACACTTGGTACGCAGATGTATTGAATGATATCTTTGACTTCAAAAAGGAGATCGCTTTTTACTGTAGGAATGATGTAATTATTCTACGAGAAGCCTGCAAATGTTACAGAGACGAATTTATAAATTTCACAAACATCGACCCGTTCAAATCAATCACATTACCAGGTGTGTGTATGAAAACTTTCAAAACAAATTTTCTCTCGCGCGACACACTGGCTCAAACACACAGCCACGCCTATATTAATCAACACAAGACGTTTTCAAACGTATCTATCCAATGGCTTGAGTATGTCAAATTGAGTCAAAACGTGGAGATAGAACATGCACTAAACTATGGCGAGCGTGCGGTGGGGCCATATCACCTAGATGGTTATTATGAGGATGATAATGGGACAAAGATAGCCTTGGAATTCCTAGGGTGCTTTTTTCACGGCCACGACTGCAGATTTAAGGCAGAAGAAATTCAACCTTTATCGAAAGTGTGTTTTGGTGATCTCAGAAGGCAGTCGGATGCAAAACTAGAAACCCTGCGAAAAGTTTATGGATTGCGCGTTATTGTTATGTGGGAATGCGAATGGGAGGGGCTGAAACAGACAGATCCTGATGTCATGCGGTTCATGTCATCTTACGAAACACACGAGAGGCTGAGAGCTCGAGATGGTCTATACGGCGGAAGAACAAATGCGTACAAGTTGTATCACAAAACAGCTGAAAATGAGAGAATCGACTATTATGATTTCACATCGTTATACCCTTTTGTCCAGGCTACTAAAACGTATCCTATAGGTCATCCTAAAATTATATTCAAGGATTTTGAAGCGATAGAGAACTACTTCGGGCTCATAAAGGCGGAAGTTCTTCCTCCGCGTGGATTGTATCATCCAGTACTACCTTACAGGTGCGCTGGTAAGCTAATGTTTCCTCTATGTAAGACTTGTGCAGAGAATCAGATTCAGGATACACAATGCTGTCATACAGAGGCTGAGAGATGTATTACAGGCACATGGGTGACCGTTGAACTCCAGAAAGCTATTCAACACGGGTATTGCGTAATCAAAATACATGAAGTCTGGCATTTCCCTAGCCTGGGAAAACCCAGACTACTTCCGGCGAATTTTAATTCTCTCTCCAGGACAGTCTGGAGAAGAGCCCATTCAAACTCATTTCTGTGCCGCCGAAATCGCGGCACCAATCAGAAACGTTTGGGGAGGGATTTACATGATGACGACAGCGCAGCGACGCTGAAGGAGATTTCATTACAAAGATGGATGCCGCCGTGGAACATCAGTCGTTCGAATCATAGACAGTATATAAACGAATCAGTTATCGCGTCTGTTTTGAGCGATTTAAACTTACCGTTTTCGTTAAAGGGATAGAGGGCGCGCGCGCATCCTGCTGTGTGACATGTACGCAGACTGCGCGCGCCCTCAGATCACTTGGACGCGGCTACGTATAAGAGCTAAAAACGATATAAATACTGTTCGTTTTCTCACACAAACCGCTCGTTTCGTGTCTTAGGCCATCAATGTGTACTTACGATGGGGAATTGTTTAATTTGGACGATGGGGAATTGTTTTAATTTGGACTTTGTGCATGCTCTTTGAGACCGTGACCATAGACCTGCATTATATGACTGACAGACAAGAACGGTTTGACCTAAAAATATCAAAATTGAAACTACTGCGGAAAAAAAGACACCTACATCTTGGATGCCCTTGAGGTAAGCTAAAACATACCAAAATTTAATTTCAAAGTGAACTATCCCTTTAAAACCGGAGCAAAGAACAACACTCGAAGCATACGTCATCTCCTTCATCGATCTGATTGGTTTTATGACTATCCAATTGCGGCCAGAGGAATTTGAGCTACGTCGGTTGGTGACGCCCCTTTGGAAATGATTTGTCTACATAGCTTCCCCAGACCCTATACTCAGTTTCAACTGAGAAGGGTCTGGTTTTAACCAGGCTAGCATTTCCCAGACACGTCCGATACATTATTCACCGAATATGTTAAAACATTCCTTAAACTGAAACAGGAAGCGTCGGGGTATCCGTCCGATGTAGTGACAGAGACAGAAAAACAATCTTACGTAGCTGATTACCTGGATAAAGAAGGGATCCAGTTAGATCCGTCTAAAATAATAAAAAATCCAGCAAAAAGATCCATTGCTAAGCTCATCTTGAATACACTTTGGGGTAGGTTTTGTCTGAGATCTCACCTTGGACACAGTGAACTCCTGGCAGACCCAGAAGAGTTCACTCAGCGTCTCTTTAACCACGCCCACGTAATACGTCATTTCTCTTTCGTATCTGATTCAGTGGCTTTGATTCAGTGCAAGTGCAGCGCAAGACCCATCTCCCACGCGTGATGTAAATCTCCTCGTAGGCGCTTTTACGACTTGTTATGGGCGACTCGAGTTGTATAATCTTCTAGATAAATTACGGGAGAGGGTGATTTATGCCGATACAGATTCGGTAATTTTTGTATCAAAAACCAGTGATTGGATTCCTGAGACAGGATCTTATCTCGGTCAGCTGACGAGCGAGTTAGATTCTGGTCAGCATATAATCCAATTCGTTTCCTCGGGTCCTAAATCTTATGCATTTAAGACGTCCAATGGTCGTTCATGTCTCAAAGCTAAAGGCATCACGTTAACAGCAGAGAATGCTGAAATAGTTACACTACAGAGTCTGGCCGATCTTGTGCGAGGTTATGTCGAAAGAGGTGTCAGATTACACCTGTCCGCAAAAACAAACACCATCACACGGAATAAGAGGAGATTCACATTACACAACAGGTCAAATGTGAAAAAAATTTCCGTGGTGTATGATAAGCGGGTACTCCAACGAGATTATACAACTCTGCCTTACGGATTCTAGTAATATATTTAAAAATGTGTGAAACAGATGTGTTTGACTGCAGACTGCAACACCCGTTTTCGGGACTCATAGCAGGTGTAAGTGGTTCTGGGAAGACTTTTTTTGTGAAGAATCTAATGTATAATTCAGAGAAAATGTCCTCTGTCAAGTTTGACAATTTTGTCTATCTGTATACATCCTGGCAGCCAATGTAAGATGAAATGTTACATGCTTTTGATATTAAATTCATTGAAGGTATACCAAAGAAATTGGATGACGAATCATTATTTCCTCCTGGTAAAACATATTTACTGATTATGGATGACGTCATGATTCAAGCTGCATCTAATTCTGAGGTCGAAAACGTTTTTACGCGCCTAGTTCATCACATGAAGATCAGTTGTTTGCTACTGGTACAGAATCTGTTTTTCCAGGGTAAATCTACCAGAACAATCGGGCTAAATACAAATTATTTAATTATATTTAAAAATCCTCGCGACAAGCAACAGATAGGTATTTTGGGTCGTCAAATGTTTCCGGGTAATACAAAAAATTTTATCGAAGCGTATCAAGATGCAACCGAACGGCCTTACAGCTATTTTTTGATAGATTATAAACCACAGACACCAGAAAAATACCGACTCAGAACGGATTTACTGTCAGACTACCCGGTGGTGTACGTCCCGAGGTGAAAATGAGCACAAGGCTTTCCAGAAATCTCTATCTCTTAAAGTTATTATATAGACAGGGTCAATTTTCACAAAATCAGAACCCCGAAGGCATTTTGTGATTATTTATATTGTACTACATTTCTAGGGGTATTAAGGGGTGCTGAATCCAAATCTGCTGTATATGAAGCTCAAAAATGTCCCAAAATGCCTCAAAATTGAGAAATTCAAAATGGCCGCCACCACCAGGCTGAAATCTATTTTTCAATATATCTTTTTGACTAAACAAGGTACAAACATGAAATAAATGTGCTTTTGTAAGTTTTCCTACATGGGCAATTCAATGCCATATTCAGATTTGAGATGTCATGTGAAGAAACTGCTTAGATATTGCAAAAATAGTTGTTTTTAACTATGAACTATTATTAACTAATTCATAATTAAGTTATTATTATTAATATTATCAGGCTACTTTTACTTAGTTTGTATTTTGTTTTGAGGTAAAATGTGTCAAATGTGCTGTAATGCACTCCCCAACCTTTGCCCTCCCCAATATCATCCCACCCCTCCCCGAGCTTAGCCTTTCTCACACTTCTCAGAACGGCTGATCGGAAACATAAGACCGCTAACAGGTAAAGTCATGTCCAGTGTATATTTTCATAATGTGACATGTTTTCATAAACATCCCAAGGGGATCAATAACATTTCTATCTATCTATCTTTTTATCTATCTATCTATCTATCTATCTATCTATCTATCTATCTATGTAGTTTAAATAATTGCAGAATATATTTTAGCATTTTTGATCACTAAAAGAAGCCTATTAGCGCGATTAGCTAGATGATATCAAAGTCAGTAAACTTAACACACTTGCTTTTACACTGACTGATTGGAGGAAAGACTTTACATTTATTTCATTTAACCCTTTCGCACGTACGATCACACCGGTGTGATCAGTCTAGGCTGGTCCCTGGAGCATACGATCACACCATTATGCCATAAGAATTGCTGATGCAAGTCTCCTTGAAGTATCTCAGTAAGTCGATTGGTTGCATCTCGGAAATTGTCATGGTGTAATTTCATCCGGAGCTGTCTTATAGTGTCAGCTGACTGGAGGCCATCCTTACTAACTGTCATGAGATTTTTCTTATTGTCTTCCTGGCATATGATACATAACTGTACATAACTGTGGCTCAGATGACATTAAGCTTTCTTGGGTATGGTCTATGGTCTATTTCTTCAGCCATGGTTTTTGTCGCCAATTGACTAATTCAGACCTACAAGAAAGAGTTCGTTCCCAACCTGTGGGCCGCCGAGGTATTGCAGATGGGCCGTGGGAGGCGTTTCAATAGAAAAAAATAGAAAAAATTCATGAAGGATTACTAAAAGGGATTGAATGGTTCAAGTAGAACAATACCCAAAGAGATTTACATTTAAATAAATTAAAGGTGCTCTAAGCGATGTCACGTGCTTTTTAGGCAAAAACATTTGTCGTCACATACAGCAAACATCTCCTCACTATCCGCTAGCTAACTGTCCCCTGAACACACTGTAAAAAAAACATGGTCTCTGCAGACACCACAGGCTCCACAAACAGCAACAAAAACAAACTGGGCTAACCTGCACCACGAAACATAACAAACTGTTCCAGACAATAACCGACAAGAAGGATTTGGGGTGGGGTTTGGGGAGTTAGTGTGCGGATGAGGAGGAGGGAGGGTCTAGCTAGCCTCCGTTTTGTTTGACAATACTTTAAACGTCAACAAGAAGTGACGTCACCCAACATCACTTAGAGCATCTTTAACCCTTTCACACGTAAGTTTAAAATATTCTGGCTCACCCCCCAGTGTGAGTTTTTCAAGGCGACCGTTATTTAGACCTCAGCATGAATGATGATCTGCTTTTATGTCATTTTTCCTTTTTTATTCAAAATATTCACAAATTTGTTAGCTATGGCATGAAATATCTGATAATCCGATTGTCAAATATATGCAAGTGGAAGTGTTTTGTTGTTTAAACACCTTTATAACGATTGCGTTAGTTCAGCTGTATGCACGATGGGTGCCGCCATGTTAGTTTGTGCCCCAGACGCAGTTCAGAGAATCAGATCTGTTGGATTTACAACACGTGAATTCATCCACTTCTCCCGAAATACATAAAAGTAAGTGGCAGGTGACTGGGAGAAGAATAGAGTAAACTTTGAAGTTATTTACACAATGTGTATCTGATATGAATAAAACGTGTCTAATTATAATGGAAAGGATTATTATTGCCTCTTCCATAGACATCAGTGTGTATTTTACATACTCTAAATGTATTGTTTTTTTTTAGTACTTATGTGAATTTATATGTCTGAAACCTAAAATAAACATTATGTGGTTGAAAACACTGAAAAGTTTTGATATATGACAGCTCTGAGCGCGCCTGTCTCTGGCTCAGCGCCAGCCAACGTGCGAAAGCACATTTGAATTTAGCACTTGATCACATGATGCACTAACCGTTCTAATCACACCGGTGTGATCGTATGCTCCAGGGACCAGCCTAGACTGATCACACCGGTGTGATCGTACATGCGAAAGGGTTAAATGAAATAAATTTAAAGTCTTTCCTCCAATCAGTCAGTGTAAAAGCAAGTGTGTTAAGTTTACTGACTTTGATATCATCTAGCTAATCGCGCTAATAGGCTTCTTTTAGTGATCAAAAATGCTAAAATATATACTGCAATTATTTAAACTACATAGATAGATAGATAGATATATAGAAATGTTATTGATCCCCTTGGGATGTTTATGAAAACATGTCCTATTATGAAAATATACATATACCTGTTAGCGGTCTTATTTTTCCGATCAGCCGTTCTGAGAAGTGTGAGAAAGGCTAAGCTCGGGCAGAGACAATTTATATAAGAGTCATGCCACTTCCTCAATCCTCAATACAACTATATAAGGAAAACCCGTAACGGCAAAGATGGCGGTTGTACGCACATGTCCCGCCCCTCCCGCTGGAAAGCCAATCATCTGCTTTTAACAGTCAAGCCGGGAAACATTTAAGCCTATCGTCTGGTTCCACTGACGCATGCGCACAGTTAAGGTTTTGCGACAGCTACAAAGGTAGTTAAAGCATTTTATATCGACCACAAATATGTTACCTTACATTCTAAGTAAAAGACACAAAATATGTCTTATTTGATCGGTGAGTAATGTACTGTAGATGAACTGCTGCGCTTGTGACAGGGCGCATATTTAACTGAAACGAGCAGAGAGAGAGAGAGAGAGACGGTCGCGCGCGCACTCTCTCTCTTCGGAGCCAGGCGAAAGTGTAAACAAGACTTCACTGTCTCCAAATTAAGCGCTGTCTTGCTCTCTCTCCCGCACGCATATTAATCAAAATAAAACGACATGATGGTAAAAGGTAGGAAGACCAAAGTTTCATGTTGGAGCATTCAGAGATTTTTTTTTTCCCCTGAATTACCGTTGGGTGTGAATTGTGCTAAAATACGTTGCCTTATCTTCTCTGAAATGCATTCCGCACATTCAGCTGACATAAAATTACTCTAAATAAACGAAAAAACCTATCCAGTGATGTAATGTTTTCTGTGTTGACACTAACCTTGTGGGATGTCCATGTCCTAACTGCTGGGATAATCACACAACCGTAGTCCAATTCGCGAACTACTCCTTTGAACCGATTCATTTTAATGAATAGTTAAAACAACTTATCTATACAATACATTGTTATTACTGATAAAGTGCAAACCTGCTTATATTTAAATAATGGAGAACAATATTGACATTGAATATTGCCATATAAATTGTCTCTGATATTGCACAACACCGGCATTCTGGATAGAGACGTATATGAAGTTGGTGTCGTGAACCCTTGCGCATCATGCGTAGTAAAAGTATAACCTGTGGGGAAAAAGGCGTTTTAAACCTTATTTTGGGGCAAAGTCATCAAACTTTTTCAGCGATTTTTATCATATTTTACTGCTGTTTCTATGTATTAGTGTTGTCACGGTACCAAAATTTCAGTATTCGGTACCAATACCAGTGAAAATCCACGGTTCTCTGTACCAATTTCGGTACCAAAGGGCTAGAAATCAATAAATTCTTTGCTGATACTTCCTCGTCATCATGGAGAGCGCAGTTCGCACCGTTTCAAAAATAGTCGATCTCCGAATACAAATGAACTTACTCTGAATTTTAGTTTTGTTTTAATATGAGGATCCTTTTTCAAATACAAGGTCAATATTGATTTTCACTAATGACAAAACAACAAATTATCCGTGAATTTATATGGAACTAATCTTTAAAAGCTTTCCATCTTTACTCTCCTCATGTAACGTTGCATTCGGAGATCGACAAGTTTCTCCTTTCCACAAGCGCGTGGCGTCTGTCGTTGCTATGCAACCATGAACATAGGCGTGCCTGGAAAACCGAGCGCGCCGCGTCGCTTCTATTATGAGCGTGCTTGGCGTGCGCCTACATTTGGAATAACGAATCTGTGAACGGCCACTTATGGCAACGTGACATTAGCCAAATCCAAAATATTTCCATATGGGTCGGTTTCCTCCTTTCTTATCAACAAGTGGATTTACAGCCAGCACATCAGCAGCACCGCCGGTCGCCATGTCTCAGCGCTTTAATAAAGAGGACGCGCAAATGCACGCACTCAGTGCATGCGTGCATCCATGCGCATCAAGGAACCGGGTTTGAACGGTACCACCGGTACTTAAGAAAACTTGGTACCGTGACGTTTACATTTTTCTAGTACCGACTTGGTACCGAAGTACCGGGTCTTTTGACAACACTACTATGTATGCAGTTTTTATGTCCCGGTGACCAGTGAAAGTGCAGTTCTGACTCTCTGCCCATTCATTTAGATAGGAGCCTGGTCTTGTTAGTCCGAAATAGCTGCCTGGAGGCGTTGCCAAGATGGCGGCCGAGTGGCACGACTTGCCTACAAGGACTTTGGCTCGGGGGAGGGGTGGGATGATATTGGGGAGGGCAAAGGTTGGGGAGTGCATTACAGCACATTTGACACATTTTACCTCAAAACAAAATACAAACTAAGTAAAAGTAGCCTGATAATATTAATAATAATAACTTAATTATGAATTAGTTAATAATAGTTCATAGTTAAAAACAACTATTTTTGCAATATCTAAGCAGTTTCTTCACATGACATCTCAAATCTGAATATGGCATTGAATTGCCCATGTAGGAAAACTTACAAAAGCACATTTATTTCATGTTTGTACCTTGTTTAGTCAAAAAGATATATTGAAAAATAGATTTCAGCCTGGTGGTGGCGGCCATTTTGAATTTCTCAATTTTGAGGCATTTTGGGACATTTTTGAGCTTCATATACAGCAGATTTGGATTCAGCACCCCTTAATACCCCTAGAAATGTAGTACAATATAAATAATCACAAAATGCCTCCAGCACTTTAAATAAGCACATTTTCAGAAATTCTGCCTAGTCTAATACAAGAGCTCACCCAAGCAGAGACGTGTTATTCTGCATTCAGCCCCCGATGAGCTAATATTAGCTCTATGTGAACTGGCTCTCAATATTCTGCATGGCAAGGTCCCTCTAACTGCGAAACAGCACGGGGCTTTAAAAAGAAGGAAAAACGAGATAAAGTACGTTGCAAATAAAAATATTAATATCACCAGGAAGAGACGTATGATTAATCAAAAGGGGGGTTTTCTGCTTCCCCTACTCAGCATAGCACTTCCCTTTATAACTAGCCTCATAACTAGAAACTGAATCTGAAGAGAAAAATGCAACATACCGAGAAATTTTATCTAGTGCCAAAACAACAGCTGGATAGACTAAGAACTGCACCGGTTCGTGAGAATATTCATACGTTTGTGGAGAATGATTTGGATTCATCTATTAGAGATATACTACAGAGGCATGATTTGAACACTTACGAAAAATCCAAACTCTACACTAATGTTTTACAACGATTCTTAAATGTGGTAAAACACGGTGATATGGAAAGTAACACTCTAACTCTTACATTGCCGGAACATGCGACAGCTATCCCCTCCCACACCCCCGAGGTTAGGATTGATGACGTCACTAATGACCCAATCTTCTCAGAAGTTTTAAACAACGTTCCTCAGAGAAGCTTGAAAAATGTAAAATATATTATGGATAAAATGTCCAAAGCCAAACACTTGTCTTCATGGACTGTTGATGGAGAATTTGTTTATAAGGGGAGAACAATTCCCGGATCCCATATATTTGATCTGGTAAAGAGTGTAACGTCATCACAGATGTTGCATGACAATCGACGCCCTACAGGATGGTATGAGTTTCTGGATGCATTTGCAACATTAAATATTCCTCATTCGACTGTAACCAATCATAATGTAAGACGGATGCTTGAATCATTTAAAAGGAAAACACACGTGGATGACTTTGGTACTACACCTACTAAGTCTTTGAAAAAACGTCACACACACACACACCCATGCAGCTCTGATGAAAACGTATTTAACATGCCAAGCGTAGATACAGAACAATGGATGAATTTTTAACAACTATATGTAATGGGTTTGTTATGTTTTTTACAAAATATTATCATGTGTGAGATTTTCATTATGTGTATTTGTGTTATTGTTTTGATGTCAAATAAAAGAAAAAAACGAAAATATCCACCTGATTACGAGTCGTTTATTCATTACATATTCTTTATTTATTCGTTACAGAGGAATTAATAAGACTGGAACATTTTACCAGACTGTACACACTGGATACATTTTAATCTTTTACTATCACAGACTATGGGTTTTAATTTTTTCACAAAAAGAGACACCATAACATCATTTCTTAATAGATTATCGTTATGGTAAAATTTCATTATATCTTCATACTTAACACCTCGTGAAATATGATACAGAAAAAAGACACAATGCTCCCCGCAGGTGACAGATGTAAAATCTTGGACTTGTCTGGTAGAATGATGAACTTGGGTAGAATTGTTTTTTAGAAAGTAGAGAATAGATGGAGGGAAAAAATCTGAATCCGGAGGATTCCCGAAGCTGTCAAAAAAACATCCGACCCCGTTTCGACCTATGTACACGGCTAACCAATGGCGGCCTGGTTCGTCCGATCGATCCGTATTACAAATTAATAGCGCTGGGAGATCTATCAACGGTTCTTTGGGGAGATGATCGCTAGCGTATACTCCTAAAAAATTAACATTACATGTAATGCCACCTGGCGCTGCACACGTGGCGACTCGCAACAGGTGTTTGCAGTTGAGTGTAATTGTGTTCATGAGTGTTGGAGTAGTTCTCTTGGTCTGTTTGCAGCTCTTTTACTTTTTATTTTTAATACAATTTAATATTGTTCCGTGATGTCTTTAAGGAAGATGGGGATATCATTGCTGGTTTTAATACTTTTATTTCACTCTGCTGCTGGAACATTTCCGAACCGGATTCAATACACCCGAGATCTTCTCCTTGAACTAAACACAGGCAGCTTGATGTCGGGGCAACCTGCAAATTCCCCCCTGTTTAAGGACATTATGGCTTACAATGGTTGCCAGCTTTTTAGTCCTGGAGAAGATGGCAGGACCAGAAGAAAAACACGTAAAAGAGGCAAAAAAGGCGGCGTGCGACAGCGCGTGAGAATCCTAACAAGGAAGAGACGTCTGCCTCTACCTTCAATAGTCCTGGCAAATGTTCAATCACTGAAAAACAAGGTGGATGAACTGCAAGCACGAGTATTTCACACACGGGAGTTCAGAAATGCGTGTGTTTTAGCCTTCACCGAGACGTGGCTGACTGCCGCAGACATGGATCCTACGACCGATATTGATGGATTCGGGGTACCAATACGTCTTGATCGTGACCCATGTACGACGGGGAAGCGGCAGGGAGGTGGAGTATGCTTTTATATTAACCCAAGATGGTGTAATAATGTGACTGTTCGGGAGAAAATTTGCCTACCGGACATTGAGCTATTGACAATTTCGGTGAGACCATATTATTTGCCAAGGGAATTTCCTCAAGTGTTTTTGTCGGTTGTGTATATTCACCCTAAGGCTAACTTTAAAAACGCAAATGATGTTTTGTTCTCTGTGTTGCAAAGACTTCAGTCCATCTCACCTGATGCCCCATGTCTTGTAATGGGTGATTTTAACCGCAGTAATTGCAGCAAAACATTTAGCCATTTTCATCAGTATATCACTTGTCACACTCGAGGAAATAAGACTCTTGACTTATGTTATGGATCCATACGAGGAGCGTACAGATCCGTTGCTGAGTCCCCTCTGGGCTCCTCTGACCACAGTGTGGTGCACCTGTTTCCAACATATAAGACTGTGCTGCGAAGGAGAGGCACAGAATCACGGACAGTCCAGGTATGGAATGAGGATGGTATATTGGCCCTACAAGGATGTTTTGAGTGCACGGACTGGTCTGTTTTTTATGCACCATCTGACAATATTAATGAGTTGACTGATGTGGTGGTTAGTTATATCTCATTCTGTGTCGATAATGTGATTGATACAAAGGTTATCACCAGGCATTCAAATAATAAGCCTTGGTTTAATAATGAACTGAAAAATCTTCTTAAGAAGAAAAGTGTTGTTTTTAAAAGTGGTGATAAAGTTGCTTATTCTGTCATTAGGAAGGAAGTAAGAGCTGCTATTGCAAAGGCAAAACTTAATTATAAAGAAAAAATAGAACAAAAATATTTAAATGCTGATCAAAGGGCGGTGTGGGATGGAATGAAACTAATGACAGGCATACAGGGAAGTAGAACTACGATATCCTTAAATGGGTATACATCTAATGCGTGTTTAGCGAATGAACTTAACAAATTTTATCTAAGATTTGATGTGGATGACGATAATGTGAAGTATGACTCTGGGCAAAGCAATAGGCCTACTGTATTTAGTATCGATGCTCCTACGGTGGCTAGGTTTTTTAAAAGGATAAAAGTAAATAAAAGCCCTGGGCCAGATAATATTAGTGGTAAGGTGTTGAGAGCATGTAGTTCACAGCTAAGTGGCATATTCACAGAGATTTTTAACATGTCAGTTAGAACTCAAATTGTACCACAAATCTGGAAACATGCCATAGTTGTTCCTGTGGCGAAATGTAGGAGTCCGAAGGTTTTAAATGATTTTAGACCGGTAGCCCTCACCTCATTAGTGATGAAAATATTTGAAAAAATTGTGAGAATGGAGATGTTGAAGTATGTAGAAGATAATTTGGATCCTCTCCAGTTTGCGTACAGAGCAGGGAGGGGGGTTGAGGATGCCATAGCCACTCTTGTACATTTAGTAGCCCAACATCTGGAGACCCCAAAAACAAGGGCACGGCTAGCTTTTATTGATTTCTCATCTGCATTCAACACAATCAAGCCACATGTATTAGGCGAAAAATTAGTTCGATTATTTAACCTTGATCTTAATCTAGTAGGATGGATCGTGAATTTTTTATCAAATAGAACCCAGTGTGTGAGAGTCAATAGTCTGCTTTCTTCCAAATTATGTTCTTCTATTGGCTCGCCTCAAGGGTGTGTTCTTTCCCCTCTTCTTTTTATTTTATATACTAATGATTGTAGGAGCACATTTGACAATAGGTATATGTTAAAGTTCGCGGATGATACTGTGATTGTGAGTCTTCTTGTAAATGAGGAGACATCTCATGGCCCAGTGGTGGAGGACTTTGTCTCCTGGTGTGCAAAATGTAACCTAAGTCTAAATATATCAAAGACCAAAGACATGATCATAGATTTTGGAAAATCTGCCATTTCAGTTTCTCCTACTGTCATAAATGGAAGAGATATTGAGTTTGTGGATGAATATCGTTATCTGGGTACAGTTATTGATAATAAATTAAATTTTAATGCTAACACAGATGCCATTTGTAAAAAGGTTCAGCAGCGTATGTTTTTCCTAAGAAAAATGAACTCTTTTAAAGTATGCTCAGTGTTAATGACACTGTTTTATCGGAGTTTTATTGAATCCGTAATTTCTTATTGTGACATTGTATGGTTTCATTGTATTAGCCTGTCCAATAGAAACAGAATAACCAAACTGATAAAGACTGCTTCGAAAGTGATTGGAGCTCAGCAGATACTGCCCCAGGACATTTTTAAAGGACATGTTGTCAAAAAAGCCTTTGCGATAATCAATTGCCCAACACACCCATTACACAAAGAGTTTGTTATTCTTCCATCAGGACGTAGATATAGAGTAATGGGAGGGAGAACAAGGAGGTTTAAGAACTCATTCATACCAACTGCTATTCTAATGTTAAATAATCTGTAATCATGAGTGTTTATTATGTGAGTGTTTGCTATGTGAGTGTTTTTTGTGATGTGCAGCACCTGTGCAAAACCAATTTCCTAAGGGATAAATAAACTCGAACTGAATGTTGTCCATAATTCCAGTTAGCTCCACAGTGTTCATATCAAGTTGTTTAGTAGTGTTCTGCCAACACCTGTCTCCTGTTTGATATTTCAAGAAGAGAATCATACGTAGCGTAGCGTAAATCAAAATGTTTACTGTGTTTTGTAGAGGCTCTCTAAAACGTGCTTCTAACCTGCGCTGATCTAATCAGCGACACATGCTGTGAGCAGTCTTCATCCGGAGAAAGATTATAGGCAAACAACGTGTAGCCGTTGAGAAAATCCTCCCTATCTATGGCCAGTGACTGATTCTTCAAATGCCTCCCCGTGGCGGTAACCAGTTGATAATACTCTCTCACGGCATTTCCTAAATTAAACTCTGGTTGAAAGGGGCGTGTCCCGATGTGAAGCCCGTCTGAGGTGAGATTTAAATATTCTAGATTAAAGTGTTTAAACGCGAATGGGTTTTTTTTTCGAATGAGCCAGTAAAAGCATCGTTATCCGTCATTGCTATAACGATGGATTTTGGTAAAGTGCCTAGGAAGAGGTTTTCATGATTTGAGACGCGAGATCCAGTGGGTATACTAAAATTCTTGACACAGACTCTATTGAAAGCATACTTGGCTGTGGCCGACAGTAAAGCTTGAGCATGACCCAAACGCAGCGAAGGGGAGACAGACACTCTTTTGATAAAGAGAGAAGCGGAGATTATTTTTAGTTTATAATCGATTGCGTCCCCGCGCATAAGGCAGAAGGTGTCTTTCGCTCTAGTTAAACGAATACGAATATCTACACCATTCAAAAGTAATTTCGGCTGAAAAAATATATCGCTGTGTATAGGGGCTAATAACTCCACAACATTGCTGCCATCTGTAAACGCAGCCCTTTTTGTTAAACCTGCATTTGCACCTGCCGGGTCTGTGGCATCCATATGACCAGCGGTATCTTTGTAAAACAGTCCAGCTGAAAAGTTATTCTCTAGGGTATCTTTTCCATAATTAATAAGCATCTCAATCAAACACCTGTACGGATACGTGTTGGAGGATTGTGACACTAGCGATCTCCTAGGGAGACATCCACCTGCGAGAAAATGGTCGCTCCGGGGTAGTTTATGAGCGAAACGGGAGCGCCTGGCGGTAGGTCATCCCCGTTTGGCAGAGTTATTTTAACCCGAGTGTATAGCAATGTGTTATTCAGATCTGTGTAATCTTCACCAGTCCCCGCGATGTAAAATTCAATCGGAGAAGAATCATTAATCGCTGACACTGGAGGGATCTCCACATAAGTGTTTTTCTCGATAGCTGTTTGAGTTAAAGGCAGGGTAAAAATATCCAATTCTGATTTGATACATTCGTCTGACATTGCATGAATCAACGACATGGTTTAGAAGATAGTGTTGGTTCGTCTTTTCAAACTTGTAGATCTTTTCACACGCTTCGTGCGGCTTCTTGCTCTGCTTTTTACAACTGGGCGTTTCTTAGTGACGCGTCTAGTCTTCTTTATACCGTGACCACGCCCCCTCCTCATACGGGTCCCCGGTGGCCTTAACCCTCTACGCATGACCATAAGACCGTGACCGCTCTGTCCCTCAAGTGTTATCATTATTAAATGACTTTGACAAGGCACTGGTAACTACATCACTTACTATATTTTTTGCCGCAGCTTTTATGTGGGGCTTTGCTATACTGAAACCCCTTCTTAGAAACGGTATTGCCATACGATATAATCCACGAAATAGACCCCCGATCCCTGATGCAAAGCCGGCACCATACATAACACCGCTTCCGGCATAGCCCGGCATCCCATGTCCTGTCTGGGCCTGATAATATGAAATATAACGCTGGGGGTCCTCCTGGTATGGATTGAGATAAGCCATTTTTAAAACAAATGTTTTCTCACTGGTCTAAAGTGCAGCTTCGTCACAACTTTTCCGTAGGTGAATCGTACGTCTTTATTCTGATCGTCTTTAATCTCGATGCCGATATCTGATATGTTGTTTTTATTAAGACGGACGTAATGAGACTTGTCGTACCTGACACTGACTGCTTTGTTAGTGATCGGTTCAATATGTATCGTCTCTAATAATGGAACATACGCGTCACCGACTGCTTGATATTCTATTATATCTATGTATACAAATAGAGTGTAAAATCCTCCGCTTATATCAGCCTGGTGTGGTGCGTATGTGCGTGCGTCTTCGTGTTCATCCGAACTGTTTAGATTTTCTATAGGAACACCGGGTTTTAATCCTAGAATAATGGCTACCTTTCCGTAAAACGTTAGCGATGCTCTCTGATTTGATTTCAGAGATATCTTATTCTTTATATTATCGTACCTGAGCTGCACCCGCGGTGGAAGAGTAGCGTTTATTTCCTTGAGTAATACTGGAATATCCTCAAAATAGCCGTATTTTATTTTTAGGTCTTTCCGAAAAGTTTGAATACTATCCCCTCGCAGTTTGCTACGTTCATCGTCGTTCAAACATGGTTTGCATTCAATAATAAAAGTAGCGTCTTCCTCGTTGAAAGTATGCCAAGTTTTTGGATAGTGGAACTCAACCAACGCCACTTCCCATAATCCTTTTAAATGTATTGCCTTTGCCAATCTAGTTCTGTAATTAGATATGGTATTCTGGGGGTAAACATGACCGGATGCATTGCACGGGAGTGTGACGTAGAATCCGTCCTCCTCAGACATCTCAGATGTTTTTGGTTGAATGAGAACGTGAGCGACTCTCCCTAGGGTTTTAAGGGAGATTGTAGATCCATCACCTGCTTTTCATGAACCCAACTATTGAATTTTGATGGCCATCCAAACCATTTCACCAGAACGTACATGGTTTTTCCGCGTCGCTTTTTATCGAGAATTTTTTCGACTTTAAACGATTTATCATTGCTCACAATAATTTTTTGGAGTTCTTTTTCGTAAAAAAAACCCTGTATTATCTCTCCATCATAGTCCTGTATCCTGTATACGACTGGATTTCGGGGTATACACGCACTTATAGTAAAGTATTCTTCGGTATAGTTCTGCTCATAGCCTTTGGTAAATATATTCCGGACTTTAGATATTCTGACCACGTCTCCCACTGAGAATTTAAAGACGGGGATCTCTTTACGCATTTTCCCATATAAATTGTTGAATACCACGGATTCGTTTTCTTTATTTACATCCAACGGTCGCATTTTTATGGACTTGTGATAACTGGAGTTATACCCCTCTGTCAAATCTTGCAAAATATCACAGTAGCGTCTGGAATTTATCGATGTAAGATACCTCCACATTCGTCCTTTTAAAGTTTTATTAAACCTTTCGACCACACTCGCTTTTAATTCAGAAGCTGTTGAAAAATGTGTTATATTATATTTTTTCATCATCTGTTGAAAAGGCTTGTTGAAAAACTCTGTGCCCTTATCTGTCTGCAACTTGATAGGTATTCGTCCCTCTCTCAAAACTGACAAAAAAGCTTTAGTTACTTCGGACGCTGATTTATTTCGCAACACCCTTGTCCAGGCATATTTTGAGAAAATATCAATAATAGTTAAAATAAAATTGATATTGTCGTTCTCTTTTGCGTAGGCTGACATATCTACTAAATCGGCCTGAAACTGCTGGTCTTTCCCATAGACAACCACACGATTCCGCTTATAATTTATTGGTGCGGTTCTATGGAGAGTGTATGTGTCCTGGGTGGACAGCCAATCACTCACATCTTTATCGGATAATCTTACACCGTGTTGTTCTAATACAGCTTGTTTTAATCTGTCTTTCCCTCCCAGAGCACCCGAATTTCTGGGGTCGTAGTAGATCTTGTTCATTAATTCTGCCATGTTAACGCTATGAGATTTCAGTCATAATGAATCGAGTTACAAATTTGTTCAGTATTTTATTTTATTTCACAATATAAAGTCACAAGCATTTTCAAACAATAAAAGATATTTTTATTTCACCATATAAAAGTTACACAAGCATTTTCAAACAAAATATATTTTTATTTCACCATATAAAAGTTACACAAGCATTTACAAACAAAAGATATTTTTATTTCGCCATATAAAAGTTACACGAGCATTTTCAAACAAAAGATATTTTTATTTCACCATATAAAAGTTACACAAGCATTTTTTTTTTATTAGAATGTAAGAAGTAGAAGGTTACAAACATGTATAATGTGAATTATATCACGCAAAACAAAAAATAAAATTTCAAAGACATTTCAAAATTCTTCTCCAAAATGTAATCGACTAAAAAATCTAAAATATTACATACATCTGGATGTTCATTACTTAACAAACTGCAAACATCAGCCACATATGTACAAATACACAATATATCTCCTATTCTAAGAGAGTCGTGGCACTCAGGCATTAGCTCGAGAATGTTTTTGATAACCGCAGAAGGTGTGTTCTCACTGGTAACAGACGTTTTTACCATATGATTCCATTCGTCCGATAATCCCCTCACGGCATTCATTAAATCCATTAGTCGTTTTTCATCCCGAGTTATGGTGGTGTTTGTAGTCCAATTATTCTGGATAATCTTGTGGAGTAGGTTAGATATTCCATATTTAACACGTGATTTAAAGAAATATTTTGTAATCCAAGAGGTAGAGCAGAAGTTCCCCATTTTCAAACCTGTGTGATCTCCGGATCTTCAGATACGGCTCGTTTCCATTTATCCACAGCCGTGTATATTATTTCCTCGCAAGATTCATCGATCAGCTTGTCGCGTATTGAAGATAATTGTTCCACTATGTACATTTCATCTCTGAGACCGTATAAAATTGCCTCAACAGCTCCTTGGATCCTCTGGAGATGTGGGCTGCCTCCGTACTGACTCAAGGCCTGAGCTAATATGTTTTTCAACTCCGGGGTGAGAAGCTTCAGACTGATTTCTTCAAAGCATCCGTAAAAATAATATGCAGAAGGTTCAAACAAACAAGTATGTCTTGTTTGCGAGGGATGGTCCACTGTGCAGCCTCCGCAATTTTTCTTCATTTGTTGGTCTATCAAAAATTCCAGAATGACAGCCAAAATAGCTTTGATAATCCTGTGACCTGTCTCCCCGAGACATCCGTCCGTCTCATCGGTGGTTGTGTCTGGGGTCTCAGCGTCAGCTGTAGCTGTTGAAACTCCGTAGTTTCTGAGGAACGCCAGATTGTGGTATCCAAGTTGTGTGCAAAAATTATTTATCCATTCGATGTTTTTCTGAGGTAATCCATTTGTCATAGTCGGTAATCCATTTTTTGTAAATCCATCAGTAGCTCCAAGCAGTTGAGATGAAGTAGAAGGAGAACCGGTATCCTGAGACATGATGCGTGTGAATGAGTCAGAGTCCGGAGAGAGGGCCCTTTAAATGTTTGTACACAGTCGGGGGTGTGACGTGAATTCCACGCCTAGTTGGTGTCGCCCACTCAGGGTGGAAAAGTTTGACTTTAATGTTGTTATAGCGTTCATACGCGCTGGTCCATTGGAAAAGCTGATTGATCTTGGAAAAAATATCTTCCACAAGCGCTAGATCCTTCCATTGAAACATGAATTTCAGATCATATAATTTTAAATGTTCTTCCTCGGACACCGGCCAAGAGCATTCTGGTAAATTCTTACCAAAATCACTGCACAGGATGTAGATGTAATCTTCAGGATTTGATTTGATCCGCGAGGATTCGGTACCTTGTCCCCAAAGTCATTGCTGTCCATTCGGCAATGAAAAGTGGCATATCCCCGCCGTCTTTCAAATCTGGCCATACTTTTGAATAGAATAAAACCCACTCTCTCTCCGAAAAAACTAAATCAACCTCCGTTGTATTCGTTGTGAATCGTTCATCGTCATCCACGTTAACTAATCTAACCTCCATGTTGATTTTGTCATAAACATACGTACACGCACGTCCTCCAGATAAACGGAAAGCATATTACACAGAATCTGACGGCTCGTGAAGAAATCGCGTTAAGCATGGCCCATGCGTTTCTCGTTTTTTTCGCCATAGCCATTTTACTTTATCTGATTTGTAAAAACCACAAGTAGTATTTCACTTGAAGTTTCCGCTGCTTTTTAAACTCTTAACTGTCAGACTTTGGGAGGGGGATTCCTGTGAGTGATGTCATTTGTATCATCCAATGACATCTGAGAGGTGTGTCTTAATTTTACACAACCTATGAGCTTTGAGAGGGGCGTGTTAGGGGGTGTGGTCTCTCCGGGCCGTTGCATCGGTTTTCTTTGGTCATTTAAGTCTGGCCACTGAGATGACTGGATGTGTTTTCTATTTGGGAGCTTGAAGGGGGTGTGGGAATTTCCCACGGTGACATCTGTTGGGGCGGGGCTAGGGGCGGGGTTTGTGTGTGTCTCTCTGTAGGCCTCAGAGTGCTTCATTTCTGACTGACCTGTGGACTGAATGGACGCTCTCCACTTTGCTCCACTACAACGAAGCACTTATATATCTTTAAACTCCGAGTCTTTAACAACTGGGTATGTAAAAACGTAACACTTTTTAAACTAGTTTGTGTTTTATGTAAAGGTTTTACAAATACTGGCTGAAAGTTAAATGCTTACAAATCAATCCTTTCTGTAAATTAAAAAAACTCTTAACTTGTTTTAATGTTTTAACATCTTTAAATAACACTAACTCAATATAACACTAACTAAATATCTCTTTTAGAGAAAAATGCAATTTTAACTTATTTCATTGATGTTTTAAAAGTGATGAATGTACATCTGTCTTCTTTAATAAAAACACTGATCTCACACTCTGGCTATGTCTTTATTGTAAATTTTTTTAAAAAGTTTTAATTTACACTGTTTAGAACTACTGAGCGTGCGAAATTTTCCCACGCTTCAGATGTTCAACCCCTAAGGAGGCGTGACACAAATCCGATTTTCCCACGGTGTACTGTACAGCCCATAAGTGGGAGGAGCTAGCGTGGGAAATTCCCACGCTGTACTGTACAGCCCATAAGGGGGAGGGGCTAGCGTGGGAAATTCCCACGGTCAAAAGGGGCGGGGCTTTGAGGGCCATAAAGCAATAAAACTGTCCGTTTTTTTTGACGAAAGGTGCCCTCTATTCTCTCTCTGATGTACACAATTCATTCAGACATGCAATCCATGCAGCTGGGTGGGATACTGGGGACATACTCAGTGCCTTCTACGGGTTATTCCATGACACCCCTGCAAGGCGGGAAGATTATGTCTATATCACTGGATCAACAATCTTTCCAAAGGAGTTCTGTCCCCATCGGTGGGTTAAAAATGTTGACATTGTCACGAGCTTTGGAAGTAATCCCTCATTTGATAAAATGTTTAAAAACAGTTAAGGGGACAAGAAATGGTATCTGCGAGGATTTCCAGTCACGATTTAGACCGTACCATAGTACTGAGACAGCTCTCATTAAAGTCACAAATTATTTGCTCTTATCATCCAATCGTGGTTGTATCTCTCTATTAGTGTTACTCGATCTTAGTGCTGCATTTGATACCACAACATTCTTTTAAATAGTTAAATTATGTTTAAATTACCACAAGGCTCAGTACTAGGACCGTTGCTGTTCACTCTGTACATCTTGGGAGATATCATTAGGAAGCATGGCATTAGTTTTCACTGTTATGCTGATGATACTCAGCTCTATATTTCTTCACGCCCTGACGAAACTCACCAATTCACAAAATTAACAGAATGCATAGTTGATATAAAAAAAAACTGGATGACTAGTAATTTACTACTACTTAATTCTGAAAAAATAGAGATTTTAATTATTGGACAAAAAACGTCCTCACGTAATAACCTAGAACGGCCATTCCCAAACTGTGGTCCGTGAGGGTACTGCAGGTGGTCCGTGGAAAGGCAAAATAAAATATTTTTTTACCTTAATTTTACCAGGAAATTCCCATAAAAAAATAAATAAAAAAAAGTAAAAAGAACATGTAGGCCTATATTTTTATGATGGTGCAAGGAGATGAACCCAAATGCAGACAGTATTCAAGTGAACTACGTTTATTACAGAAAAACAGGGAAAACAAAACCCACGAGGGGGCAAAACAAGACAGGATTGACTATATAAGACTAACAAGACTAGACTAAGACTTGAAAACTGAACAATAAACTAACAGCTAAGACAGGATCAAACTCTTCACAAGACATTCAACAGGTTACTCACGGTTGGTTTCACATAATGAATGACAATGAACCGGCACAGGACAGCAAACACAAGGGGATTAAATAGGGAGAAACTAATGAGGGAAACAGGTGACAAGGGTAAAGCAATAATGACAAAACGAGGATAACAAGGGGGCGGGGCAAGAGAACGAGACAACACAAGCACATGGCCCAAACAAAAGGCCATGTGCTTGCACACAAAACACAGGTCTGTCATGATCCTGCCTCAAGACTAAAGAAAATCAAGGACAGGAAGGCAGAATCATGACAGAACCCCCACCTTAAGGAGCGGCTTCCAGACGCTCCTCAAGGGGACATCAAACGCGGGACATGACGGACTGAGACACAGACACTAACCAACAAAACATGACAAATAACAATAAAGGCAAACAAGAATAAACTATAACAGGGTTGGGGTGACAAATAAGAAACAGTAAACAAGGAAGGGGAGGCGAAGGCAAAACAAAGTTCTTAGGGGGTAGTCCAGGATGGATGGGTGGAACAGAGGACTTAGGATGACTGGATGAGGGTTTAGGGCGAAGAATCCGGGGAGACTTGGACGGGGACACTAGAGGAACAGTCTTGGGGGAAACAGTCTGGGGTGATGTGGTGACAGGGGTGACCGGGGAAACGCACAGGGGTACAGAGGGCGAAGAAACAGGAAACCAGACCGGGGGAACAGCAGGTAACGGAACAGGATACATGACAGGGGGTGTAGTAGGCGGCTGAGGAGTGGAGAAAGGCATTGCGCCTGACTGTGAAGCTGGGACAGGATCCGCGTTTACAAAAACAGACTTGGAACCTCCACTCTCCGAAGCAGACTCGGAAACAAAGTTCTCTGCAGTAGTCATGGAGACAGCCTTCTCTGCAACAGACCTGGGTACAGCAGACCTGGGTACAGCGCTCTCTGCAGCTGGCCTGGGATCAGCGCTCTCTGCAGCTGGCCTGGGATCAGCGCTCTCTGCAGCTGGCCTGGGATCAGCGCTCTCCGACGCTGACTCGGGACTTGAAGACAAGACAGGTTTGGAAGGAACTTCTAGGATCTTGACAAGACTTGACAAATAATTAGATAAAGCCTCAGCGGCAATGACAACAGGCATCCTTTGACGAGCTGATACCGATTGCAGGCTCCTTACGACACAAACAGTCCACCATATCACTGAATGGGCGACAGACCAGCTTCTCTCGTTCTGTCAGGGGTGGAGGAGTGTTGAGACCCGCAATGAGGTAAGAATTGAGGAACTCCGGTATGAAAAACCTCCTCTCTTCCACGACCTGGGCGTACTTTCTCAACGACATCTCTCCCTGAGGGGGAAACGGAGTCTTGCCACTCTTCGTGTCAGAGATAGTTGACTGCCACCATTGTTCTCGGCTGTCCGATAGTCGCTTGGCACTAAGGGACATACTGTCTGCTGGGTTCTTAGTTGGCCGGTTCATTCTGTTATGATGGTGCAAGGAGATGAACCCAAATGCAGACAGTATTCAAGTGAACTACGTTTATTACAGAAAAACAGGGAAAACAAAACCCACGAGGGGGCAAAACAAGACAGGATCGACTATATAAGACTAACAAGACTAGACTAAGACTCAGACAGAAAACTGAACAATAAACTAACAGCTAAGACAGGCTCAAACTCTTCACAAGACATTCAACAGGTTACTCACGGTTGGTTTCACATAATGAATGACAATGAACCGGCACAGGACAGCAAACACAAGGGGATTAAATAGGGAGAAACTAATGAGGGAAACAGGTGACAAGGGTAAAGCAATAATGACAAAACGAGGATAACAAGGGGGCGGGGCAAGAGAACGAGACAACACAAGCACATGGCCCAAACAAAAGGCCATGTGCTTGCACACAAAACACAGGTCTGTCATGATCCTGCCTCAAGACTAAAGAAAATCAAGGACAGGAAGGCAGAATCATGACATATATAGTGATATAAAATTTTAATTAAATTGTCAAGTTATTACTAAAATAGGCTAGTGGCGCTCGGCCGTGACGTTCAAGTTCAGTGCCGTCAGAACCACAACATGGATCGGTGGATAACAACAGGTTCTCTGAAGAGAAAAGGGCAGAGGCAAATATGTTCTCATTATCACATCACACACATAGCCTTTATAGGCAGTTTATATGAAACAAAATGTTTATAAATGGAATGAATAAGGCCTGTTATTATTTAAATTTCCAGTTAGTTTCTTGATCTCCCGTTTCTGAAATGTTTTGCGGATGTGCTGTTAAGTGGACAAACTCAAGCCTACTTTTTGAGGACTTGTAAAACTCTGAAGATTAATAATCCCCTAAAATCGTCAAAGGTTTTGAAATGTTGACTATATCCAAGTGTTCTTATTACTGTATAGATTTCATACTCCATTGCTATGGAAATAAGCCTGTTTTTCAAATGAACCTGATTATGCCCTCGGGCGCTTGAGTAAATAAATAAATTAAATATGTGGCAGCCATTGTGTGCAGTAAACTTTCTTTTAACAAGCCTGTTGTACTGATGTGATGACCAGTTATAGTTTTAGTGCTATTTAGAGGTGTGGATTAATTCAGGTAGGACTGTGTGAAGACATATTTTATTATGTGTATTATGAGGTGGTCCGCGAAAATTCTTGATTACAAATAGTGGTCCACACACACAAAAAGTTTGAAAAACCCTGACCTAGAATACTGTCTAACACTTGATGGCTGCTCTGTCAAGTCTTTGTCGTCGGTTAGGAACCTGGGTGTGCTCTTTGATACCAATCTTTCATTTGAAAGTTTCTACTATCTGTAAAATCGCATTTTCCATCTTAAAAATATATGTAAATTATGTCATATTCTCTCAATGACAAATGCGGGACAATTAGTTCATGCGTTCATGGCATCAAGGCTAGATTATTGTAATGCTCTTATGGGTGGTTGCTCTGCATGCTTAATAAACAAACTAAAGCTGGTCCAAAACGCAGCAGCTAGAGTCCTTACCAGAACCAGGAAGTATGTCCATATTAGCCCGGTTCTGTCAACACTGCATTGGCTCCCTATTAAACATCGTATAAAGTTTAAAATATTGCTGATTTTACAAAGCACTAAATGGTTTAGCTCCCCAGTACTTGAGCGAGCTCTTAACGCATTATAGTCCTTCACGTCTATTGCGATCTCAAAATTCCGGCCAGTTGATAATACCTAGAATATCAAAATCGACTGCTGGCAGTAGATCCTTCTCCTATTTAGCACCAATACTTTGGAACAGTCTTCCTATCATTGTCCGGGAAGCAGACACACTCTGTCAGTTCAAATCTAGACTAAAAACACATCTCTTTGACCTTGCATACACATAACACATTATAGACTTCTATAATTCAATGTTAGGCTGCATAGATCAGGTCAGCCGGAACCGGGAACACTTCCCATAAATCCTGATGTACTCGTTACATCATAAGAAGAATGGCATCTACTCTAATTTTAGTGTTTTTGTTTATTGTCAAGAATAAGTTTACAAAGAAAATGTATAACTTTTGTTATTAAATAAAAAAAGAGAAAGGATGAAACAAGTGGATTGTTAGTTTCATGTCATGTTCCCAAGGGGACCAATTAGAGTGACACACAGACCGAAAACGGGGCTAGGCTTTGGCACTTGTAATGCAGTTATGCAAATGTAATCAATAAAGGTCATAGTAAGAAATGATACTGCTTTAACCGTCCATTCTGTATAGTTTGATAAAACAGAACAGTATGAAACAATGACTATAAGTAGGACATATCAATATAACATGCTCTACAGTTTCCTTTTGATTACAATTTTCACACTTTTCTGTTTCATGTTTCCCTATTGTCTTCAATGTACTATTAAGTGCAGGATGCCCAAATCTAAGTCTTGATATTATTGTTTCTTCGTTTCTATTTCTCCCTGTTATTCTGCCTTTATCTACGATTCTTTGACTATTAAAACCTTCTTCCTGTTCTTTCTTCCTCCCACTGTTTTTGCCATCTATTCCTCACATGTTGATTTCAGTCTTACTATATTTTACCATAATGTCTATGCCAGCTTTATTTGTTGCTTCCTTTGCACACTCATCTGCAATCTCATTCCCTTTTACTCCTTCATGTGCTGGTACCCAGCAGAAATTCACTTCTGTTCCCATCATCTGAATCCTATACAATGTCTTAAGGATCTCAATCAGCAAATCTGCTCTGCTTTCTGTATGACCTGTTTCTAATGTTATTAATGATGAGCTTGAATCAGAGCATATCAGTGTCCTCAGTGGTCTTTTCTCCTCAACCCACTGTAATGCCATTAGAAATCATTGCAGGAATCATACTGCAATCATTTCCCCTGTATATACTGATAAATTATCTGAAATTCTTTTATTGATTTTGACATTGAATTCTGAAACTGTGAATGCCACACCTACTTTGTTGTCTATATTTTTAGATGCATCTGAATATACCTATGTGTTATTTGAGCATTTGGATTGTTTTCTTGTTCCTTATCTAATAGTGTCATATCTACAGTAAGTAAAAACCACTGAGGAATTGTTGACCCTGGCACTGTTGGACTTTATCTGAGCACATGGCACAAGGCAAGCCATGTGCTCACACCAAACATGACAAAAACACATGCACATAGCCAGTGAAAACAACCACAAGCCATGTGCTCACACAAAACGAGACATGAACACGCAGCTAATGACACATAAGCTGCGTGTTCACACAAAACATGACAACAAGAAAGCACACAGCCAGTGAAAAACACCAGCCGATACTACACAAAACACAACAACACACACGGACAAAAGAGCGTATGACCTGAGCGAACTCAAAACCACACGCTCACACAACAAGACAGAAGATAAAACACACAGAGCATGTCCGGATCCCGACACAGAACTGAAACCAAACTAGACAGAAGTTTCCATCTTAAAAATATATATAAATTACGTCATATGCTCTCATTGACAAATGCGGAAACAATTAGTTCTTGCGTTCATGACATCAAGGCTAGATTATAGTAAAGCTCTTATGGGTGGTTGCCCTGCATGCTTAATAAACAAATTACAGCTGGTCCAAAACGCAACAGCTCGAGTTCTTACCAGAACCAGGAAGTATGACCATAGCCCCGTTCTGTCAACACTGGATTGGCTCCCTATTAAACATCGTATACATTTTTAAATATTGCTGATTTCTTACAAAGCACTAAATGGTTTAGCTCCGCAGTACTTGAGCGAGCTCTTAAAGCATTATAATCCTTCACGTCTATTGCGATCTCAAAATTCCGGCCAGTTGATACCCAGAATATCAAAATCGACTGCTGGCGGTAGATCCTTTTCCAATTTAGCACCAAAACTTTGGAACAGTCTTCCTAACATTGTCCGGGAAGCATACACACTCTGTCAGTTCAAAGCTAGACTAAAAACACATCTCTTTGACCTAGCATACACATAACACATTATAGACTTCTATAATTCAATGTTAGGCTGCATAGTTTAGGTCAGCCGGAACCGGGAACACTCCCCATAAATCCTGATGTACTTGTTACATCATAAGAAGAATGGCGTCTACGCTAATATTAGTCTCTCTGTTTATCCCGAGGTTTACCGCAGTCCGCCGGATCCAGGCCGTATCCAGATCTGATGAAGGACCTGCGCCTGGACGCGACGACAACGCAGTCCTGAAGTGTCAACTAGTCTCTCCCCTGTGAAGGCCTCCTTCCCTTCCCTTTACCTCTCTACAGATAAAGCATTGTCGGGATTTTATCGCTACGCAGAAGCGATAAAAAATCTGTATTATAATTTTAAGGCCAGACAAGTAGTTTGTTGAGGGTTGGTTTGTAGGGAAGGACTACACGCCTGCACACATATATTCAAACACGCATACATAGACTGAACTCGTAATACGCATGTGCACGCCATCAGCGTTCTCACGGGTTCGCGTTTTTGAAGTTTGCGCTGAAAGAACTTAAGAGTTTTCTGTTAAAACAATGTCGTGTTAGCAACACGAGGTAAGGTTGGTCCGTGTACGTTTTGATAGTTTGTTTTCCGATTTGAAATGAAATAAGCAGAAACGAGAAAACAGTGCCTTTATTCGTTTTTTCGGCTTGATTTTTCGTTTTTTTAGTTCACAGGCAAAAAACGAATAAATTACTTCAAAATTCGTTTTCCACATGTGAACGGTCATGAGACGCCCCCTTCCGCCGATTGGTCAAGCAAATCTGAGCATGTGACGTCATCAGTCGTCGCTCAGGTCTGTTCAACAAAATAATAGTCCTCTACTATGGCTACCGCTTCTTAAACTGTACAGGGCAGGTCCTAGATTGGGCTTTCTTCTGTGCAACTTAACGCGTTTCACAGAAATATTTACATCAGAAATATGAAATATTAGTCTGCCACCAGCCTGTTTTATTTAGCTGTGCGGAGTTAAATCTGTGTGGTGAAGCTGCGCTAGACAGCGCCGAGCGGGTGAGGCACAGACCTATGTTCAGTCAGCAGTCAGAACTTTTCTTTTAGACAGTAGCCTACGCTCCGTTTTGGACACGGGATGGTCATTGCAAATACTGTAATGCCAATCGGCTGAGGGTGGGTGATGGTGAAATACATTTTTACTGAAACTGTAATCATAGCCGCGACCCGCGAGAATGAGACAGATGATTGACAGGACGATAGCGGAGGCAATTAATGCGCAAGATAACTTCTGTTAACAAAAAAAATTATAAATAAGTGTTTAATATAAGTGACTTTGTCTTTGTTTTATTGTTTTTGTTGTTTTCAATCAAATAATAGTGAACTATAAGCGAGTTTTTTTTTTCTATTTTATTGCTGTTTTTTCATAAAAAAATTATCATAACAACTTATAAAGATCAAAATCTACAGAAGACATTAACAAATAACACTGGTGTTGTCAAAGTGAACTAATCCGTGGGAAAATGTCTTAACCGGCACAACCCTATTCTTAATGTTGGCTACATGTTACAGATTTAATGTTGAGCACATAACATTAATTTTTTTTTTTTTTCATTATCCTGCAGCTCTAGCTTCCAGGTTGTATTGCTGCTAACATTATTTAAATTCTTCTTTATTGCAGGTGCAGTCAGGCAGAATCCCCTTACTGGAAAAGGTCAACACATTGCGGACCCTCATTGGAGACTTCTCTGCACATCAACACACTTCTCAACTCTTTACCTTTCAAGTTTGCTTTAACTTTCTCAATTTCTCTTTAAAGTTCTCTTTACCAAGTTACTGTGATTTATTTGTATTACTCTCATTAGACTAATTGAACATAACATTAATACACGCTTTGATCGAGTGTTTTGAACTTTGGTGTAAAAAATTAACCTTGAATGCTATTTAGATTATTAATTTGTATTCTTAAATGTTTTCAACTGAATTCTACTTAAAATAAGTACAACTGCGTAGCTGTAATTCTATGTATTCTTAAATGTTTTCAACTGAATACTACTGTAATTATTAAATTCAACTCTGTTGCTGTAATATTTATTTTTATGAAATGTTTTCAACTGAATACTACTGTAATTATTATTCAACTCTTGCTGTAATTATATTTATTTTTATGAAATGTTTTCAACTGAATACTACTGTAATTATTATTCAACTCTTGCTGTAATTATATTTATTTTTATGAAATGTTTTCAACTGAATACTACTGTAATTATTATTCAACTCTTGCTGTAATTATATTTATTTTTATGAAATGTTTTCAACTGAATACTACTGTAATTAAGTACAACACTTTAACTGTAATTATTTAAATGCTTGTCAAAATAAATAGTTTGAGTACATTTGTTGTTGAGTGTTTAATTTACCTGTGAGTTAATAAGACTTTAAATACGGTCAGCTGCATGTGGGCCACATAAGGGCCATTAGATTTTAACAGAACTCAACTATACTAAAGTTGCATACCAGGCTCACATATGGGCCACATGAAATTGTAGTATTTGGCTCATGCTTGGTGGAGTTATGGCAGTCCTCAGTTCTGGCAAAGGAGATGTGGGCCATATCTGGGCCGGCCAACACAAACTAATCTGGGCCACAGCTCAGCTGTTTATCTGGCCCACATCTTTGCCAAAGGAAATTTGCTGACTGGGTGGCGTTTGTTATGAATAACAAAAGCAGGTTAATATAGTTTGGTCTGTTTTTGTTTAGCCTAACTTTACTACAGGTGCCCTCATTCTCTCAAATACCATTTTAAAGCCATTTACTGGTCAATAAATATTATGTTGTGAATAATCAGCTTTGTTCTTTTGTTTCCCCAGAACAATCATTACATTTCTAAAATAATCTGAACATTTCAGTGGCAACATTGAATTACAGTAAGTTACCTACACCACATGCAAGTACTTTATTACTAGGAACTTTTCTGTGTGAAATTGTATTGTTTGACTGTGTACTTGTGTTTTTTTAATCAGTTCTTCCCTCATGCTCTCAAATCTCATTCATGATGTTACTCAGAAAAATAATATCACTATTATTTTATATTATTATTATTATCATCACTATAAAAAGCTATTATATGGCTTCAGAAGACTTACAACACAACCCATAACACATGAGTTGTGAACTCATCGATTATTTTTAGGATCTTTTCTCTGACATTTTTGGAGCTTAACCATTTTTACATAAATTGTTGCATTGAATTGAACTAGACAAGTGTACATAAGAATGGTTGAATGAATGATTTACAAAAAATTGTTCTGCTTGTTTCATGCAGTGAAAGCGAACGGTGACAGGGGTTGCATTATGCCTGAGATCTGCTTTTGAGTTCAACAGACAGAAAGTCAAACAGGTTTGGAACATCACAAGGCTGTGGAAATTATTTAAATTTCACAACTATCACTTTAATAACATTACCAACAGTAAATTTTGTACTTTGCAGGGATCTCGGTAAGCTGAAATACAAGTTTGAACAAGAATAAAAATCCTCCTGTAGGCCTGAAAATCACTGAAGTGCCTGAACCATCCACCAGAAAAGAGGAAAAACAAACGGAAAACGAATCTGCTGTACCTTTTCACTTTTCTAACTCTTTAAGTACCTCACATGTCCCTTGTGAAGATTTTATTATTTATTGCATTTTATGTTGCAGCTAGTAAAGGTGCAGTCACATTTGTGAATTTCGTGAAATTACACAGGCAAAAAAGTCCATTGACCATTGTCAGCAGTGTAGTGATGTAATGTATGAAGCACAGCTCACACAGGAGTCACTTTCAACCAGCTTTCTGTTGGTCCCATAGTGACATTTTTGACCACAAACAAAATTGCTGATCGTGTGGATTCTTATTGAAATGACTGAAATTCACCAGTGAACATTCACAGAACAACAGATAATTTTACTGCACCTTAATACTGTTTCCGGGTCGAAGCCTCTACTTCCTCATCTTGTTTCATGAGAATACTCAACAACCATTTATGAACACTGTTGATTCAAAGTCACACATTTAAGCTTTTCAAAAGCCATAGTGTATACAGTCTCCAGTCTAACGGCATCCCAGACTTCAACATTTTATGATTCAAAATAGCTGAATAACTAACCATCTGAGATTTTGGTATAGAGATAAAGGTTAGGATCATAATTTTCAGGAATATTAGGCCTACAGCACAATGAGTGCATATTAGCACTGTTTTTGGCATCTGATAGAGCTTTTGTACTTGGAAACAGTGATGTCAGACTTACCATCGGACTGAAACACAAATGTTTAAAAGTTAAGTGAAGATGGACATTTTTAATTAGTCAAAATGTATTTATTTTACATTGATTTATTACATGGAACATGTGTTTCCATACATTTTGTTTAAATGTCTTTTCTTGTGTAGCCTATTGTATATACATGGTTGATTATTCATGTTGCTTATGTATTATACTATTTTTTGTGTGTGTATTCATTGATATTAATCTATAGTTAGCTTTTTTCCCATGTGCATGGAAGTGTATGTATAAAATATGTAATAAACAATTCTTATTTTGTATTTGGTTCAATTTGTTTATTATAATAGAAGTCAAAGGTAACCATAGTAACAACATGAAATTAAATATTTTAAAAAAATGAAATTTGGTTCCTGGAGGCACCAAAAGTGGTTCCACACAGTGCCTAATATAAGAGTTCCTCAGGAAGCTTGTGTGGTTCTTCAGAGAACCACCACTTTTTAAAGGGTGCCTAGAGGATCTACAGACGGTTCCGCCGGTGTGGCAAAGTGAAGAACCCCAAAAGGTTCCTCCAGTCACCTTTTATTTTTACAGTGTACGTTCTGACATACAACACAGAAGCGCTGCTTTTACACTACCTTAAGGCCCGCACAGAAGAAAATGAATAGTTAAATATAGTGTTTTTTTTTCGCGCACAAAAAGTATTCTCGTCGCTTGATAAACTTATGGTTGAGCCACTGTAGTCACTTGGACTATTTTAAACATTTTCTTTACTAACTTTCTGGGCCGGCAAGTTTCGATATCATAGAAGCCTATGGAGGAGTGAAACAGCTCTCAGATTTAATCAAAAATACCTTAATTTCTGTTCTGAAGATGAACAAAAGTCTTACATGAGGGTGAGTAATTACTGACAGAATTTTCATTTTTGGGTGAACTAACCCTTTTACTTTAATGAGTAGCTATCTTGTCAAGCTTGTCAGAGTAGCTTCCCCAACACTGCCTACATATAGCCTAGGCCTATATAATGTTGTAAATATTATATTGATATAACATTGAATGCATCAATACAATGATAATTCAATGCATGAAAAATCAGATATGTATACTGTTAAATCAATTACTGTAGGCCAATGTAAATGGGGGAAACAGACCGCAGCAGGTGCACAACAAATTTTCATACATGCCATCACTGCAGGTGGGAGGGGGCCCATCTCGTGCTTTGCAGGGGGCCTCACAGGTGTGCGTACACCACTGTGCTGACGTATGTCAATAACTTGTGAGAGCGAGGCAGCCGTGAATTGCACAGTCGGGGCGCAGTTGCTCTCCACCGACTGCTCTGATCAAAAGCACGATGGGAAACGACTTGCTGAAGACACAGCTTAATACTCATTGGTTTTAAACAATTAACCATGTTTTGTTCGCTTTTAAAATGTTTGATTTTGACTCTGATATCATGCTTTTATGTGTATAAATTATGTGTGAATATTCCCAATCTCTGACAGTGCGATCTCTCTACACTCTAAACAAAAATGGTGCTAAATAGCACTAAAAGTGGTTCATTGGCTTGTAATCATAGGGGAACCACTTTAAGTGCCATATAGCACCTACCTTTGTCAAATGGTGCTATGTAGAACCATAAGAGGTGCCATATAGCACCTTAACCACCCCAAAGAACCGCTAAAGAACCGCTGAAGAACCAAACTGGGCTTAACAGGTTCTTTAAATGGTAGTGGTGCTATATAGCACCTTAACCACCGCAAAGAACCGCTGAAGAACCATTTTTTTTTAGTGTGTATGGGTTATGTGATTGTTGTCATATATATATATATTTTTTTATAAAAACAGCATTAAAAGTACAAATTATTGATTTACCTGTAACACGTTTTTCGAATTGAATTAAGTAACAGGTAGTCTACTTTGGTATCTTGTTCATCATATTTATTTTAAAAAAATAGCAACATAACTTAAATTACATCATGTTCATTTAGCAACACATGAGTGTGAATCACGTGATATCCGACTTTACTCTTGTAGGTGTATGATCCATTGTCTGTCTTAGGTTAACTTTTTTCACTCCTCTCCTCCCCTACACTATTCTTGTCTAAATTTCAGGCAAGGCAAGGCGTATCTCAAACGAGCCTAACATATATCAAAGACACAAAATACATAATATGCTATATACAATATGCAAGAAGCACAAATGGCGTGTCAGTGAACAATGTACTGTGATGGAATGCATACATTTGCAAGAAATGCAACATACATAATGTAAAATTTCAATTTCAAATAGCCTATGTCTGTGATTTTAGTAGTGCTGAAATGTTTACATGCCCTGTATCTGAATTGTTAAAACTAAGGATGAATATTGTTTCAGGCTGCTTAGTGTTTTGTTCTTCATAAGAATAATGAAATCTTTTTATTTGTTCTAAATCAATAAACGTTGGATTGTGGTGTTTGCAGTCTCAAGTTCTTTTTTTTCCAAAGTCAAAAATTATGCAAAATAATCCATGAGCTTGATTATTTATTGCAATGTATAATTTATTGAAGAACTGAAGCCAAGAATATTAACCAAAAGATACAATAAAGATAAAGTATAGCCTACACATTAATACTTACTCAAGTGTTGCTGAAAATTAAAGATGTCTCACACACACTTGGAGAGTTAGGCACTCTTACTGGTCCAGAAATGTTCCCAAAATAGACAACAGATGATTATTGAATGTAGGCCTACTACAGCACAATAAATTAACAACATCGTTGTTGCCCACATTTTATCTAATTTATCGTACATAGGAAGTAATATAAATCATTGCACATTGAGCTCGCACAAGAACTACTTTCACACGCGGAACAAGACGGAAAAAAAGTTCTCACAGATGAGTTTTAATTGGTACACAGTGGAGCGCGTTACAAATGACAGGTGTTCCTCAGTAATAATTAAACTGACACTAAAACAGTCACAACGGGGTGGAGCCCTCTTGCAGCTTACACTGAAGGATATGCTTATTTGCTCCACATTACACCAGGTAACTGTAACTAACATTGTTTCTACAGAGGGTTTCTTGTTTTAAAAGTTGTTAAAATAAGTTTTTGGACAAAGATACAGTGGCTGGCGAGTGCCCCATTTTAACGATTCACATATAGCCTAGCCTATTCACGTAGGCTATACAATATAGCCTATGCAATATCTCATATGCATGTGATAGGCTATTTAGCAAAAATTTGAAAATGAATAGCAAATCTTATTTTCTTTTTAAGGAACTTTTTCGCGTTTCAGTGAATTTGAAAATGAGCTGTGATTGAAGACAAGGTAGTTGTCCGTTATAAATAAAAGTTAATAAGTAAATGGCAGCATCACTATTCCCAACTCGTCCCGCAGAGCAGATCACAAGAGAGTACAGCAGGGCAAGCATTCTCCACTCCGGATCACGTGATAATAAAAGCAAAATTACTTATAATTTTCTGTAAAAAGTAGTCCAATTTCCAAACACTGTTATCGCCATTTCTTCTTGCATGCGTCCGCCATGTTAGTTTATTCTAAAGTCGAGATTTCCCGTGTCCACAGTCGGGACTCTGGTTGTTTGTAAAATCAATCTGCCTGTGTGGTGTGCTGTCTTGTATGGAATTCCAAAGCTGCCAAAATAATAAATAAATGCATGAATATACAAGGAAATGTAAAAAAAAATAATAAAAAAAAAAATACCCAAAATGTTACACTTTATTTCCATAGTCCACTTTAGGCATTCTACTAACTATAACTTTGCAGCTACATGTCAACTATCCCTCATTAGAGTATTAGTAGACTGTAGTTGACTGTCAGTAGACTGGTAGGTTATAGGGGCCAAGTTACTTAGCCTATAGTCAGTAGAATATCTGTTGGAGGACCAACAAAAAGTGTTAGCAAATATTATGCAGACAGTCTACTAATACTCTAATGACAGTTAGTTGACATGTAGCTGCAAAGTTACTTATAGTTAGTAGAATGTCTAAAGTGGACTATCGATATAAAGTGTTAAAAAAACATAATTGCACAAAGATGTGTAAAAAAGCAAAACTATAAATATTTATACTTTTATTTCCTTATGTGTAATAGTATTATTTTTTTAATTTAATTTTTTTAAATAAATCAATAGTTTTATTCAGCAAGGATGCATTAAATTGATCAATAGTTAGATTAAAGACATTTATAATGTTCTAATTTTCAAATGATTCTATTTCAAATAAATGCGATAGAACTTTCTATTCATCAAAGAATCCTAAAAAAATTGCGCACAACTGTTTTCAACATTGATGATAATAATAATTCATGTTTTTTGAGCATCTAATTAACATATTAGAATGAATTCTGAATTTCTGAAAATTCAGCTTGACATCACATGAATAAATAACATTTTAAAATATATTCAAATAGAAAACAGTTCTTTTAAATTGTAATATTTCACAATATTACTGTTGTTGTTGTATAATCAAATAAATCCAGCCTTGGTGAGCATAAGAGACTTCTTTTAAAAACATTAAAAATCTTACTGATCCCAAACATTTGCACGGCAGTGTATGTTCTTTCTTGTCTGTTGTTTTTTTTTTTTTTTTGTCAAAATAATGGAAAACATTTTGGGTTATCTGTCTGTTTTTAAAAAGTAAATGAGTTAACAATTTTGTAAGGCAGTCAAACCTCCCTTCCAAATAATAATTAAAAAAAAACATCAAGACAATCTCAAAGTTTTTAAACACCTGTGTAACATACATTTTTTTAGATGAGCATAGTCTAAGCCATATTGATGTCTGATATTCATTTTAATTCATTTAACTTTAAGTTGTATGTGCAGTATGCCTATTAAGTTTGATTCTAGAATGTTTGCCTAAAAAGTGTAGTATATTATTGGTTATTTATCTGTATATTCCTGTTAAAACCATAGACTGTAAAAAAAAAATATGGACGTAGTGTCCGTGACATCACCCGTAGGTTTCTGAAGAGCATTTTGAAGCCCAAAGTGGGCGGAGCGCATCATTTTATGGTGTTGTGATAAACCGAAGATGGGCAAAGAGGCGGGATTAGCTGAGGTGACGTGACCGCTAACAGATAGCAGACAAACGGCTAGTAGTGACAGCAGCGGCAATCCACCTGTCTCTCAAGTGGCCACGCCCTTAATTATGCAGAACTTTAAGGCTTAATATAATTTAAATGGATGAGTTATATTTAAAAAAAAATTGTACCAGGCTGTAATCATATTTTTTTTTTCTGCTGTAAAGTTGGACATTTTAACATGGGGGTGTATATGGGATTGACTCTTTTTTGGATCCTGTCGTGGCCAGTCGATGAATTGTAGTTTAAATCACTTCCGTGTTGGATTCAAGAGAGAGATCGGCAGGTTGCCGCTTGGTTAAAACATTAGTTTAAAAAGGGCGGGGTGTCTTGTAGGGGCTGGTTTTGGCCATTAAAATCTCGAGCTGAAAATGGGTCCCACTCCCTGTGTTCATTGCAGAGCCAAATTACGTCCAGCTCCCCCTCTCTGGAAGCTGGATTTCACGCTCCACCCATGACTCTGTAGTGAGCAGCCTCTATAGGCAAGGGCAAATTATGCTTTAAGGTCACAGTGACATCTGTGGTGTGACCAAACGAAATGCAAAAGGTGTGCAGACATCGAGAAAGTCACACAGGGAATGAATGACTTGGAGATGAGCAGTAAGGCCTTATTACAGTTTAAGTCACTTAAAGGGTTAGTTCACCCAAAAATGAAAATTCTGTCAGTAATTACTCACCCTCATGTTGTTCCAACCCCGTAAGACCTTCGTTCATCTTCGGAACACAAATTAAGATATTTTTGATGAAATCTGACAGCTGGCTCACTCCTCCATAGGCTTCTATAGACGTTATAACTTGCTGGCCCAGAAAATGCATTAAAGACATCGTTAATATAGTCCAAGTGACTACAGTGGCTCAATCTTAAGTTTATAAAGCGACGAGAATACTTTTTGTGCGCAAAAACAAACAAAAATAACGACTTTATTCCACTATTCATTTCCTTTTCTCTGGGCCTCGAGTTTTTTCACGTAGTGAAATAGCGTAGCGCGTCTGTGTTGCACGTCACCACATGACCAGCGTCGGCCAATAGTGAGCCTACGTGGCTAAACGGGGCTTAGATTAAGCCAGGATTAGGCCTTAGTTCAATTAGGGTATTTAAGTAGCTTTTATAATCATGCCTTTGAAAAAAAAAAACATTACTCGTGTGCATCTTGAGACAAAGCAATGGCACTGACATATTTTAAAGGGGTCCTGTTATGCCCTTTCATGAAGTCTTGATTTTGTTTTTGGGGTGTAATTGGTTAGCTGGCCCAGGGTGTTGTGATTGGCACCGCGTAGCACCTGTTTGGGAAATGTCCCGCCCCTCCATAACTGCAAGTTCTTCTCTAGTGTAAATATGAATAAGTGTCAATTTCAAACCAATTCGAGCCAGATTCAGACCCTGAAAATGTTAAAATTAATTTTAACCACTCCAAGTTCCTCAGCCTTAGGAAGGTCAAATAAACATGTTTTGGAAATGTTGTGGAAAAAACAGTGTCTCTTTGACATAGTGACAACACTGTCTTCTGCAGCTCGACCAGGCTAATTTAATCTGGGACTAGGCTTAAACATAGTCTGTGAATCTGGGAGATTATCTTTATCCCGAACATGGCTGTAAAAAATCGTCAGGTCGGGATTCAGATCGGGATTCAGACCCCCCCCCCGAATAATTTGAAATGGTCAAATTCTTCAATTATTGGCTGGATACCATACTTGTTGCACTCTATTGTGTCTTGGTGGGAACAGTCTAATGCTTAACAAATCGACTGTATCTTTCCTACACGCACTTAGAAAATGTTGCGTGTAACTGAGCACTTAACTGAGCACTCTGATGAGTTTTTAAACATTACTCCAGTCACTCACTGAGCGGCTTTGTCCAAGAGCGCGTAGCCTATTATTTTCGTCACATGAATGCTTCACTTTGCGTGAAGGAATGTTTGAACCCAGACCACTATTCTATGGGTTTATGGAAGTTTATTCACTTTTTTTTTAAAGCCCATTTACTAAAAATTTTATATATAAAAATATAGCCTATATTACATTCTTATATTCTGCCATATAAACAGTATAAAAAACTAAATTAGAGCAACATTTATTTCCCTCAAACAACTCTGTTGGTATTATTATAGGTATTATTATAATTGTTTTTGTTGTATTTTATTTATTGCCACACTTTAATATATGAATTATATTATCAGAAAACTAAATGCATTTATTGTTGTCAAGGCAAGGCAAGGCAAGTTTATTTATATAGCACATTTCATACACAATGGCAGTTCAAAGTGCTTTACATAGAATAAATTAAAATAATAGAAAGAAATAAGAATAATTAAAACAGTTTAGAAAAATAAAATGAAATACAGTAAAGTACAGTCGGACGAACAGTGGCACAGTGCTCATTCAGTAAATGCACCGCTAAACAGAAGTGTTTTGAGTCTGGATTTGAATGTGACCACTGTAGGAGCACATCTGATCTCTTCTGGAAGCTGGTTCCAGCTGCGGCTGGCATAATAGCTAAAAGCAGACTCACCATGCTTAGAGTGAACCCCTGGTATTTCTAGCTGATATGATCCTAATGATCTGAGTGATCTGTTGGGTTTATATTCAGTGAGCATATCTGCAATGTATTGAGGTCCTAGGCCATTGAATGACTTATATACCAGTAATAATACTTTGAAATCAATCCTAAATCTAACTGGGAGCCAGTGTAAAGACCTGAGGACTGGTGTGATATGTTCATATTTTCTGGTTCTGCTCAGAATCCTGGCGGCAGCGTTCTGTATGAGCTGCAACTGTCTTATGGTCTTTTTGGGAAGGCCAGTGAGGAGTCCATTACAATAATCCACCCTGCTGGTGATGAAAGCATGCACAAGTTTCTCTAAGTCTTGTCTGGAAACAAAGCATCTAATTCTTGCAATATTTTTTAGATGATAGTATGCTGATTTAGTTATTGCTTTGACATGACTACTGAAACTAAGGTCTGACTCTAGTGTCACACCAAGATTCCTGACTTGATTTTTAGTTGTTTGACCCCTAGAGTGAAGGTATGCGTTCACCTTGAGAACTTCATCTTTGTTTCCAAACGCAATGACTTCAGTTTTATCTTTGTTTAACTGAAGAAAGTTTTGGCACATCCAACTGTTGACTTCATCAATGCATTGGCACAGGGAGTCAATGGGGCTGTAATCGTTAGGCGATAGGGCTAAGTACAGCTGTGTGTTGTCTGCATAGCTGTGGTAAGCAATTTGGTTCTTTCTCATTATTTGGCTCATTGGGAGCATATACAGGTTGAACAGGAGTGGCGCAAGAATTGAGCCTTGAGGGACTCCGCATGTCATGGATGTCCACTCAGACTTATGGTCTCCTATACTCACATAATAACCTCTCCCATCTAAGTATGACCTGAACCATTTTAGGACTATCCCAGAAAGCCCCACCCAGTTTTCCAGCCTGTCAAGAAGTATGTTATGATCGACAGTGTCAAATGCAGCACTGAGGTCGAGTAGTACCAGCACTGATAATTTGCCTGAATCAGTATTTAAGCGAATATCATTTATTATCTTTATGAGCGCTGTCTCTGTGCTGTGATGCGGTCGGAAACCAGATTGAAAATTGTCAAAGTATCCATTCGAGCTTAAGAATTTGTTCAGCTGATTGAAGATAACTTTTTCAATGATCTTGCCTATGAAAGGAAGATTCGAGATCGGTCTATAGTTGCTTAATATGGTCTTATCCAGATTGCTCTTTTTCAGGAGGGGCTTGACAACTGCAGTTTTCAGGGAGTTTGGAAAACTCCCAGAAAGAAGTGAGGCATTTACCACTTCTAGAAGATCTGCTTCTAAACTGTTTAACACACTTTTGAAAAAAGATGTGGGAAGTGTGTCAAGAGCGCATGTTGATGTTTTAAGGTGCTTTACGGTTTCTACCAAAATTTTGCCATCAATTTTTTTGAAATCAGACAAAGTTACTACTTTCTCAGGTGGTCTGATCTGTCTGACCCCAGCGCAACTCAAGGATGTGCTGATCACCTTTCTGATATTATTGATTTTGTCAGAGAAGAAAGAAGCAAACTCACTGCACTTGCTGTTTGAGAGCATTTCACTGGGAATCTGGCTTGGGGGGTTTGTCAGTCTCTCTACAGTAGCAAAAAGAGTGCGTGTGTTGTTTAAATTGCAGTTTATAATATTTGAGAAGAAAGTCTGTCTAGCTTTGCCTAGTTCCATACTGAAAGCATGAAGGCTGTCTTTGTAGATGTTATAATGGACTACAAGTTTTGTCTTCCGCCACATGCGCTCTGCTTTTCTGCATTGTCTTTTCATATTTTGCACTGCTGTTGAGTTTCTCCAAGGTGCTTTTTGTCTGCCACTCTTCTTCCTGACTTTCACAGGAGCAATATCATCAATTGCACTTTTAACTTTTGAGTTAAAAGAATCAAGGAGAAAATCAACAGAGTCAGCAGATATGCTTGGTGTTAATGATATAGCCTTCATAAATAGTACACTAGTGTTCTCATTTAAGCATCTCTTCTTGACAGACACAGATCTAGCTTCAATGGCAGGAGAGATCAATATATCAAAGAAAATACAGAAATGATCAGACAGTGCTACATCCTTAATAACAATCGATGAAATGTTTAGACCCTTACTGATAAGTAAATCTAGAGTGTGTCCGCGATTGTGTGTGGGTCCATGTACATGCTGAGTCAGATCAAAAGTTTTTAAAACAGTTTTGATTTCTTTTGCCATATTGTTTTCTGCATTATCTATGTGAATGTTAAAATCTCCAGCAATGGCAAAACAGTCAAACTCTGAGGTAATTGTTGATAACAGTTCTGTAAATTCCTCAGCAAAGGCTGGAGAGTATTTTGGAGGCCTGTAAATAATGATGAGTAAAATGCGTGGAGCACCTTTTAATACAATACCCAGATATTCGAAAGACGTGTAGTTTCCAAATGATATTTGCTTACATTGATAGATATCTTTAAAAAGAGCAGCTAGACCCCCACCTCTTTTAACAGCTCTGCAGACACTCATAAAAGTAAAGTTAGGAGGGGATGTTTCATTTAGGATTGTTGCACTGCAGCTGTCTTCTAGCCAGGTTTCATTTAGAAGCATAAAATCCAGGTTGTTTGTGGTTATTAAGTCATTGACTAGAAGTGATTTATTTTTAAGTGAGCGGATGTTTAAAATTGCTAACTTAACAGTCTTACTTTTTTTCCCTACACCAATCTTAGTTAGATGTGCAATAGGCACCAGATTAGTTGAGTTTGCTGTACGGCTATTGAAGGCCTTAGACTTTCTATCTTGTAATAGAACAGCAATAGAGAAAGATACAGGCACACTGGGTTCCCGCTTGTTCTGTAAACATTTGAGAAAGTTACTGTTATCAAAGCGGGGACCCGACACACATCACTGAGAGCTGGTATCAGTTGTTTTTGGTTCACCTGGAGCAGATGGAGGAGGGTGTGGGCCCTGGCATTGTGGCAGAGGCCGAAGAGCTCTCACAGAGGCAGGGGGAGGGTGAGCTGGGCCCGCAGGCTTTGGTGGTAGCGGTGCCCGGCGTTTTTTGGTTGATATCTGGGGGCTTGCAGCAAAAGAGTGGGATAGTCTGGTTCCAGCATGCACCAGTTCTTCCATTTTCTGTGAGAAGCACAGAAGTGGAGTTGCTGGCGAGAGGGAAAAAGTGTCTGGTGAAAGGGGCTGTTGTTCCGGTGTTATCGGAGGCTGTAATATGCTATCCTGGCTTCCCTGGCTGTTTTCCAGGAAGTCGTCCTTGGGTGCTGAATCTTGGAGCAGTTCTGATGTGTCTGTCTGTGATGAGCTCTGTGGGCAGGGCTCAGCTGAGATGGTGTCCGTGAGCAGAGGTTGTTGTGGCTCAGTGGTGTTATCATTGTCCTTGTGTGATATGTCAACATCATGTCCATTCTGAAGTGAAGTCCTGTGGTCAGGCTTTTATTTGTGCTTAACAGATGAAACAAAGGAGCTGCACACTTAGGTTTATGGCTGCTGTAAATTTTACCTGCCACAAGATGGCACTGTTTGACACACTTTGATGCTTTGAATCTTTAGAAACAATCAGAGAAAAGCTTCAAAGTTTTAAGAGGCTTAATTTCTCCATCCCTACTCAATAGTTTTAGGCCTTTTTGCAAATGTTTCAATCAAGTTTAGCTATTTTAGAGATTGTTCACTCATTTCCCAGACAGCAACATAGTGCTGGCCCAGATCCGGCCCACATCTGGTACGCGTGGAGTCTACATGTACCAGATGTTGCCCGGATCTGGGCTGACACTATGTTGCTGTCTAGGTTTGAGCCTGGTTTTAAAGATTAACTATCTTGCCAATCAGATTTATTATGATCCACCCCCCATGCACACACATTTTACTTTTCTCAAAGGCTGAATCTGAAATTTCCCCGTAAAGCCTCATTCACTATTCCCTATCAGTCCACTGATACTTTTCACTTGAAGGAGTGAATGAAAACGAGTGAGCGAATTCGGAAAACCGTTGAGCGTACATCGTTTGCACACTCATTTTTGCAGGTCAATGTGGGATTGAAAAAGTCCACTCAATAATGTCCACTATGGTTTCGGACACCACTACAAATGACTGTCCCCTCAAATAACACCCTATTTGAGGGTATTGGGGGAGATTTCGGATTCAGACCAAGTGTGTCCGACTGCGTCCTCCCGCAGTACTACAAACCACGCCATTACTAATTAGGCTCACAATGGTCAAATTCCAAATGCACTTCGGCAAGGGGATGCCATTTGTAGGGGTGTTCCAAATGAAAGTGAACAACTGAATCCCTTTGCGAAGGGCCCTTCCACAAGGCCGTTAGCGTAGGGTACATGCGATGATAAATTTACTTCCTTGAAGTGACCATTTACGTCATGTGACCCAGCGAATACTCGTGATTCATTTTAAAGCTAAGTGGATGGCAGGAGAGTTCGAGTTAATTTACAAACATAGCAATTTAAGTTGTTTTTTGTTTGTAATATATTTCACACATTTGTGTCATGTTTAAATACTGTAAGTTTCATAGGTAAGAAATGTGTTAGGTTAATGCAGGGTCGAAAGATGGGATGGTCGCGTGCACGCACGCACGCACACACACACAAACACACACACACACACATATATAACACATAATAAAAAAAAAAAAAATTTGATATAAAATTTATTTATTTGCAACCGTTATGTTTACAGCAATAATGCAATAATAAAACATTTCTTTTGTAAGAACAGCTTATCAGCTGATGGATACTGTGCTGCGTTGTCATGGGAACATTCCCAGGTGAAGATAATGAGGAAATCGTTGCTCTGTGCCATACTACTCCAAAGTACCAACTCCGAGGGAATGGTTTGGAATGCACTTGTCGAAGGGAGCAACGAAATACAAAATTTTCTCATTATCTTTACCTGGGATGTTCCCATGACACCGCAGCACGGTGTCTATCAGCTGAATAGCTGTTTCTTCGACAACAATTTCTTATTATTGCTGTTAACATCACTGCAAAATAAATATTTTTATATACAAAAGAAGTTTTGAAATATGCGTTGTATATCTTTGTGTGAGTGCTCTCAACTTAAACTTGCTGTCTCAACTTTGGACCCTGCATTACCTAAGTTGAGAGCAGAGAAATGCACTCACACAAAGATATACAACGCATATTTCAAAACTTCTTTTGTATACATTTTTTTTTTTATTTTGCAACAGTTATGTTAACAACAATAATAAGAAATTGTTGTCGAAAAAAACAGCTATTCAGCTGATAGACACCGTGTTGCAGTGTCATGGGAACATCCTAGGGATGAGAATTTTGTTTTTCGTTGCTCCCTTCGCCAAGTGCATTCCAAACTATTCCCTCGAAGTTGGTACTTTGGAGTAGCAGGGCACATGCGTGCCATTATGCAGCCGTTTAGAACACACTTGCTGAAGAGAGCAACGATTTCCTCATTATCTTCACCTGGGAATGTTCCCATGACAACGCAGCACAGTATCCATCAGCTGATAAGCTGTTCTTACGACAGAAATTTCCTATTATTGTATTACTGCTGTTAACATAACGGTTGCAAATAAATATACATTTTATATCAAAAGTTTTTTTTTATTATGTGTTATATATATATATGTGTGTGTGTGCATGCTGTGCTGTCATATTTCACAACTATGCAGTGTTTTCAACCTCTTTAGGTTTCAGACATTTAAATACACATGAGCACTAGTAAAACAATACATTTGAAGTTTGTAAAATACACACTGATGTCTTTGGAAGCAGCAATAACAATCTATTCAAATATAATTTGCCGACGTGTGTTATTTATATCAGACAAACACAGTGGAAGTAACTATAAAGTTTACTCTATTGTTATAAAGGTTTATAATCGACCAAACACACTCACTTACACATTTTTGAGAATCGAAATATCAGATAGTTGATGACATGGTAAGCAAGTTTGTAAATATTTTGAATAATAAAGGAAAAACTAAATAAAAGCGATACATCTGTCATACAGTGTTATTGTGGCTGCGACGTGTCACGTGACAAATATGACGTGTCGCCATGGAAACATTAAGGGGGAACATTCTAAAATATTGGGTGCCTTGAAAAAAACATACTCTCGGGAGTCAGTTAGAATATTTTAAACTTAAGCGTGAAAAGGGTTAATATATGCATAATAAATGACGCTGGTTTATCTTTTGTCGACTGTGTGTGTTCTTATTTCCCGAGGTGAGTGGGTAAAAGTCACATGAAAAATACAGTCATGTAAAGGGCCGTGGTTTTATCCGACTCCTCGCCATTTGGTGTCCGCCGAGCAAATATCCATTGTGAACTTGTGATATTATCAGCGATTCGGTTTCAGCAGAGCCCGTCTACGGAGAGCCTTGGCACTTCATATTAGCCCCATTGTATCGATCTTGGTTGCAGTTCCATTAGAATTCCACTGGAGGTGATCGCGGGCGAGCACAGACAAAATTTTTGTCTCTTTCACCCGATTGCCGTTGAGAAATCTCAGAGGTGATTGTAGGTTTTGAAAGTTCAACATGGATTATAGGTCGAAAGTTGAATGAACGAGTACTTATGTCCTTTCGATTTCTTACAGGTTGAGTTGTTGTTGCCCATAACACGCTAGCATTCTGCTAATGAACGCTGATTGGTCAGTGAAGGACTGATTACGACCAGAGATGCCGCTTGATGGCATCGTGGCATCCGAAGCGGGACCAGAAACAAACAAAACAAAAACTCTTCTAGCACTTGTATTTACCTGTGTCAGCTGTGTTGTCGATGCCTCGAGAGAAAAGAAAGTGCAGAGCGCGAAAGCACCAAAGCGACTGAAGGATTGCCGTAAAGCAGTATCTCTAGTCGTACGATGTGTATGAAGTCATTGACATTTTAAAAGACTTTTTAAAGCAAATAAGTGACTCTAAAAAATCTAACACCCAGCAAAGTGTAATTTCTTTGCATCTCCTTTCGAATACAACATTCAAATTACTAGACAAAAAATTATATCCTGAGAAAAGTGGATTTTGATGGGTATAGCGCCATAGACCTCCATTCATTCTGCACTTGCCTGCGAGCGCCCCCGCATGGACAGAGACGTGTTACTGCAGCCAGTCCAGAAACCGGAAGTAACCAGAGAGTGCCAATTCTCTTCCTATTAGACATTCTCTGGTTTCAGATCAAATGTGAATTATCATTAATAATCAACAATGGACATAAAGTATATGCAGCGTATTTCAGACCATAAGGAGGACACTGAAAGTGTGATTGAGAGTAAGCCTGACGAAGATGACCGCCATCAAAATGCAGCTGCATTTTTTGATGAGCGCCAACACTCAGAGCCAGCAGCACCCAGCACAAGCGTTGACCTGGACAGCCAGGCCCAAGCGGCAGCCCCGTCTGAACCCCAAACTCCTCCACTGCCTTAATGACCTCGGAACAGAGAGCCCAGTCCAGGTCTGCCTGCAATCATACCCAGGTCGTATGTTCAATGGCAGGAAACGTTCATTCTGCAGTGGTTGGTTTAAAGGAAGGGAATGGCTAGAATATTCACGTTCCACTGATTCAGCCTTTTGTTTTCCATGTAGAAAGTTCAGTTTGGGCCCTAATGCTGACAAGGCCTTCACGCTACTCTAACTGGAGACATGCAATGGATTCTTCAAAGAGATTTTCCAGGCATGCGTATGCAAAAGAGCACTTAAAATGCATGGCGCTGTGGAAGGAAAAGGAATCACGCAGCACAGCAGGAACAGAGGTGTCAACTCTGTTTAATTCGAGACAGCTAGATAGAAATCGCAAGTATTTTCTGCAATTGTTGACATAGAGTTTCTTGTTTCAAACGCGCTTCCTTTCAGGGGTTCGTTGGATGCTTTTGACACAATGGAAGAGGGGGGGCAGAGGCCTTGCAAAAGATTCTACAGGATAAATTGAACAGAGAAGTGCCATACATTCACTGTTTCAACCATCAGTTACATTTGGTGGTGCGTGCAATGTCATTAGAGAATGTACTTGAGCATTTTTTTTATGTGTGCAACAACCTTTGTGAAGAAACCAACTGTAGCTGCCCAACACGATGGTGAAATGTTGAAAAGACTCAAAGGTGGACAGGTCACCTGGCAACAGTTTTTTTGTCTTACATAGGTTTGCGATGCGCAAGCAGTGCGTACAGCACAGACATAAAGCTGGAGGCTGCAGTCTTGGTGAAGTCATTATCTGAAGTGGATTTTAAGTTCATTGCTTTGGCACACAAGATCCTCCTTCTCCTAGATCCCGCAAACAAGATACTTCAGGCCAAAGAAACCGATCTGTACTCTGGCCTAAAACTTGTGCATAGTGTGTGTGTAAATGCATTAAGAATCTTCGGTGTGACAGTGAGTTTGAAGCATTGTGGGCACAATGCAATGACGGGCAACAAGCGAATTCTTCCAAATGGTGAAGATACGTGACCAAGGGTCTCGAGCAGTTTGTAGTGGAAAGTTCCTTTGGACAAAGTGATGAAGCAGATGAAACCGAATGCAAAAGACTTTTCTTCAGTAATTTGATACTGTCATTGGAGAAATGTCACAGCCAATTGGTTAAAGCACTGTGTGCTCTCGACCCTGGAAGCAATCTGGACAGTTCAATGGTTAAACCACTCTTGGACCTAACCAAAACAGAAATTGTGGATTCTGAATTCACTGTCGCTCGACAGTTTATACGGACTGAAACTGCTCTTTCTAACAGGGAGATATGGACCACTCTGGATGTACTGCAAACGTTTTCTGGGGCTCTAGCTGCAATGCCAACGGTTTACATTGCACTCAGACATGGAATAACTTTTGGGGCATCCACTGCCACCTGTGAAAACTCTTTTTCCACCTTCACTAATGTGTTCACTCCGCACAGACGGAGCATGTCACACCAGAGGAAAGCACAACTTGTCCAATTGGCATTTGAACGTGATCTAACAGCAAAGTTCAAAGAGAAAGAATGGCATGACAGGTTACTAAGGAGATTCAGTGCCAAATCAAGGAGACTGCAGCTCTTCTATAAAGGTAGGACATGATCTATCATCATTATGCCGTTTAAACTTTGCACAGGTAACCAGAAACTGACTAGCAGTTGCATATGGAGTGTTTTAGGAAGCGCTGCATTTAAAAATCTGTCGTTCCAAAGCGAGATCTCAGTGTGTATTATTCATTGATGGTATAAAGTTAAGCCCCCTTAACAATTTCACATACCCCCTCAGTCATTTCCTCCTGCAGCCGGGCCTGGTTGGGGGCGTAGGTTTTTAGCTATAATTACCATGAGTGTGTATTAATTTGATAGTACAATTTATTTCATGTTTTACAACTAGGCCTTGCTGTCATTTCATACTTCATAAGATTCGAAAGCAATATAAGCTAGTCTTGCAAACATTTCATGCATAAAACAAAACGAAAATCTTTTCGGGGGGTGCTTAATAAACTGGTAAACTTTATATCCATAAAACAACCCATGAACTGTAATAAAGTGCGTGCCCTCCCTTTCATATGGTTTTGTTTGGAGGTCCCTTATGACAGTACTCTGACATTTGACGTGTCACCAAGATGGCGCCAGTACATCAGTACTGTTTGTTTTATGCATGGTGTTGCACTGGGACCATGCAGTCTCAGCACTGACCTACGATCGTCAAGCCTTGCTCAACATCCAAAGCCGTATGGGAGTTTACCGCGGTTTTTGTCCTGCTCTGCATCCTCGTTGCCGATCCTCGTTCAGTCAACCTGTGGTGGAGTGCGCTCGCTGGCTTCCTTGCTGCGTTCCTGCTCTAAGGAAGCGTCGTAGGAAGAGAGGCAGCCGTGGTGGGGTTCGAGTGAGAATCAGACGGGCAATCAAATCTTCGATGGAGTTTCCCTTGGATACCATGAACCTGGAGGGTCTTCATCTGATGTGGCACTCATGGGAATATAGATATGCTTTTCATCTTCCTGTTTTTCCGGACTCTTCTCACTCATCTATTTGCTCTCCTTCTCCGCAACCACAAGTAACGTTAACGTTACGGATTCGCCGGAGAGGAGTAAACTGTCAAAATCTACGTCAACTGGATTTTGTTCATCTGGATTTGCCTCAGTCATCGCAGCCTCCTTTGAATATGGCCCTAGTTAATGCTAGATCCATATGCAACAAAACTTTTATTCTAAATGACTTTCTAACCAGACATGACCTGGATATTTTATTTCTGACAGAGACCTGGGCCAGCGCTGGCGAGTTGTCTGTCTTCGAGGAACTTTGTCCGCCGAACTGTTGTTTCATTAGTACTCCAAGGTCTGCTGGTAGGGGTGGTGGCGTTGCTATGGTTTTTAAACAATCACTTAAAATACTTAGTCTCTGTTCAGAGCTACTTGTCATTTGAAGTACAGTGTGTAGCATTACAGTCTTCTTCCTCTGCTCTGCGCTCTCATCTATAGGCCACCTAACTCTGACAGTGCTTTTATAAGTAACTTTTTAGAATTTTTTACTTCTGTTGTTCTGTTGTATGATCGCATGTTATTATTGGGTGATTTTAATGTTCATGTTTGCTGCCCCGGTCGTTCCTTGGTTTCTGAGTTCTGTAATGTTTTGGACTCATTTGGATTTACGCAATATATGAATCAACCAACACATGTCCGCGGTCATACACTTGACCTTATTATGTCATATGGGATCCCTGTAGATAATGTATTTATTGAAGATGCTTCCTTCTCTGATCATAAGCCCATTATTTTTACGATTCCTGTTGTGAGTTCAGCCTTGGTTAAGAAGCCTGCAGGCTCTTTTTCTCGCTTTATAAACCCTCGTACCGCCTCTCAGTTTAGTGAGAAATATCAAGCTAATACTATGAGTCGTCGATCTTGAATGTTGAGTCTTTCTATGGCCCTGACGATATACTTTCTCTGTTTTACGCAGCTTGTTCTGATATTTTAGATTCGATTGCCCCTTTGAAGATGAAACAACCAAAGCAAAAACTTTATTATTGGCTGGATGACAATGCTCGTTCGCTCAGACAGGCTTGTCGTAAAGCGGAGAGGAGGTGGAAGTGCGATCGGTTAACTGTGTCATTTGAGATCTTTAAAGAGTGTCTGATTATGTTCCAGAATGCTGCTAAATTAGCTAGATCAAAATATTTTTCCGAATTAATTGCTAAACACTTCCATAAACCTAAGATTTTATTCTCTACAATAAATGTAGTAATTAATCCAAGTTGCCAATTTCACGGGGAAGCCTCGGCAGAACTCTGTGAGAAATGTTTTTTGCTGATAAAGTGGCATTTATTCGTTCATCCTTCACTTTACATCTTTCAGATCAGTTTTTGAATTCGTTGGCTAGTCCGTTTTGCTTTTATAATTTTCAGCACGTCTCTTTAACAGAACTAAATGACCTGGTTAACAAGATGAAGATAACGACCACACCACTTGACGTCATTCCATCAGAGATTTTAAAGGCAGCTTTTCCTATAATCGGCCCCAGTGTTCAAGTGTTGATTAATTCATCATTGAACACTGGGGTAGTCCCAAATAGTTTTAAGCATGCGGTTGTTCAGCCTTTGCTTAAGAAACATGGTTTGGATGAGGGTTGCTTGAATAATTTTCGGCCTATCTCTAAGTTATCATTTTTATCAAAACTTTTAGAAAAAGTCGTGTTGTCTCAATTGAACCTGTTTTTAAATACAGCCAAGTTATTAGAACCTCTTCAATCTGGTTTTACTGCCCATCATAGCACAGAGTCTGCCTTGCTAAAAGTGCTCAATGACGTTTTAATTGCAGTTGATGCTGGTAAAAATGCTGTTTTGATTTTACTTGATCTTACAGCTGCCTTTGATACTGTTGACCATAATATTCTTATTAGGCGTCTAGAGCATTCATTTGGTATTATAGCCTTGAAGTGGTTTAGTTCTTATCTTAGAGACAGGTCCTTTTCTGTGGAGATAGGCAATTTCTCTTTATCTTCTATCCCTATTTTTAGTGGAGTACCTCAGGGCTCCATCCTGGGTCAGCTTCTTTTTAACTTGTATATGCGTCCACTGGGGGATATTGTTAGGAAGCATAATATTAATTTCCATTTTTATGCTGATGATACACAGCTGTATCTCCCTTTGAAAGCCGGCGAGTCCATTCAGACCTTGATGGATTGTATTCGGGAAATTAAGGAATGGTTATCGATTAACTTTCTCCAACTTAATGAGGACAAAACAGAAGTTATTGTCTTTGGCCCACCAAAACTGAGAAATAATCTTACTAAGGAACTGGTTAACCATTTTCCCTCAGTTTCCTCTCAGGTCAGGAACCTTGGTGTCATTCTTGACTCTGAATTATGTTTAACCAAACAAATTAATTCGGTTGTAAAAAATAGTTTTTATCAGTTGCGGTTAATTTCCAAACTAAAATAATTTTTGTCATTCTACGATTTGGAGAAGGTTATTCATGCTTTTATTACTTCTCGCCTGGATTATTGTAATTCCTTGTACTTGGGTCTTCCTCAGTCATCACTTGCTCAGCTCCAGATGGTCCAAAATGCAGCTGCAAGGCTGTTGACCGGGACAAAGAAATACGATCATGTCACCCCAATTTTAGCCTCGCTTCAGTGGCTCCCGATCCATTTTAGAATTCAGTTTAAAATTCTGTTGTTTGTTTTTAAAGCTCTTAATGATCAAGCTCCCTTATATATTGGAGATCTTCTTACTCCTCTTGCACACACTAGATCTTTAAGATCTGCAGACAGGGCCCTTTTATCGATCCCTCGCTCCCGTCTAAAATCTAAGGGAGATAGAGCCTTTGCTGTTGCCGCCCCACGTCTATGGAACCAATTGCCTCTGGACATCCGCCTTGCACCTTCAATTGCTATTTTTAAATCTAAATTGAAAACTTATTTTTATTCCCTGGCATTTTAATTATCTCCTGATGCGGTTTCTGTCTGTTCTGTTGGGTTGTTTCTATGTTTTATTCTATTTTGTTTTTACTTTGTTCAGCACTTTGGATAGCCCTGCTATGTTTAAATGTGCTATATAAATAAAATGTACTTACTTACTTACTATTACTGCTGTGACCAGTATCACTCTGGAGACTAAGCTGGATCACGAACATTTGGTACTGATCCATCCTTGGCTTGAGTAACAACTTTTTAACATAGCCTGTGTTTTGTATTGTCCCTTTGTATTGACCCTCGTGGGACTGCTTTGGTTTAACCCTCTGGGTCCTTCGTTTAACAGTCACAGTCAGGACCTTCGGGTCCAAATGGACCCGGAGGGTGGGATTAATATATATTTAAAAAAAATCATCTTTTTTTTTTTTTTTTACTTGTTTTTTATAATATTTTTTCTTTTCTTTTTTGGTGTTTTGAGATAATTTTATGATTTATAATTAATATTTATGCAATAATTATGACCCATTTTTTCCCATTGAATATAATATAATTTTTTTATATATATACATTTTTTTAATTTATTTTTTTAAGCTGTATTTTTTGTGTTCACATACCTAATACCATAAAAGTCACCAAGTTTCGTAACATTCCGATGAAGCTGTGATTTTTAAAAATTCAAAACAGATTTTTGTAATCTGAATTTATTAGTGTGTATGTGTATAAAAGTGTGTTTGTGTGTGTGTGTGGATGTGTCTGTTTTGCACTCTTGATGTTTTATAGATTTACCCCTTCACTGTTGTGTGCTTTTTTTCTGGATCGTGGCTGATTTGTAGATTGTACGCACGAAAAAACTCTGTATTGTCATATTTTTGCCAATTTCCCATTCATTTCCTATGGGGGTCCTGAGTGTGACTCTTTTTTTTACAACCACTTAGACTATTCAAATCCTGTCCCCAATTTTTTTGGGTGTTCATATACCAAGTACCAACAAAGTCACCAAATTTCGGACCATTCCGATGAAGCTATGATTTTTTACATTTTTTTTATTTAAACGCTTCGGGTCCATTTGGACCCGAAGGACCCCAGAATTGAAAGGAGAGGGTGGATTTTCATCATTGTAGGCTGATTGTTCACACTGCCAACACAGTCCAGCACAATGTCCAAACACCATGTAAAAGTGGATTTTGCATAATAGGTGCGCTTTAAATCTGGCAGGTAAACTCTCATAGACTCATAGACATTGCAGACAAGCAAATTGTCCAGATGAAAACATACACATCAAATAGACGTCTCTGCGATGTATGTGTGCAATCTGGGTATTAAATCGTGCATGTGACCAGCGCATGATGACAAGTTTACCATGATGTTGATGTTAAAATTACTGACTTATATTGATAATTAAGTGTTAGGTTCTTTCCAATTTTCCAACTGTCACGTTTAAATGTAAAATCAGGAAACGCGAATATAAACTGAATTTGGGGTCATGTTTCAAACGCATTGATCAATATGCTAGTGTAGACTCTTAGACTTCAGTGAAATGCGTGCTGGTACTTCTCAATGTACTGAGCTGTTGTGCAAGTCTCATCGACAATAAACGCAAGCTCCTGTGACTTTCTCACGCCACGTAAAACGTAAATGTCAGTAGTTGTTATATGAAACATGCTGAAAGTCGCTGCAGAAAAAAGGTTGTGTTGTTGGAAAGTTTAGGACAAACGGAATACAACGGAGACATGTTTTGAAACCAGCTGAGACGACAGCACAGAATAAAGCCACGCATACCATCCTCCTACGTTTCTGCCACTGCCTCATAAGATGCAGTAGCCCAACACGGCGGCTATACATGGTTGGTGATGTTGTAAATGAGACTATGTATTGTAAACTCCTCCATGTTGTTGTTTTTGGCATTTACCTACCAATGCAACAATACACAATGTCGACAGTGTGGTTAGCGTTGCCACCGTCCCGGTTTTCCAGGGATTGTTCTCTTTTTTTTGAGCGACAGTCCCGGAAAATTTCTATTATTTCCCGGGACACGAATTGTCCCGTTTTTTTTTGTGAAAATATACTTCTAAAGTACTGAGAAGAAAATGTACTTTCCTTCTACTGTTACTGTGTTTTCTTCATGGTTGTGTACATCCAATCATGTGTCCGTAAATGGGTAAAAACGGGTAAAACAGTGGATTGGCCAATGCCAGGCGTTTACTTTTATTTGATTGGAAGCTCAACTTATCGCTTATCGCCTAGCACCTGCCTGTGCTGTCGGTCGGTCGCACGCATCCACACATCCGCATCCAGGATGAAACAGTGCGAGTTCAGTTGCTAGCTAGCTTTTTTAAAACTTTCTATTTACTCAGTTTTGTGAAATGGGGGGAGAGACGGACGAGGAGGATAACACAACAAAATCGGATGAGCCACCAGTGTCAAAGAAAAAACAATTTACAACCTACAACTCAGACTGGGCGAAAAGAGAGAACTTTTCTGAATGGGTAAGGCCCACCCAAGGAGACCCGTTCTCCGCTACCTGTGTTTTGTGTCCTGCCAAAATTTCAGTTAAATATGAAGGAAAAACAGCGCTGGAAAAACCATGCTAAAACAAAGAAGCACCAGAGTTTTGCATTAAGCAAATGCAAAAATCTAGCCATTGCAACGTTTATGACAAAAAACAAAACAAAAACAAATTTCATCTGAGTGTCCCGGTTTTTCACAAATCAAAGGTGGCAACCCTAAGTGTGGTAGATTTTTCCCTAAACCTAACTATCTGGGTCTCGTCTACAAATCGACGTCCCCTGCGTCTCGTCTACAAATCGACGTCCCCATTCAATAATAGTCACCTAACTAACTTGTTCCCCTAAACTAGCTTCCTTCCTAAACTAGCTTCCTGCGCAGGAATAAATCGACAAACAGACTCAAGCAAATGTCCTTTAAATGCTTTAATCACGTTCTCTGGTAATCTCTCCCAAGAAGCAAGGCCGGAGGATCTCAGACAAATTCCATTGAGAATCCCACACATGGATACAACAGTTTTTATAGAATCGAGAAAACAAATAAGACTAACATGTCACCTTCAATATGATTGGTTCAATTGGTTCAAAAGCCCCAACCTTTTTCCTCTGTCACTGGCACAAGCAAACTCTGATTTTGTGATTACTTATTACAAGGTTTTGAGAACTAGTCATCTGTCTAGTTTCACTTCCCCTTTCTGTTATTTACACACACTCACTCACTCACTCACTCACTCACTCACTCACTCACTCACTCAAAGTCACAAGTTTTCCCCAAAGAGTTTGGAAACATTAAAAGCATATGAATGTTGTTCCTGCAAGAAAAACAAATGTTAGTTGATTAATTAAAGTTGATTTAATTAAAATCCATCACAACAGTTAATATTTTTAAATCCGATTTCAGTCGGATACACTATTGTATTTGTACTGACAGTGAGCGTAGCCTTATGCCATTCATTCCCTGTATAAAAGGCATGTCTGAACACCTCTTGCATTTTGTTTGGTCACACCACAAAGTGTCACTGTGGCCTCAAAGCTTTGCCCTTGTCTACACCAGCACTCTGAGCTTGATTGATAAGTCTGAGGTAAAAAAAAAAAAAACATGTTTTAAAAAATCTTTTAGGATGGTCCAAGCCTTTAGTTTGGAACCACTCTACGATTCAAAAATGCATTTTGCTGTGTAATAGTGCATGAACAGCTGGATCAGGCAAATAGAAATGGAGAATTGAGAAAATAATTGGCAAATGGAGTTAATAATAATAATAATAATAATAATAATAATAATTTATTATTATTATTATAATTTATTATTATTATTTAATAGTTTGATTAGGGTTATTTTAATGAGATCTAAAGTTTGATACAGTAACAAGTCACAGACAAACTAGCTAGAAAACCATTTAATAGGCTACATAATGTTACAATTTGTCAGCCAAAAGGGCCATGATAAGTGTAAAAAAAAATGTTTACTTTAAAGTCAAGTTTCTCTAATAATAAAGTACTCTTTTGTGGGGTGCTTTTGAAGGATGAATAGTAGTGGACCAGCATACCCGTTAGCCTCTCTGTACGTTGGTGACCTTCATTCTGACGTCACTGAGGCCATGCTGTACCAGAAGTTTTCTCCTGCTGGTCAGATCATGTCCATTCGTGTGTGCCGTGATGTCATTACACGGAGATCCCTTGGATATGCGTACATCAACTTCCAGCAGCCTGCTGATGGTGAGGACACTCTTAGGGTTTTGAATTCCTTTACACCATTCAGAATTGAATTAAGAATGCTTTTTAATTGCAATTTGGTTCTGGAATTTAGCAAGCAAGAACTCTGATTTGAATTAAGTAGAATTCAAGTGGAATAAAAAGTATACTTTTTAATAATAATTAATTACCTAAACTCTAATTACTGCATTTTAAATGATCGGAGCACTTCTATAAATGGTGAATTTCCCCCCCCATATTTAAGCGGAATGTGCCCTTGACACAATGAACTATGAAGTCATCAAGGGTCGTCCAATCAGGATCATGTGGTCACAGCGAGATCCAGGTCTGAGAAAGTCTGGTGTGGGAAACATCTTCATCAAGAACATGGATGAGTCTATTGATAACAAGGCTCTCTATGACACCTTTTCTGCTTTTGGTAACATCTTATCATGTAAGGTACATCCTTTTTCATCACTGTGTTTTTTAATTTCTTAAAGGCATTTTTATATGAAAGATGACTGAAATTAATCAAAAAGGAAGTATCTCATCATTGGAACTAATGCACCAAATTTTCCCCACAGTAAAGGCTCATTCACACCAAAAACGAAAACCATGAAGATAACTATAAATATATTGGCATCCACACCAGCGGATGATAACTTTTGTTTATTATAAGCATGTGCTGCAGTTTTGTCATCTGCTGCTTTTAGATACTAAAGTAGTATGGATCTTGATTAGCTGTTGATGTTTTTAGTGCTTATCAACTGGGGGGAAAAAATAGTTCTGAAAGTGATTCCAAAGATATTGTTTCACTGTGCCGTTATCTTTATAGTTGTGGTGTGGACTTTGCTATTCTTTTACATTTAGAATGATTTTTAGAACTATGTCTTTATTATTGTTCTAGTTGTTGTCCTTGGTGTGAACGGGCATTAACATTTTGGCCTATTTTTCATTCTAGGTGGTTTGTGATGAGAACGGCTCAAAGGGTTATGGGTTTGTGCACTTTGAGACCCAAGAAGCTGCCAACAGAGCCATTGACACAATGAACGGCATGCTTCTGAATGATCGCAAAGTGTAAGTATTGTCAATGGGCTTTGTGGTACAACATTCCTTTACACCAGTGGTTTTCAACTAGGTGTATACAGGTGCATACTAGGTGCACCAATACAGTAGGATGACTTAGAAGTATAACCCTGATTCCAGAAAAGTTAGGACATTTTGTAAAATGCATTAAAATCAAGAATCTGTTATATGTTAATTCTATTGAACCTTTATTTAACTGAAAAAAGTACAAAGAAAAAAGATCAATGTTTTCACTGGTCAAATTTATTTAAATTTGTAAATATAAACAGATTTTGATGGCTGCAACACACTCTAAAAAAAAAGTTGGGACAGAGGCTAAATAAAAGTGAAAAGATTTTAAAATATCCAAGCTAAACTATTTTAAAACCAACTGAATTGGTAATAGGTGAGGGTATCATGATTGGGTATAAAAGGAACATCCACCAAAGGCTCAGTAAAGACTGAGGAATATTATGGTAGATGGTGAAAGACCTAAATTCCTTGCAGTCTTGCATTAAGAAATGTGATTTTTGAATTTGGACAATTCTCATGAAATTTGGCACAAAGAGGTGAACCATGACCCATGTTTGCTTGCTTGCAAGCAATTTCACATTTCTTAATGCAAGATTACAAGGACACGTTGTCACGTAACACGGTTTGTCGCTGCATCAAAAAATGCACCTTGAATCTGTTACGCAAGAAGAAAGCTATACATCAATTAAAATCAGAGATGCCACCGAGTACTCTGTGCCCGAGCTCATCTCAAATGGTCCTAAAGACAGTGGAAATGTGTGCTGTCACGGCCGCATTAATGCACGGGCTTACCTGGGCTGAATCCCAGGGACCTCCCAAGTTCAGGGGCCTCCCATGTTCAGGTTCATGATGAGCTGAAAAGGTCATATTGTTTTGTAACTTGTCAGATTTTGTCGCTGTATGTTGCTAGTCTCTATACTGTGAAGTCGCTTGTGGGCGTTGGTAGTGCTGTCGCTCTAATGTTATTGTTAGACCGCTTGTCTGGCCACATCTATACAAAACACATTACCACACAGCAGTGTTCAGTGGATTAAATAATTTACTAGATTAACGATCGATCAATCTACAAATTAAACTCACTCATACTGTCATAAATTACTAAAACGTCATCTGAATTTGACAAATAATCAATTTTCTTGTCCCTAATAGTCAACATAATGCGGGGGAAACTGTAAAATGAACTGCAGCAGTGCTAAACTTGCATCATAAAACTACAACACTCGAATTATAAATGTATGAATTAAACTCACTGAGACTGTCGACAGTTTCTTTTCCATGCATCATTTTATTATATCCATGTTTGTGGTTAGTTACAGTCAAATCATAAAACAGTGAAATCGCCCGCGAACTCTTCTGTCTTGCCTGCACTGCACTCGAGACGGTGACGGGAGCTGAGCTCCACTGAAAGGCTTCTTTCCTATTGGTTGTCGCTCGTGAAAATCGCTTCTCATTTGCATAAAGTTGAAATATTGCCTATAGGCTTGTTTACCTATCAGAATGTCTATAGTTAGTTTTTGGGTGTGTCCGTGTCCGTCTATGATTGAGTGACATTAAGTGGAAAATGTCGGGGAGGACGTTTGAGAGTGGTGCCCAGAAAAGAAAAAAACGTATTAAGAAGTTGCGCGAAAAAGAGCATCCCAAAGCTCACCGGATTTTTTTTTTTTAAACCAGCTGGAGGAGGAGGAGGAGGAGGAGGAGGAGGAGGAGGAGGAGGAGGAGGAGGAGGAGGAGGAGGAGGAGGAGGAGGAGGAGGAGGAGGAGGAGGAGGAGGAGGAGGAGGAGGAGGAGGAGGAGGAGGAGGAGGAGGAGGAGGAGGAGGAGGAGGAGGAGGAGGAGGAGGAGGAGGAGGAGGAGGAGGAGGAGGAGGAGGAGGAGGAGGAGAAAGAGGAGGAGAAAGAGGAGGAGAAAGAGGAGGAGAAAGAGGAGGAGAAAGAGGAGGAGAAAGAGGAGGAGAAAGAGGAGGAGGAGCCCCAGAAAGAGGACCAGGCCGCAAACCAGTTAGGGGGAGACGAGTCAGATGACTCATATAACAGTGACCCGGGCCGCTGGGGAAACAATATTGACAGAAAAGTGCGGGCTTATTGGGCAGAAATGGGACCAGAGTCCTGTCAAAATAAAGATGCTGACGTGTCGGCATCGGAACGCCAATATAAACAGCAGAGAAGATTTTTCTCAAAAATGCATTTCAAACGCAAACTCGGTAACGGAGAGTGTGTGCCCAGAGAATGGCTCTGTTATTCACCATCAGCAGGTAGTGTGTTTTGTTTCGCATGCAAAATATTTGGCGAGAACAAGGAAAAGTCAGCATTTGTGTGTGGGGGTTATTTTGACTGGAAACATGCTAGTGATCGTATAGCAGAACACGAAAGCTGTGACGTTCACAGAAAAGCCATGATCGCTTGCATCAATCAAGCAGCTGACAGTGGGACAGTGGACTCAGAACTCAAAAAACAGTTCAATGAGGAGTGTGAATACTGGACACAGGTTCTACAGAGAGTTGTTACTGTTGTGAAGTTTTTGGCTGAACGGGGACTTGCTTTCAGGGGTGACAGCCACAGGTTTGGAGACACCGACAACGGCAATTATTTGGGGTGCATGGAGCTGATCAGCCAGTTTGATCCTTTTTTAAAGGCTCATATTGAAAAATACGGAAACGCTGGTAGAGGAACCCCATCCTACCTCTCCCTGAATGTGTGTGAGGAATTCATACAGCTGATGGGACAGAAAGTGCTCGAGGAAGTAATCAGCAGAGTGAAACTCGCAAAGTATTTCGCTATCAGTGTGGACTCCACGCCAGATATCACACATGTGGACCAGCTGACTTTCATCCTGCGGTACGTATCACCAGAGGGCTGTATAGAGGAGCGCTTTGTAAAGTTCCACACGGGAGAAGCACTGTTCAACTCCATTATTAGTGTTTTAGAGGAGATGGGCATTGACATTAATAACTGTAGAGGACAATGTTATGACAATGCTAATAATATGTCAGGAGCCTACAAAGGCGTGGAGGCCCGCATCAAGCAGATCAACTCATTGGCACAGTGGGTGCCCTGTGCAGCACATACCCTAAACCTCGTGGGGGTCAACAGTGTGAACTGCTGTGAGGAGACTGAACAGTTTTTCAGTTTTGTACAAGCTTTGTTCAACTTTTCATCAAAGACCACTTCACGCTGGCAGATGATCAGGGCAGGGTTGCAGCCCAATGATAATAAAAGAATAGAGACTTTGAAATCGCTTTCTGACACAAGATGGTCTGCACACGCTGTCGCAACCAAAGCCCTATGTCAGAACTACGCAGGGATCCAGCAGTCATTACTCAACATTGCTGATGATGATGAGCACCAGAATTTGAGCACAAGAGAGGAGGCTAGGGCACTGCACAAAAAGATGAACAAACTGGAAATTGCACTAATGTGCAACATGTGGAATGCCATCCTTCAACGTTTCCAGGGTGTGAGTACTGCACTACAAGCGGTGGAATTGGATCTGTGCAATGCTGTGGATCTGGTTTGGTCATTGCGTGAATATGTATCAGGCCTCCGGGATCAGTTTGATAGCTTTGAGACAGCTGCAAGGAACATGTCCCCCATTGTGTCTCATGAGTACAAAGCAGACACCCAGCGAAAGAAAAAAAGAAAGAGACAGGCTGATGAGTCATCTGAGCCTGAGTGCGAGCTATCAGGCCGCAAACGCTTCTGTACATCTGTGTATATCTATATCATTGACCGTTTAGTGTCAGAACTGGACAGAAGGTACCAGTCATACAAAGAATTGTGTGAAAACTTTGGGTTTTTAAATGGGTTGCACTTGATTTCCCCCCAAGACCTCCGCTCAGCAGCATTGAGCCTGCAGAGGAAATACAACAGTGACTTGGAAGAGGACTTTGTGGAGGAGGTGGTACAGTTCAGAGAATTTGTACAGGATGAAAATGTGAGCAGCACATCTGCAGTGGAGTTACTGAAATTTTTAAGAAGAAAACTCCATACAGTGTTTCCAAACACAGACATAGCTCTACGGCTATTCCTGACTATGCCAGTGACCAACGCTTGGTGAAAAATAGACTGCGATCAAGCATGCAGCAAGACCGAGTCAGTCATCTCACACTGATGTCTATTGAGCATGACATCCTTCGTGATTTGGATTTTAAGGACATAATTGGGGCCTTTTCTTCAAAGAAGACCAGACGAACGCACTTCTAAAAGGGTAAGAAAGTGCTGTATTTATAGCTTGTGCTGTGCAGGTTTTAAATTGTTGTGGTTGTGCATTGTTTTAAGAGAAATGCACATTTATACTGCAAACCTTCTATAAATGTTGCTCAGTTTCATCTTTTTGGTACCTGGCATTAGTCCGTGTTGCTATCCATGGTGCTGCATGGAGTGTGTTTGTGTGTCTGTGCAGGTGCATGTGATTGGTTCAAAGGGCCCGCTGAGGCCAGAGAAGAGGCTCTTACTTTGATCTGTTGATGTTTTTTGATGTTTTTCTTTGATGTTTTTCATAATATTGTTTGAAATCATACTTTCACACATTTTGGTTTTATTATCACCATAAGTTGCTGTGTGTGGTTGTTAAATAAAGTGTCTTGTGTTTATGCTCAAGTGGGCTCAGTGATATGTTAATAACAATATTATGGTGTTTTCTGGCTCAAAGAGGGAAAACTCACTGTTGTAGGTCTCGAAAGAAACTAATGCATTTTGTGACTGATGTAGGTTACCTAGATATTACACTTTTTTTAAATGAGACTCTATAAATCGAGGGGATGGGGGGCCTACAAAACCTCTCAGCCCCGGGGCCTAACATTAGGTTATGGCAGCTCTTTGTGCTGTGGTCAGATGAGTCCATGTTTCAGCTTGTTTTGGGGAAAAACGGATATCGAGTTCTTAGTCACAAAGTCGAAAGGGACCATCTAGACTTTCATCAGCAACAGGTGCAAAAGCAAACATCATTCATGGAATAGAGGTGCATCCGTGCAAACGGCATGGGTGACATGCATATGTGTGAAGGTACCATTGAGGTGGAGGCGTAAATTGGGATTAGAGACATGTACTGAAATCAAGATGACATCTTTCATGGGAAGCAAGACAATACGCAACATTCTGCACATGCTACAGAGTGGTTTCTTATACACTACACTATAGAAGAGATGTGATTGACTGGCTTGCCTGCAGTCCAGATCTGTCTCTTATTGAAAATGTATGGCACATCATGAAGAGAATCAGACAATGATGACCACAGACTGTTGAGCTGCTGTCTTGTATCAGGTGAGATCGGGCAAAAATTACACTTGCAAAACTGCAACAATTAGTATCCTCAATTGCTAAATGATTAAAAAGTGCAATTAAAAGGAAAGGTGATGTGGTAAACACGCCTCGGCCCCAACTTTTGTTGGAGCCATCAAAATACAATTAAGTTGGTCAATGAAAACATCGAAAACCTTTTTTGTTAAATAAAGGTTAAAGAAATAACAAATCACAGATTCTTGATTTAATAGCATTTTACAATATTCTTTCATTGTAATAAAAGACAGCTCGATCATGCAGGTTTGTACTGCACAACATCAGGAAGATCAGGCCTTTCCTAACTGAGCATTCAACACAACTTCTCGTCCAGGCCCTGGTCATATTCAGGCTTGATTACTGCAATGCTCTTCTGGCTGGACTTCCATCATGTGCAACTAAACCTCTACAAATGATTCAGAATGCTACAGCTCGTCTCGTCTTTAACGAGCCAAAAAGGGCCCACGTCACTCCTCTGTTCATCTCTCTGCACTGGCTACCACTCGCTGCTCGCATCAAGTTCAAGGCATTGATGCTTGCTTACAGATCTATCACAGGGTCAGCTCCCTCCTACTTTCACTCACTCCTACGAGTCTGCATCCCTACCAGAAGTCTACGATCGGTCAGTGAGCGACAGCTCGTGGTTCCATCACAGAGAGCCACAAAATCACTTTCCAGAACATTCTCATTCATGGTTCCATGCTGGTGGAATGCTCTCCCCACCCTCATCTGGAATGCAGAATCCCTGAAAACTCATCTCTTCCGTGAGCACTTAACCTCATTTAAAAAAAAAAAATTCCTTTCATATAATCCTCCCTTATTGGGCTTATGCTACTCTGAACAATGCCTGAACTTACTTTGTATTTTGAGCACTTCTTGCGTTGTTTTTGCCTCTTCACGATGACTCGCTTAAAGGGATAGTTCACTTTGAAATTAATTTTTGGTATGTTTTAGCTTACCTCAAGGGCATCCAAGATGTAGGTGTCTTTTTTTCCGCAGTAGTTTCAATTTTGATATTTTTAGGTCAAACCGTTCTTGTCTGTCAGTCATATAATGCAGGTCGATGGTCACTGTCTCAAAGAGCATGCACAGAGTCCAAATTAAAACAATTCCCCGTCGTCCAAATTAAACAATTCCCCATCGTAAGTACACATTGATGGCCTAAGACACGAAACGAGCGGTTTGTGTGAGAAAACGAACAGTATTTATATCGTTTTTACCTCTTATACACAGCGATGTCCGAGTGATCTGATCTGACGTGTACGCAGACTGGTGCATAGATATATACACACTAGATGTCGCCTTGTCTACGGCAGTTCATTGGAACGAATGTCTTTAAGGCGACATCTAGTGTATATATCTATGCACCAGTCTGCGTACACGTCAGATCAGATCACTCGGGGAATTGTTTTAATTTGGACTCTGTGCATGCTCTTTGAGACAGTGACCATCGACCTGCATTATATGACTGACAGACAAGAACGGTTTGACCTAAAAATATCAAAATTGAAACTACTGTGGAAAAAAAGACACCTACATCTTGGATGCCCTTGAGGTAAGCTAAAACATACCAAAAATTAATTTCAAAGTGAACTATCCCTTTAACTTAGTCCTAAATTGTAAGTCGCTTTGGACAAAAGCGTCTGCTAAATGTAAATGTAAAAGGTTAGATTTATTTAATTATTTTTATTATATATATATATATTATATATGTGTGTGTGTGTATGTAACTCTAAATTGAAATGCTCCAAAACAAAATCAAGATTCAGAACTGAATCATGTATTTTTATTTTTCCTTTACATTTATTTTTTTACATAGAACATGGAGTTCTGTAATATAGAACATAACTTCTGGAATCACAAAATTAATTGAAGTTTATTAATGATATTAGATTACTTAACCATGTTAATTTATCAATAAGAGGTTTTTAAACCAACTGCTTTGCCATAATTACTTCTGGAATACTGGGATATCTTGTGGGATATACAGAATGTTTTGTTAGACAACAGGGGCTTTTGAGTCAAAAAAGATGAAAACCACTGCTTTTTGTTCTGTTTCATTTGTGCTTTGAGTTTTGTCCATGGTTTCAGTTCATGCATGAACACCAGAGCTCAAAATATGAATATACCTTTATTTCAAGTGGAGAAATGAATCATATTTGCCAATTTTCTTTGTATATCTTTTTATGGGTTTTTCTTTTTTCTTTTTTCTTTTTTTTTAATCTGCATTTACAGGTTTGTGGGTCATTTTAAATCTCGTAAGGAGCGTGAGGCAGAGTTGGGGGCTAAAGCCATGGAGTTCACCAATGTGTACATTAAGAACTTTGGTGAAGATATTGACAGTGAAAAACTGAAGACCATCTTCACTGAATTTGGTAAACAATTTTATAAAGGGATTTTTAATCACTGACTTCATATGTATATAGCCACTCAGAGTAAAATTTTAGTCTTTAGTGTGAAAATTCTAAGAATTACATAATTTTTGTCTTATTTCTAGACTTAAGAATAAGCGTGATTGCATTAAGGTGTTAAGGTCTCAGCTCCTATATAGTTTTTTTCAGAAAAATATATTCTATAATTGGAGTTATATGATGACAGGGAGCTTGATTGTCAAGGTATTCTTTTTGTAACTAAATTAGTGAGATATATTATCCGTTAAAGATTTTTAATGTTTTTAAGTCTCTTACACTCACCAAGGCTGCATTTATTTGATTAAAAATACCACAAAAAACTCCAGTAATATTGTGAAATATTATGAAAGTTCAAAATAACTCTTTTCTATTTGAATTTATTTAAAAATGTAATTCATTCCTGTGATGCAAAGCTTAATTTTCAGCATAATTTCTTCAGTGTCACATGATCCTTCAGAAATCATTCTAATATGCTGATTTGATGCTCAAAAAGCATTCGTTATTGTCAATCTTAAAACGGTTGTGTACAATTATTATTATTTTGATTAGAAAGTTCATTTATTTTGAATGGAATCTTTGTAAAATTGTAAATGTTTTTACTGTAACTTTTGGTCAATTTAATGCATCATTGCTGAATAAAAGTATTGATTTATTTTATTTCTTCATTTTAAAATGTATTCAAGTAGAAAGTTAATTTTAAATTGTAATAATTCACATATAAATGTATTATTTATTTATTTTTTAATCAAATAAATGCAGACTTGGTGAGCATAAGAGACATTTAAAAATCGTACCGATCCCAAACTTTTGGAACAGGCTAATTCTGAGATTGAGGGTGGCCATTTTTGGGTTGATATCATTGCAGTCCTTAGTTCCTAACACTTAAGTGTCACCTCAGTTAACACCTAAGAATTAGTCTTTGACTTAGCCCTTGCACAAGTCCTACTTTTTACAAAGATTAAATTAAAGTCAAAGCTTAAGTCTTTTCTTTAAGAGCATTTTTGAGAATTCATATTTATATATATGACCCCAGATCTATAATACCCAGGAAAGCACTTTTCATAAAGAAAATCAATTCTGTATCTCTTACTTGAAGTTTGCACTGGTTCACAGGTAAGACCCTTAGTGTCTGTGTGATGACTGATGAAAGGGGACGCTCTCGTGGCTTTGGATTTGTCAACTTTGAAAACCACACAGATGCCAGGAGGGTAATCCAACAAATTGTTATATGGTACGTGTTAGTAGCCCAGAGATATGGAGACTGAAGTCTTTCCTTCTCTTTGTGGTAGGCAGTAACTGAAATGAATGGCAAAGAGCTGAATGGCAGGGTCCTGTATGTGGGTAGAGCTCAGAAAAGACTGGAGAGGCAGGGAGAACTCAAACGCAAGTTTGAGCAAATAAAGCAGGAGCGCATACAACGCTACCAGGTACACACAGATGATATCCAAATCATGTGAGAAGGATTTTCTTATGCTTAATTGTATGTTGATATTTAGGGATATGTTTTGATGCATGCATTGTTTTTCATTTTAGGGTGTTAATCTCTATGTAAAAAATCTAGATGACGGCATTGATGATGAGAAGTTGAGGAAAGAGTTTGCACCTTATGGAACCATCACTAGTGCAAAAGTAATGTAAAGCACAAAAGATTACATGTCTTTACACAATTTTAACAAATGTAACGGGACAACTACAAAGTATTGTAAAAATGACTTGCAAGTTGAGTAGGAGTCTAATATAAAATTCTTAAAATCCAACATCAAGGTTATTAGTGTGTGTAGTTACTCATAATGTAATGACTGCACATAATATAATAAGTATTACATTATTATTGTAATAAAATTCTCAAAACATAATAAAATCCTGAGCTCATAATGTAATAACAATTTTTACATTATGAGAAATGTATTCCATTATAAACTCATATAAAAAGTCATATTTTCATAATTGTAATAGCTTTTAAAACATAAAAAAATATTAGTATTCCCTTACATTCAATATAAAAAAATCTAAATTTTAAACTACCTGTGAAATGCAACCGATTTAAATATTCATGCTATTATTTATATATATATACAGTGTGTGTATATATATATATATATATATATATATATATATATATATATATATATATATATATACAGTATTTATATCGTTTTTACCTCTTGAACACAGCCACGTCCAAGTGATCTGAGAGCGCGGGCGCATCCTGCTGTGTGACGTGTGCGCAGACTGGTGCATAGATATATACACTAGATGTCGCCTTGGCTACGGTTTCCAATGAACTGCAGTAGCCAAGGCGACATCTAGTGTATATATCTATGCACCAGTCTGCGCACACGTCACACACCACGTCACACACCTCTCAGATCACTTGGACATGGCTGTGTTCAAGAGGTAAAAACGATATAAATACTGTTCGTTTTCTCACACAAACCGCTCGTTTCGTGTCTTAGGCCATCAATGTGTACTTACGATGGGGAATTGTTTAATTTGGACGATGGGGAATTTTTTTAATTTGGACTCTGTGCATGCTCTTTGAGATAATGACCATAGACCTGCATTATATGACTGACAGCCAAGAACGGTTTGACCTAAAAATATCAAAATTGAAACTACTGCGGAAAAAAAGACACCTACATCTTGGATGCCCTTGAGGTAAGCTAAAACATACCAAAATTTAATTTCAAAGTGAACTATCCCTTTAAGACTGGATTTTAAAAATGTACTGTAAAGGAATACCAATGCTTTGTTTAATAATAGTAACAATAATGATTGCATTATTTAAATCTGTTGCATTTTGCAGGTGATATAAAACTGGATTTAGATTTTTTTTAAATGTGCTGTAAGGGAATGCTTTTTTTTTTTTAAGCTATTACAATTATGAATGACATGTTTTTGGTGAATTTATAATGTAGTAAATTTCGCAATGTAAAAATTATAACATTATAAGGTCAAGATTTTATGTTTTGAGAATTATTACATTATGAACATTTTATTACAATAATATTGTAATACTTATTTTTAACATGTGCAGTTATTACATTATGAGTTGCTACAGTGTCCCACCAATATGTGATGTAAATTGTAAAGTCACAATCATTTATTTGGGTAACACATCTGGAATTTCATAATTTGCACAGCTATATATATATATATATATATAACATGCAGATGGCAGTGCTTATTGAGAAAAAGGGAAATTTTCTCACATTTGTTTATGCATTTTTACATTGAGATGAATACATTTAAGTCTCATTTATTTGATTGTGTATTTTTGGGATAGGTGATGACAGATGGAGGCCACAGTAGGGGCTTTGGCTTTGTGTGTTTTTCCTCTCCCGAAGAGGCCACAAAGGCAGTGACTGAGATGAATGGCCGTATTGTTAGCACTAAACCACTTTATGTGGCTCTTGCCCAGAGAAAAGAGGAGCGAAAAGCCATCCTCACCAATCAGTACATGCAGAGACTAGCCAGCATTCGAGCCATCCCCAGCCCTGCAATACCCACCACCTACCAGCAGAGCTCTGGTTACTACATGACCTCTGTGCCACAAGTGGGTGGAAGGGTTTACATGCATGTTTGGTTTTGCATGGTGATTGCAGTATCTGCGTTACTTATGCTGTGTGAACTTGCATATATGCTTTTCTAGCATCAGGTACGCTCTATATACAACACTTTACCAAACCTGCGGCCTGTGCCACGCTGGACAGCTCATGCTCCTAGGGCACCAGGTAAGGTCTATTCACCATCAAAATGAAGTCAGTTACTGAATTTTAATACTTTAAAAATGAAACCCATCTGTCAATACAGATTTAATTCAGTTTAATGCAAACAACCCATCTGACAATGCAATACAGCACAAGCCATAGCACTACAGATTTCACACTTTAAAGGTTTGAGGTCAGAAAGTGTTTTTTATTTTTTATAATTGTTACAAATTAAAAATGCTGTTCTTTTGAACTTTCTATTCATCTAAGAATCCTGAAAAACAAACGCATCCCTAATGAAAAATAAATGTACCTAAATGTATTTGAAATACATTTATTTTATGGCAAGTATTCTACATTTACATTTTCATAATATATTTTGGTATAGGTTTTTTTATTAGCACCAAATACTATAGTTATTTCTGAAAGCTCATGGGACACTGAAGACTTGAGAAGTGGCCATCACAGGCATACATTTTAAAATATACTTTTTAATATGTATAAAATGTATATAGAACATTTATTTATTTTCTTTTGATCAAACAAAAGCAGCCTTTGTGCACATAAGAGACTCTATTTTCTAAAAATCGAATTAATAATCCATGGCTAAATGCATTTAATCTTATACAATGCAGTACACACAGTTATTGTTTCTTAAACATGAATAATTTTTCATTCCTAAACACTTTTTTAATTTATTTTATGTCTTAAACATTTACAGTTAGCTTTGTACACAAATTGTCTATGAATACATTTCTTTACAAGTTTATTTTTTAATTGAGTAACATAGTGAAGGAAAACATCTGCTTAATGAGCCGAGCTGTTCTGAGACGTGTTTTTTATTTTTTATTTTATTAAATCGCAGCCTTTGCTATTCGAAAATCGCACTGACTAAGCAATACAGTGATTTCTATTTAACGGTGGTACATCGTGCAACCTGTTTGTGTGCGTGTGTCATTCATGAAATGTAAATTTAGCTGCAGCCAATAGTGCTGCACAACATAAACATATTCAGTGTGCAAATTAAACAAAGAAAAATTCAAACCTCTTTTAGTTAGTGTCTATTTACATTACACCTACTGCATAATAATAGTTATAATATTAATCCAATGACAGTAATAGCCATATTTTGTAAAACAAATGCACTAAAAAATAAAGGAAACTTTCAGTTTTGTACCAATTTCTATACTTGAAAGAGATAAGCACATGATCTTTTATTTTGACGCAAACTGCATCAAGCTTTTATTTTGGCGGAAAACATGGTTTACAAACGCCTCTCATTAAATTTCTAGTGAATTGCGGTAATCGTCAACTATGCAGATGTGGAAATAATCTGTAACTGGGTTATGGGTTCCTACACTCATGACATAGCCGAAGTGTTTTAAAAGTAGTTCTGCTTACCGCAGGCTCTACACTTTCTCATCTCTCTCCTGATCCTCCTCACTATCATCATCTGCCACAGGAGCTGATGAAGGTCAGAAAACATATATTTTGACACATTTTACAGTGTCTGCTTTAAGGGCCTGTTTCTATTTTTTCACACTCTTTCTCTGCACATTCCTTGCGTTTCTTCTCCATCTCGCTGACTATTTTGACAGATACACACTGACACTGCTGCAAGCTCGCTCACTCGTTTAAAGGTGAACTAAGTCACTTTTTTACCTTAACCGAACAGCTTCGGAGTCATTGGAATAGTTATATGACTTTTTTCGGGTTGAGTGGTGGTCGTCTCGCACCCCCCAAGCGCCTGTGAGCCGAAAAACCACCCTTGCAACTTTGAGCTGGCGGGTCGCCGGCCGCAGCGTCAGGAAGTGTCGCGTGATATCAGGTCTCGCGATGTAACGAATTGCTTTACGGCAAAAAAATCTGCTAAAATTCTGTCATTATTGCGCTCCCTCACGCTGTTCGAACCCGAATGAAGAAGACATTTTAAAGAATGTCCCATCTGCTTTGATGTCGTTGATCTACTAGCCTCTGGTATCTGAGAGTCGCCAACGAGTTTTTCGACAGTGTTGTCAAATATCTATTCCGAAGCTGTAGGGGAGCTCTATAGAGAAACCTGCGAGCAAAAAGCGAGAATACAGCGAAGAAATTCCCGAAACTGCATAGCCCTGCTTTAAAGTTGTGATTGGGCCAGCCCAGTGTCAATCAAGAAAAGAACCAATGGGCCGCTGATCTACGTGTTTCATGGGCTGGTCTGTCAGAAGAAGAAAAACTAACGCTGACTTTTTTTGACCAATGCATTACACCGGCACAAACCCAGCGCCGCCAATTAAGCAAAACAAAATTAAATTATAAATTTAATAATAATAAAAATGATGTATGAGATGTATCGGCCCAAAAAGCACGTCGGCCCACCGGGAAAGTGCCCGGTATGCCCGATGGCCAGTCCACCCCTGCGACCATAGACTGTGGTTGCGACCCACAGATTAAAAAACCCTGGTCTAGTAGAAACATTCAGGGCTGCGTTTTGGTCATGGCTAGGTGCAGGTCCACCATTTGATCTGGATATGGACCAGATCCAGCTGACTACTGTAACCTTGGGATAAGGATGAGACACAGACTAATATTAGCGTAGATGCTGTGCTCGTAGTGGGCCGGTACGGACTGCTACGCAGTACTGGCACTTCTATATTTTAAGATGTAGTGTACCCTCACTTTTTCTTGCATACTGGCACTTCCCACATGTGGCCGGTACCAGGGGTGTCTCTAGACCTTTTTTCTACTCGGTACCTACGCTAAAAAATGTATTAGCTCCGTAATTTATACACTGATTCATGATTGCCCCAGTCCTCTTTTCACCTGGTGACGATGTGAAATGGTGACAGGCTTCGGCTCCTCCCTCTCTTTTAGTCAGCGTTATTCAACGTGTTCTTATATATGCAGTGGCCCAGCCAGCATGAAAAGCAGTGGACAAGGTGTGTTTATTGATAGATTGCCACGATATCTGCATCTGCAGTTCTTTGTCATAAATGTCATTTACACAATGTGATGCAGGAGCGATTCGAGACATTTTCTCATCCACTGTAAAGTTTTCGGTGCGTTCACTCCTCATCACACTATTGTTTTCCTCAAGTGAAAATGGAACTTGAAGATGTACTTTAGAAGAAAAAAAAATCATTTGAAAATGTAATTTTGATGTGGCATTAGATTAACATCATACAAAGAAATAAGAGACAATAAGTAATGACCCTCCAGCTGATTGACATTTATAGCCTTAGAGTAAAAGGACTTATGTTTTTGATGTCACTTTGAAGACACAAATGAATAATTCATGCTCAATAATTACATTTATTTTATTTTTTATAGATTACAAAAAAATGGTTTAATATAGGGCAGATTAAACATTGCCAATCTAGACTATTAGTAATAGTATTATATTACTATTAGTAATATAGGTATAGAAACAAGGACCTAAGCTACCTTTTTTTGCTTCTATTAGGGGTTGAAGTGTCTGACGCGTCAAAAATACACGGCCAGTCCGTTAAAGTGTTGCACATTTTCACAAATACAAAAAAGCAAAAATCCTTAATTCTTTCGGCCAATACTTCCAAACAGCGCTCAAGTATGGCTTCAATACCTTTAGAATCTTGTCTTAAATCTGTATTATATATTCCTTAGATTTCGATTTAGACAATTTCCTCATTTTTGACAGCCAGACGGTAAGATAACTGTTTCTCCTTCTCCTTCCTATCCTGAATCCCTCTAGCTAAAACAGCATATACTTGTATGAACAAATAAGGAGGAGTGGCTTTAAAGTTAACTTCAAGTAAATTATACAAAGAGAACTTCAAGGAAAATATACAAGGACAACTTCGAGTAAATGCAGTACAGGAAACTTCAAGTAATTTCTATACAAGGAAAACTTTAAGGAAACTACAGGATAACGTCAAGTAAATTCTTAAATGCTGCACTGCACATAAAACAGAAATAAGCTGAGAATAGTAATAATACAAATTGACAGCATATTAAATTGGCTCTTTGTTTCACAAAACAATTACAAAAATACACATTACTAAGAGTCTAAATGAAACACTCAAATTCAATGTAATAACTTTAGTCTTCTTTCAGAACATTTTCAAATGTGACAGGATTTATCACATGATTACTTTACTTTTCAATTAAATCTCAGGGACCAAGCTTAGTAACGGGCCATAAAATAATGTTTGTGCTAGTCTTCACTTGGGCCTGTCTCACAAGTCCCTTATGATCAGAGAACACCTGTAAAATCCTTCCCATAACCCAAGAATTTATTGGTGCTGAGTCATCAACCACAAGCACAACATCTTCAGGTTTGAGATTTCTTTTAGTGGTGTGCCACTTCTGTCTGTCTTGTAAATCTGGTAGGTATTCTTTGACCCAGCGCCTCCAAAATAGGTCTGCCATATACTGGACTTGACGCCACTTACGTTTGGAATACAAATCTGCACTATCAAAGATCCCAGGGGGTATTGAAGGCTTGACCTTAAGCAGCAAGAAATGATTTGGGGTGAGAGCCTCAAAGTCATTTGGGTCATTGGAAACTCAAGTAATGGGGCGGCTGTTGAGGATTGCTTCTACCTTGCATAACAGAGTTTGCAAACTTTCTTCATCCAGGGACCGTTGTTTCACAACAGAGTTAAGAACAGTCCTTATTGTTCTTATCTGACGTCCCCACACACCTCCTTGATGAGATGCGGTTGGTGTATTAAACAACCACTGAATACCCTTTTTGACCAAGGTGCTGTGAATCTTTTCATTATCCAAACCTTTCACAGCCTCACGTAGAACTTGACCTCTCCTGGAAATGAATCTTCGTAGGGCGTGAATGCACGAGTCTGTGTCTAATGAGCTGGCAACTTCAATATGGACAGCTCTCAATGTAAGGCAAGTGAAAATCACTCCATATCTTTTAACCAGTGTTTTATCCCTTTTTATCTCAAATGGGCCAAAATAGTCTATGCCAACATTTGTGAAGGGGGGTTCATCTGAAATAAGTCTGTTAAGGAGTAGGTCAGCCATGAATTGACAACCTGCTTGCTGCCGTTTACAAACTGTGCACTGGGACAAGATCATCCTAATGGCAGTATGGGCTTAAGGTATCCAATATATTTGCCATAATTTTGATAACATGTGGTTACGGCCACTATGGCCCAGTTCCTCATGAATGGATTTGAGTATGAGGTGTGAGACATGATGGTCTTTTGCAAGAAGAGCTGGGTTTTTGGACTCCTCTGGCAAGGCTGATTTGCATAGCCTGCCGCCTACTCTCAGAATGCGGTCTTATAATTGGAGACAACTACGTTGCACAGTTCTTCCTTGTTGGAGCAAACAGATTTCTTCAGAGAACATGCGTTTTTGACTGTAGCAGATAATCTCTTTCTCTGCTTCTTGGAAGTCATTTCCAGCCAGTGACAAACCTGGCAGAGAAGTTTTGAAGGCCTTCATCTAGTTCTCAAGCTTTGTGTACCTTTGTGACCCATTTGGCCTGATACTGTGGGACATATCTTTCCTTTTCTCCGCCAGTATCCTTAGCAAGCTTTTCAATTTGAGGAATCATGGAACAGCCTTTTTCAAACCATAGCAGTCTGAATAATGCTGAATGAGCTGGGATGTATAATCGGGCTTTCCAACAGATATTTTATTGATGGTCACTTCCTTTATTTCTGGATCGTTGACAGGTGCCCGGAGAGTATGGTTAGGTTTTTTTGGCCATTCTGATTCTGGCATTGTGAGGAAGGGTTGACCTGTAATCCATAACTTCTCTTTAAGAAATGCATTTATGCTAAGCCCCCTAGACGCACAATCAGCTGCATTTGATGTGTTGCTCTCATACCTCCACTGTGATACCTTTGAATTCCCTGATCACACTGATTCTATTGGCCACGAAAGTGCGGAACCCGGAGCTCTCATTTGACAGATTCTCATCAGACAAATTTTGTAAGACACTTTTTGTTTGGAAAGGCAATATGCGTGGGGGAGTGAATGATCACGAATAATGCTGTGATTCACACCTGAGAAGACAATGACCTGCATAATGAGTCTTTCAGTCAGGTCAGTCAGTGTGTGTGTATGTGTGTGTATGTATATGTATATATATATATATATATATATATATATATATATATATATATATATATATATATATATATAACTCAAAAGCACATTTTTAGTACATAGTCATTCCTGAAAACAAATCCTGTTCAAATAGTCTATGAGTTGGGAATATCTTCCACAAATTTTGTATGCATGCAAATTGTATAATTTCCAAGGAAAACATTTTTAGTAACTGTGCAGTTAATTCTCATACTGTATTTTCAGAAAGCTTTGGAATATATCCTCTCCCCAAATGTGTCACTAATAAAAAACAATAATAAATAATTTAATGAGAAGGCTTATATTGACCTATTAAGATTTATCTTGTAAATATATTTTTTTGCTATTTTAAGTTTTCACATGTAAATCAACAACGATTACAATTTTGAACAATTTCAAGTGTAATCTTTCTTTTTTTAAAGTATACATTTTATCATACCTATTTCAAAGTTAAGGATTCATTAGTTTAAATATAGCCTACATTGGAACAAACACTATAATAACATCTTAGTTGATTTTTGACAAAACATACTATATATTTAACATATGAGCAGAAATTGGCGAATTTTAGCTGGTATTCTGCGAGCTGGGCCTGCAGGGATGGATGTAAGGTGTTGAATGCTTCCTGTAATTCACAAAAGCTTATTTGATGTGGCAGTAGTCTATTTTACTGTAAAAACTTTATAATCTATCCAAAACTAGTCAACGAAATGTTGTCTTTCATATTTCATCTGTAACATGTCATTTTTATGATATTGTTCTGGAGACTTTCTTACTACTATGGTTCAATAGTGGTGTGATCGCGGAGTGTGCATCGGTTAGAATGCAAAGGAATAGGCTGGATGGATCTTTATGGTTGTTTATTTTCAGATGGGAGAGTATAGAATGACTAGTTACATATGCGTGTGTGGTTCTGTAACAAAACAGACAATAAAAGGAATATTAATTACTATTTACATTGACTGACTTTGATGACACAAATAATAACAAAAAATAGTAGCGTAAATATAACCTGGGGAAATGAGAATTTAACCAAAAGAAGATAATAGGTAGAATTCACCATATATTCACTGTAATACATGCTATCACGTAGGCCCGAAAGCCTTCACCACTACGCCGAACTACTGCTATTACACATAAATAGTGTTCGTAGAGCCGAATGAGGCGACTCACAGGTCTCACATGGGTGCGGTCCTTCACCTTTACTTCCGCCGAGCGGATTAAGCCATCAGCTCCTGGAAAGACTTTACTGATCTCTCCTACTGGCCAGGACGCTCTCGGTAGTTGGGGGTCTACTATTAGCACAACAGTGCCAACTTGAATGGGGGATGTGTCCTTCTGCCACTTGTACCTGGTCTGCAGGTAATGGCACAAAAACTGTGTCCAGAAGCGGTCACTTAGTACTTGACAGGTCCTCCAGTGTCGGCGTCCAATCAGCTCAGAGTCGTGGTACATCACCTGGGGAAGTGAGGGATCCAGCCGCCCCATCAGCAAAATGTTGGGGGTGACGGGGTCTGGGTCGGCCAGGTCTGATGAGACGTATCCCAAAGGCTTCGAGTTGAGGATTCCTTCTATCTCGATCAGCACTGTCTGGAGTACTTCAGCGCTTATAACCTGAGAGCCCAGAGTGGATGTTAAAGCGGATTTGATGGATCTTATCTCCCGCTCCCAGGACCCGCCGAAGTGAGGAGCGCTGGGAGGATTGTAGCGGAATTTTAGCTGGTATTCTGCGAGCTGGGCCTGCAGGGATGGATGTAAGGTGTTGAATGCTTCCTGTAATTCACGGTCCCCACCTCGGAAATTAGTGCCTTGGTCGCAAAGTATCTCAGCTGGTTTCCCACGACGAGCGATAAACCTTCTTAGTGCCATAAGGAAGGAGTAGGTATTGATGCTGGACAACACTTCAATATGGACAGCTCGAGTTGTCAAACATTTGAAGACCAGTCCCCAGCGCTTTTCATTATGGCGACCAACTTTCACCAGCATGGGCCCGAAGCAGTCTATACCAGTGGAGAAAAAAACTGGTTGCTGTAACCGGAGGCGGGACACAGGAAGGTCAGACATCTTTGGATTGATTGGTTGGGCTCTCCACCTTTGGCATTCTGTACAGGAACGCTGCTCCCTTTTTATGGCTTCACGGCCTCGCAGAATCCAGAATTTTCTCCTCAGCTCTCCAAACAATCTCTCAGCCCCCGGATGTTTCAGCTCACTGTCAGTCTGCCTGATGAGTAATCTGGTCACAGGATGCTTGGGCTCCAAGACAACAGGATGTTTGACATCAGTTTCCAGGTCATGGCAGCGTCTGAGCCTCCCACCTACTCTAATGAGCTGGAGTGTGTGGTCAAGTTCTGGAGCCAATGTGTAGAGGCGACTTGAGGTGGATATGGGTTTCCCAGATGAAAGGCACAGGAATTCATCATGAAAGCTGTCTCTTTGGGCAGATCTTAGGATGCAGAGCTCGGCCTCCTTGAAGTCATCTGCTGAAGGGGTTCCTTCAGGATCACTGGCCGCTCCATGAAGGCGCTTGGCAGTTTCCTTAATCAGGTCACTGAAGTTGTCGAATTTCTCTGCATCAGGCACAGGGTCAATGCTCACAGATGTAGCTAAACATGTCATAGGTCTGCGCTGTTCATCGGTGAAGTCCTCACATGGGGGAAGTGGATGCTCTGGCCAGCGAGACTGACCTGTAAGCTCCTGCTCTGAGTGCTCTGCTGCACTCAGGTTTGTCAAAGGCTGGGCTGACGTAGCAACGACGCAGACAGATTCAGCTGTGGCAGTTCAGCTTCCCATTCTTGCCATGCAGTAAGTAGGTCACTGGGAAGTAGAGGGTCATCCCACTCACGTTTCTTGTTCCACAGTTGCTGGACAAGTACTTTGGCCCTTGTAGTGAATGGGATGAGGAACCCTAAAGGGTCGTATTGACTGGCCAACACTCTGTAAACGTTCCTCATTGTAGGAGGGCTACTCTCGTGGTGCTTGGACTTGTAGTGAAGCGTGTCAGAGTGGCACAGCCAACGCAGACCTAAGGCTGGCTCTTGAGGGTCCATGTCCGTGTGGTTCAGCCATTGTTCACTGCTCTCTGATCTCAGTTCTTTGGGAAGATGGCTGACGAGCTCTGGCTTGCTGCTGGCCCACTGCCGAAGCTCGAATCCCCCTTCCTTTAGTAGCGTGCTCAGTTTTTCTATAATATCTTTGTCTGTGTCCATGGAGGAGAAGCTCTGCAACCAATTATCCACGTAAAAGTGCTTCTCGATAGAGTTGCGCAATTCATCTCCCTGATGGCTGTGATCATGTACGTGTCTTTGGAGAGCATAGATTGCGCAACAAGGGGAACATGTGGTCCCGAATGGAAGGACCTGCCATTCGTACACCTTTGGATGAGCGTCTTTCTGCAGGTCACGCCAGAGGAAGCGCAACAGAGGGCGGTCTTCGGGCAGCAGTCTCACCTGGTGGAACATCCCCTTGATGTCACTGCTGACGGTGATGGAATGTTCTCTAAAACGTACCAGGACACCAAGGAGAGAGGCGCCCAGGTTTGGACTGGGCAATAACAGCTCGTTCAAGTTCTGGTCTTTGTAGGTGAAAGAACAATTAAACACAACACGATTTTTATTGTTGTGTGTCACCATATGGTGAGGGATGAACCATGATTCAGTTGAGGTCCTCACCTGTTCGTCACTTACTTCTGTGACATAGCCTGCTTTCACCAACCTTTTGATTTCTGCTTGATAATCTGTGGCCTTCTCCGGGTCTCGACTGAGGCGTTTTTCAGTCCCTCGGAGGCTGGGGAGGACTACTTCAGGTGGTACAGAGAGTGTGGGCATGTTTTTGACACGCAAGAGAGGAGTGGCATATCTCTGAATGTCTTCCACATTTACTCTTGTAGTCTTTACTTCCAGAAGATCCATAGCTTGGTGCTCTCTCAGAGACCGTGTGATCAGCTTCTCACTTCTGTATGGCAGAACATCAAGTTGCCATAGCTTCTCTACGTGACTGAAAAGCTCTGCCGCAGGTGAGATAGTGGACAAGAAAAGACATTGCTGGGGCTGAGTGTTCTGACGGCAAGAGGGGACAGGTCCCTGTAGTGGCCAACCCAACCTGGTCTTGACTGCGGCAGGGCCTTGTTGTAAAGTTTTCTTTTATCGAAGCAGAGACCAGGAGACAGTTGGGATCACGTTCAAACAGAAGAGTTTCTTTATTTGAGCGCGGCTGCGGTTTCGTCCAACATAATCTAAAGTATATACATTTACATGGTGTCTTTATAGGCATTTTAGGAGGAGGGACTTGAAGGTGGAGACAAATTCAAACAAAGCATGTAAATGAGTATACAGGTTAAGGAACCGCCCCAGACCGGCAGTCTCAATTTAATCAGCATACCTATTCAAATGCTGATATTGGCCAGGAACTCCGGTTCCAAGGGCCATCCCAGAGCCATTAAAGACAAAGGTGAACGATTCAATGTCTGGGCTCCGAAAGGTGAGAATCTCAGTGATCTGACTCATTTAAAACACAATAGAGATTGCAACTTTGCTGACATCTTAACCTTAAAAGCTAAAATCAGTATTCTTCACCGTGATGTTATGTAAGGAAGCATATCTGAAATAGATTCTTAAATTTGTAACCCTTCAGTCCCCTCTTTGAGAGTTCTTAAAAACTCTCACAAAATACAAATTTAGACACTTAAAAGTCCATTCTTGTAACTTGAAAAAGTTATAGGCACAAGCATGATCTGTGTTGTTCATCTGTAATTGCATGCTGACACAGAAACAAAACATGCAATTAGGGTCCGTGAAGTCTCTGCGTTGTGTATTTTTTTCTTTTGGGATAGTTCGTTCAGCAGTTGGTCTAGTTGTCTTCTTGAGGTTGTGGCTTCATATGCAGGTGAGACGGTCGTTGCATATGGATCTCGGAAACCATCAAGTTTTATCTGCACACTGTAAGACAGAAAACAGAAAAACAGAGAGCAGTATTTCTTCAAAACACTAAGGTTGTAGCAGTTTAAACTATGGTTCTATCGTTTTCAGGGTCTACTGTGGTCGTTTCATTCTTTCCCTGTTTCTTAATTGATTTGAGACACCTAAAAGGAACAGTGAGGTGAGGATGGACTATGGTTGGGAAGGGCCTATAAGGGAATCTTCACCACAGGGTTGGCCCCCGAAAGCCTGTTGCTTCCAGTTCTTCCTGGGCTCCTCACTGGTCCATGTGTCCTATCCTATCCCTGTAGGGGAAACAACTGTACAGTGTGTGAGAAAATTGGCACTTCCCATTCTCCAGTGAAACATCAGTCTTAAAATACATCATATAGAGCATGGGGGTCTGACTGGAATATTTCTGTGGTATAACATTTAAGGCTGTGAGTTTTCTGAATGTCCCCCAAACAAAGACTGTGACAGTCACTTTCCTTTTGTTCTATTAAACAAAAATAAGTCTTTCATCTTTGTTGTAAGTTACTGGGGAGATTAACCCATTTAATCCCAAATTTTTCCCAGAGATGAAATGTATGAGTTTGTGTGGTATTTGCAAGTATATTAAACAATCAATGTCAATAATGTAAAAAAATATTTGAAAAGTCCATGAAAATAAGAGTTTTATCTCTGGTCACAATTGTGACCGGTGGTAGAACACAGGGAGTCTAAGTCTATGGGGTATATAATAAATTAAAAATCTCCAGAAATTAGTTTGAAGACAGAATTAAATTGTTGAAGTGATTTATTCGATTAACAAATAGTTAAACATTGTCTGGCCCAGTTTAAAAAATGACAAAATAGCAATCCTATGCAGCAACATGGCACAAATATTTTAATTAAATTATGATGAAATAATAAATTATAGGAAATTGCTTAGAATGCAATCATTATAAATGATGCAAAATACTTAAAATTACAAAATGAAAAGAAAAAAACGTACAGAAATAAAATAATAAATTAAAATAAACAAATTAAAATAAACAAATGATTAAAAATGAGCCTATGGTAGGAAACATGTAACAATGCCAAGGAACATGTAACAATTCATGAATAACAGGAAAGCATCACAAAAATTATCAATCAACAGTCACAACTGTGTGCTGGTGTGGAACTCATTATATATCACCTTCCTAAAGAAATAACAGTGGAATTATATATTTTTTTAAAAATCACAACTGTGTCCTGCCTACCTGTGTTTATCAGCCAGTGGGCAACACCATCAAACCTGGGTATATCAGTCACAGCAGCTGACATTGAGGATGGCCTCCCTTGTCCTTTTGGTGCAGTACCAAATATTTTCAGGAGACTTTGGGCAACTACTTGCTGAAATCCAAGGAGATCATAGACACATTTCATGACATCTCTGTGGAACAGCCAACTGTTGACCACAGCACTGTGTAGAGTCCAGGCATGTCATGCTTGAAGATGCATCCACCTGGAACACCAGCTTGTTCAGCCAAACCCATCACTACACTGGCCCATGACCTAACCCAGTCTCTGGAAGACAGAGCATATCCAACTCCAGCAGCCATATCACCCTGTAGCCCAAGAGTGGTCTCCCACTGAAGCTAAGCAGGGCTGAGGCTGGTTAGTACCTGGATGGGAGGCCTCCTGAGAAAAGCCCCAGGTTGCTGCTGGAGGAGGTGTTAGTGAGGCCAGCAGGGGGCGCTCACCCTGTGGTCTGTGTCGGTCCTAACACCCCAGTGTAGTGACGGGGACACTACTGCCAAAGAGCACCGTCCTTCGGATGAGAAGGACGGTGCTCAGAGAGTCACTCTGGGGTCATTAAAAATCCCAGAATGTCCTTCGAAAAACAGTAGGGGTTTAACCACGGCATCTTGGCCAAATTTGCCCCTTGGCCTCTGTCCATCATGGCCTTCTAATCATCCCCATATACTGACTGGCTTCATCACTGTCTCCTCTCCACCAGTAAGCTGGTGTGTGGTGGGCGTTCTGGTCCAATATGGCTGCCGTCGCATCATCCAAGTGGATGCTGCACATTGGTGGTGGTTGAGGAGATTCCCCCTTCCATATGTGAAGCGCTTTAAGTACCCAAGCGCTTTATAAATGTAACAAATTATTAATTATTATTATTATTATTATTAAGTAAATCCAAAACTTGACTTAAAGTCAGTCTGAAAGAGAGTTCATAAAAATAACACAGAATTACATATGGGGAACATAGACTCCCTGTGTTATACCACCGGTCACTATTGTAACCGTCTTCATTTATCTGCAGTTTCACAACAGAATAAAGCATGTATTAATTTAATTTCAATGTGTATGTATAGGTAACCCTTTGATGATGATATGTGCAAAAAATGTATAAGCTATTCAAAAAGGAACTTAGTATTCTTACCTGTCCTTTCTGAGCTTTTATGTCATCCTTCCGTTAAGACGACAGTACCAAGAAATAAATGTGTGTGGTCACATAACCAAACAAGCTAATCATGTTAGACCTGCCATAAACTCTTATAGACATCTTACATTTTCATTATATATGAATATGTACTTCATAATATGAGTTACTTTTTAATTTCACACTAAAATATGCAAAGAAAAATTGTGGTCACAATTGTGACCAGTGGGATTAAATGGGTTAAGCAATCACAGCCTAAATGGTTAACACCTTATCAAGTTGCCCCACGAGTTTAACGAGGAGGGGAGGGGCTGCTTCAGAATATCAAGCAGGCTAAGCAGAAGCTGGTTAACCTTGTTAACTTGTCTTAAGTTATTTTAGTTTTTTCTACATTCTTTTCCAAAATGTCCGTGCTTGCCACAGTAAGAACAACTGGCTTCTCTAGGACTTTTGCGTTTCTTTGGCTTCTCTGAGTTGACCTTAACAGAAACTGCTGCAATTCTTACTCTCTCTTTGACATCCGAATCTCTTTCCCAAATAGCTAAACTTTCTAGGTTACTTCTGAGAGTTCTTTTAGCCCACGTAATATCTAGGAATGGCAAGGCTGTTCTGTACTCAGCTACAAGACCATCTGCCCAAATTCGGATTAGAGCTCCTTTGTCAGCTAACACACTTTCGGAATCATCCACTATTCCACTGTACGTTACCGCTACCTGACAGAACCTCTCAGTATATTCACTCACAGTTTCTTCTTTCTCTTGTACACAGCTAGTAACTCTCGACCAATCGATTTTGGGTCCTAAGATATTCTTTAGGATTTTCAAAACACCTTCTCTTAAATCGCCTTTACTGACATTTTGCAGTTCGGAAGTAACCGCAGACTCAAAATTGTTGAATTCAGATTCAGTTAGAATTTGTGACATCAGCTGTGTGACTTCAGGCAACGACATGTCGTAAAGATGCATTTTACTGAACAATGCTCTTCTGAATTCAGAAAAATGTGTGCGTGCTGAGGGTAAACTCTGGGAGAGTCTATCTATATCCTTAGGACCTAAAGATGTTTTGGCAACCGTTTGTATTTGGACAACAGAAGAGTTCGGAGTAACACTTTTAGTTCCCTGAGATCTTCTCCTAGCCCCACAAACCTGCACTGAATCTACAGGCTCATCAGTTACTGATTGGATGGCTACATTTGTTTCAAAGAAAGCTTTTAAGTCAGGATAATTGTTATCAGGCTGACTAACTTCTTCCACATCAGTTTTTTCTGCATCTTTGTTGCGGTTTACTTTCTTAGTCAACGAAGATATTCTAGCACGGAGCTCTTTGATCTGTTTCTCTAGCTCTGAGTTGCGCTTAGACTGTTCTGTAGCTAGTGTTAAACCAAATTCTCGGTGACAACAGATAAAACTTTTCACACTGTTCTTGCGAATACTTTCTCCTAGTACCTTCTTACAATCTTCGATTGACCAAACTTTGCCTGGATCAATGCCAAATTTCTTTGTTAAATTCAATCTGACTTCCTCAGTCACGATTGAGTCCATGTGCTCTGATAACAAAGACTTGAATTCACTATCTGTCCAAAAAGGTGTAATCTGTCTAGTACTTTTCCTAAACATTTTGTGAATTTCTATGTTACCACACAAACAAACACTAAACTTCTCTCTACTGTCTTACAAACAGAGGGTACAATCTTATTAGCACATGATGCAAATCTTCTCTAGCTTACAAAGGACAGGCCTTCTCTAGCAAGAGGATACACACTATATTAACATGTAACTGTTAAACTTCCCTGCCTGAACAACAAAGGATACATTTCATCTCTAAAAGACAACTTTAGAGGATAACTTAGTTAACAAAACCCTGCAGCTGTTTGTTAACTTCTTCTCTGTCGTCGCAGAGGAAAACTATTTTGTACTGGTCTGCAAAGGTTCTTTAGATGGAGTGAAAACTCACCAAGTCTTTCGTTTGTAGAGAAAAATTCCGTCTGGAAAAATTCAGTCTTTGAGATCTTTTTGGAGCTTGAAGTTTTCAATCTGGATTCAGAAGATTCAGTCTGGAACTTAGTCAGGCTTTGTTGAGATCTTTGAGCTTGAAGTTTCAAGATTCAGTTTCCTTTTTCTCCATCCGGGTCACGGCACCATCTGTTGTAAAGTTTTCTTTTATCGAAGCAGAGACCAGGAGACAGTTGGGATCACGTTCAAACAGAAGAGTTTCTTTATTTGAGCGCGGCTGCGGTTTCGTCCAATATAATCTAAAGTATATACATTTACATGGTGTCTTTATAGGCATTTTAGGAGGAGGGACTTGAAGGTGGAGACAAATTCAAACAAAGCATGTAAATGAGTATACAGGTTAAGGAACCGCCCCAGACCGGCAGTCTCAATTTAATCAGCATACCTATTCAAATGCTGATATTGGCCAGGAACTCCGGTTCCAAGGGCCATCCCAGAGCCATTAAAGACAAAGGTGAACGATTCAATGTCTGGGCTCCGAAAGGTGAGAATCTCAGTGATCTGACTCATTTAAAACACAATAGAGATTGCAACTTTGCTGACATCTTAACCTTAAAAGCTAAAATCAGTATTCTTCACCGTGATGTTATGTAAGGAAGCATATCTGAAATAGATTCTTAAATTTGTAACCCTTCAGCCTCCAGGTGGACCCAAACGCACAGGCTGGATGGAAGTAACCAGGTGGGGACAGTCGGAGCCAATCAGTAGGAGCGGCTGGGCATTTATGAATGGCTGCAGTGGTAACCTGATTGCATCCTGCTCGCCGGTCTAGATAGAGAACATCTGCAGAAGATTTATTCTCTGGCTCAAAAGTTGTCGGGTTTACTGGTCTGGATGCAGCCGCACGCAGATTCACGACATGCAGGGCCTCAAGATGCTTTCCTTTGCATGTCTTGCACTGTACTTTAAGTCGACACTGAGCCACTTGGTGGTGCCACCCACAACGCCAGCAGCGGTTATTGAACTTAATCCAGTTGGTCTTCTGCTCCTTTGTCAGAAACTTGAAATCAGCACACTGGTCTAGAAAATGCAGGGTGTTGCAGCAGTAGGGGCAGTATGATATGGGCTTGTCTCGAGTATCTGGATGTACCATCTTGTGTCGCGCCGAGCAGGACTGTTGTAATCCTCTTAGCAGCTCTTTTATCTCTCTTTGTACTGCTTCTGTCTCTCTGAACATCCTCTCCTTTGTCCACTCGATCCCCGCCCTCTTGAATGACCAGCTCATATTCCAGCCACTCTGCAAAGTCTCTAAGTGATGGCACTCCACTGTTTCGTGGTAGCGGCGAAAGGCAGCTCGTAGATCCTGAGGCAGCTTTTTTGTGAGTCTCGCCACATGAGATCCACACTGTAGCTCTACACAGTCATCCTTCCCAAGCTGTTCCAGCATGCCAACCAATGCTCAGACTCTGAGTGCAAACTTCCTGAAGCCTGCCGTGTCGCTGGAACGGATATTGGGCTCATCCATCAGCTCTGCTATTCTTTGCAATGATAAGTGATGAGGCTGACCATATTGCTTTATGAGTGAAGCCATAGTGTCTGTGTATGGGCGAAGAGAGTTACTGTACGAGTCAGCAATCAGAAGAGCTTCTTCAAATCTGAGGTGGTCGCATAGCACCTGATACTTAAATCTCTCTGTTGCGTCAGCTGGAAGAATGTTGTCCAAAGCCAATCTTAATCGAGCAAACTGCCTGGGGTCAGCCCGGGTAAACTCCGGAATTGATGGCTTTGGGCCTCTGTAAATCTTCTCCCTCGTGGCTATAGGTTGAGTGGGAGTAGACGCGCACTCTGGAGACAGGATGTTGCCCTCTAGCGTAGTACCAAGAGTTGGTGATGCTGGGGCAGGCTGCGGCACATGGCTCTGGATGTCTGTACCAGTGGTCACTGCAGCTGCGGCCTGTAGAACTTGTAACTCCTGCAGGCGCTGGCTAAGCTCTTGAACAATACCTGGTGATTGCGAGGGTGGAACGAACTGCACGTGTGGCGGATCAGGATGGTCTCTGGGAAGGGAGACTGGAGGTGGTGGTAGTGGCCACTCCTCCTGCTGTTCAGCACTTCCTTGTGCGCCAGGTATAGTATCCTGATGCAGAGAGGTCTGAGTGGGCGGATGTGTGGAGAGCCACGGGTCACTGGCTGAAATACTTCCTGACGGCACAGGCTGCAAACTTGTAGAAGCCATTGTCGCAGTGCCACGATCCATCCGTCTCCACATATCTGTAAACATCATCTGAAGACGCCTGTTGTCTTCCTGCAGCTGTTGCACAATGTTCATAAACTCATGGGGAGCACTGGATAATGCTGGTTCAGTGATGGGAGTTCTAATATAACCAGGAGATGTTCCACTTCTCTGTCCTGGGGGTTGATGGAGGGGCGTCATCCCGGCGTATCCCTCTCTGGCCCTGTACTGCTCCGGTGGGGCAGGTGGCAGTGCGTATCCCTCATAATCGCTCATCCATCCTGGCGGTCGCACTGTTCTCCGTGGACGGGCACCACCTCTCTGCGGATCAAAATCCATCTTCACTCCGTAATCATCAAGTCCCGGGTTTCGGCACCGAATTTTGTTCTGGAGACTTTCTTACTACTGTGGTTCAATAGTGGTGTGATCGCGGAGTGTGCATCGGTTAGAATGCAAAGGAATAGGCTGGATGGATCTTTATGGTTGTTTATTTTCAGATGGGAGAGTATAGAATGACTAGTTACATATGCGTGTGTGGTTCTGTAACAAAACAGACAATAAAAGGAATATTAATTACTATTTACATTGACTTACTATGATGACACAAATAATAACAAAAAATAATAGCGTAAATATAACCTGGGGAAATTAGAATTTAACCAAAAGAAGATAATGGGTAGAATTCACCATATATTCACTGTAATAATGCAGTCACATGCAATCACGTAGGCCCGAAAGCCTTCACCACTACGCCGAACTACTGCTATTACACATAAATAGACACTACTACACTGCTAATCAACAGAACTGACATACAGGTGACTGCTCTAGTATAATAGGATGCTATCAACCAACTAAAAGTAAAATACAATGAGCATTAAAAATTGAAAAAAATTGAAAAAATTACTTGTCTTAACATCTTAGCTCAAGTGCTAACAACGATGAACGTGTAAAGTAACACTCTTATACACTTTAACATTACAGACATTGCACAGCCAAACACCCACCTGTCTCATGGACGCACACAGTGAAGAAAGAAAAAGAACGAGGGAACATGCAACTATCGCCGAAGCTCTGGGCCGACTAACTAAACACAGAAGCTTTCCTTATTCACAAAATGGCTGCGCTCCTAGTGGTTGGCCTGGGAACTGCATACAAACTAAAAATACTGTATATAAACAGTCTTGTCTTTTTAACAGATATATTAGGGCATATAAATGTTAATTTGCAGTTTAATACGTTGCTTATACAAAGACATTTTATTTCAACATATTTAAGTCCATTTTTACTCATCTCAGTATAGCAATATAGTTTGGTAAAAGCTAAACTAGTAGATGTGTTCATGCAAAAATACATGTTTACTAATGTAAGTGCCTGTAAACAACAGCGTGCATTTGTGCCGTTCATTCATTCACATACAGAAACGCAATTCATATTTAAACAGTCTTTTTGTGGTTTACAGACAGTATTCCATATCGCGATTTAGAACAAAGCACTTAAAGCTGCAGTAGGGAACTTTTAGAAAACGTTGACTTAGCCTGAAAATTTGAACAAGCACAGCTTACAGGTCACTCCCCCTCGCTCTCTGCTGCCATACAGCCCTCCCTCCACAGCTCCTCCCCCACGACGGAGCCTGCCGTGAACGCGCAGGCTAGTAAACAGGGCCACTGATGACTGCGGATAAACAGTTATCGCACATTCACTGGTAGGGACGAAACATCAACAATATGCTTTACATTGACTATGGCCTGCCCATACTTTGACTACAAACTTGGTCCTCAAATCATTACGTATTTTGCAATACATGTAATGTAACTTCATAACGTTGCACTCTTTCTATAAGTTATAAATAGCTAGCAAGATAATATAATGGTAACGTTACAGTATCCAAGTAATTATTCTAGCGATGTGTAATGCTAAATAAGGTTTGCTAGTACATTATTTCAGCAACATGACAAGCCAGTGAATTAGCAGGTTTCAATTGTTGCTTAGCACACTGCGTGACATTTTATCTGTATGTTATGCGGCTAGAGTTTTGACACTGAGTCAATGGGCTCCGACGCGCTTGTTTATCGTCATCAGTCATTTTCTGTTTACCTGTCTTTGTTGTATGAGCAGGTGCCACTCGAGAAATTGGCAGTTTTGGTTGTTTGTCCGCCATTAGCACAGCTGCGCGGCACACCGGCAATCTTGATTTTGAACGACGGTGCGCGCTGTGCGAGAGAGGGGTGTTATCAGCGCGTACACAAGCTTGACTGACACTGTTAAGACACTCCTGGCTCTGATTGGTTGTTTCTTACCGGGAGCGGTGTATTTCTGCAAATGGCAATAGGACCACTGGGAGGAGCCTGAGGAGCTTGATTTTTTTTCACAGATTATCTGTCTCATATTCTACTGTCAGGACATAATGACAGTTTTAACAAATATGTAAAAAATACATTTTTACAAAAGTTACCAACTGCAGCTTTAAGAATAAATAACTAAATTTTCCAGGATTATTATTACGATAGTATTATTCCTCACAGCATCGCAAGACGACGTAAAGTACATGAATCTGATTAAACTTGATGTGTTTTATCTAGCAAGCTGATGTGGGCCTTGACAGGTTTGCATGGATTGTCTCAGATCATTTGCGTTTGAATAGCGCGTGCTCTCCGTAGGCGTGTTCACATTATTAGCAGATAATGAGCTTAAATGAGAATCCCTCTCCCTCTCTCTCTCTCTCTCTCTCTCTCTCTCTCTCTCTCTCTCTCTCTCTCTCTCTCTCTCTCTTCATACAGATTACATAAACAGAGAATATTTGTTTTTGTTTTGATTTAGATCATTTATTAGTAGACATTTTAATGATTATAAAGATATATTGCTCATGCCTGGGTGAATAGTATTCGCTGAGTTTTAAGTTTAGAGACGTGCTCCAGAAAAAAAATTCACGGACACGGAGAGGCAGAAAGCACACCCTGTATATTTTCTTTATTTTATAAAAGCACAATGTTTTGTTTCGATTGTAAGTGGACACATAAAAAAGTATACATTTTACAGTTTATTTTTTCATATTTCTTATGTCTGTATGACCATAAATTATGGAGTATATTCAGGCTTGGGAGGGTTACTTTAAAAATGTATTCCGTTACAGTTACAAATTACTTCATAAAAAAAGTATTCAGTAACGTAATCCAAGTACTATAATATGAAAGTAATGTAACCGATTACTTTGGGATTACTTCAAGGTCACGTATATAAATAAAGTCAAGCAAGAAGAAATATTATTAAAAATTTGTTTTTTTTTATTTTTTTTATTAAGAATTTGGTCCAGTGTACAATATTTGCTAAATATACACACATGCCTGAATATATATTTATGTAAAGGGCTATACAGACATCTAGTGGCTAATGTATGGTATTACAGATTATTTTGTTTTATTTTTAATGAATTTTTAACAAAAAAATTAAAACACAACATTTAAAATTTTTACACAATCTACATATTAGTTTATTTTAAAATAGGCCTACATGTTGACTAAAGCCGTGATCTTTCTTAATTTGCCTGATTGGACGTGGGGCGTTGGCAGTGGGAGTTCCCCTACGTTACCTAGACAGCGAACATCCAGTTACGCGAGAAAAGATAAGAAAGGACATTTTGGGTACTAAAAAAGCTACTCTCCTAATTTCTACAAAATAGCAGCGGAATTTCCATGAATTAAAAGCGATTTACCCGCAGGCAGCATCGTTTCTACTAGCAGCAGTGATTCAATCTGCGTCTGAGGAGATTGTAGAAAGCTGTTATTTGCACATGCACCAGCGCGTGGCACACGTGAGTCATTACTGGCAACAGAACCATGAACTACTGTATAATCAAGCAGCGCTTAATATAGTGTTATTATGCCAAACTACTTATTTATTTAGTTTTAAATGAAACCATTGTAATCCTGAAAGTATTCCCCCTTTTTTCAAAATGTAACTATAATCTGATTACTATGTTTTTTGACGTAACTGTAACGGATTACAGTTACTGGATTTTTGTATCCTGATTACATAACGCCGTTACATGTATTCCGTTACTCCCCAACCCTGAGTATATTAAGTCGAGCAAAATCAGGTCCTTGTAACAGCTGAGTGTTAAGCGATATCCCTTGGTAAGTCGCTGCACAGTCAAAGACCACTCGCAATTCTTTTGTGGGTGGTACATGCCATGGTGTGGAAGATACCAAATCTTCCTTCGATTTGTCCTGTAGGGACCTTTTCAGCTTGACACTTCTGCAACGTGTCTTCCATGAAGTTGCAATAATCCTGGTGGAAATGCGGATTTCTTTTGAATAATTTCTTCAGGAACTGAGCTCGCTGGACATCACAATGTAGTATTTTTGTAGTGTATTTTGTTGTGGATGTAGTGTTTATATTGGGAAACACTACATCTTTTTTTCTTAGAGGGAGGTCAATGCTGCAGTGCCCATCAACCAGTTTCACAGACTGTGACACAGTGTCCATAAACTGTCTATCCTCTATAGACATCTCTAATTTGTCACGCTGCTGGCACTCAGGGAAATCATACCTCATTTGCTGTTGGATGAGGTCCTCCAAACTCACCAGTTCAATCCTGTTTGCCATCATCTTTGGCCACTCTGTGTATCCACTTTCTTGAATGCGCTCTGTCTGCAAAGTTCTATTCACAATCCAGCCTAGGATGGTCTTTACAGCATATGGCACTTCACCTCTGCTATTGATGACTTTCCATGGCTCAAGTGCCTTGGGCACGTTTGTACCTATTAACAAACTAACACCTGCATCAATCTGAAGAATATAAACCTTGTCAAGGTATTTCCATCTTTTAATATCCTCTTGCTGTGGAATATTTTGTCTGTTGAATGGAATGTCCTTTTGAGAGAACACTTGAGGGAGTTCCACAAAATTGTTCTCCTCTAGTCTGCTGATTTCTAGACCAGTGACAACCTGTTTGCTATCAGTCTTTTCTTGTCCCGTGGTGCGTAGTAAGATGTTTGTTTTTGTACCAACTACTTTCAGGTCCTTCATTAATTCCTCTGTGCAAAAAGTTGCTGAACTTCCTGGGTCCAGAAATGCATATGTGGTGACTTCATGACTGCTTTTCTTGGACTTTACTCTACAATAGCCAAAGAGCAAGCTGGTTGACCGGCCCCTATACATCCACATGTTTCACTGTCCATAGTACTGCAATTTATGCCAGCTGTGGAGTTGTTTCCATCTGGAGGGCTGTCACTTTCTTTGTTTTTATCAGCCATGTGCAGGACAGTTGGGTGCTTAAGTGAGCATTTTGCGCAAGTGAGCCTTTGCTGACACCTGAAGTGTCCTGGTGACAAGCACCCATAACACAAACCCTCTGACTTAAAAAATCAAGCTTTTCTTTATGCGCTTTGTTGCATGCTTCCAGTCCATGTTCTTTATAGCAGCACAGACATGCTTTGCTTTTGCCTAACTTTACTGCCTCCTTTTCCATTGATTTTTTGGTCTGGACACTAGAACAGGTGCCACACTTGTTGCAAAGGTATTTTTCCTTTCCTTGATTCTTAAGCTGACATATTTGTTTGTCCTAGTTTTTGTACCAACTTTTGCTGAAGTGCTGTCCTGAATATTGCCAAAGAGTGGATGTGAAGCTATCCTTGCCTGTCTGTCCACGAAATTGACCAGGTCAGCGAAATGTGCTCTCACACCTGTCCTTTCTTGATGCTCACAAGGAACACCTTTCCACCTCTCTCTCAATTTGAATGGGAGCTTGGACATAATGACACGCATGTTACTTAGACTGTCCATCTCCTCTACGTACTCTACACTGCCTACAGTATTGCAAAAACCAGTGAGGAAAACAGCTAAATCAGTTAAGGCTTTATTATCCTCAGACTTGGTAGTAGGCCAGTTCAGTGCTTTTTCTGTGTATGCTGTGGTAATTGTGTATTCATTACCAAAATGTTGGTGCAGAAGTTTTCTAACCTCACTGTAGCCTTTGTCAGAAGGCATGTGCTGACAGCTACGCACAAGCGCTTTAGGAACTGCTCTAGGAAATTCAACCTATCCTTGTTGCTCTGTGTCTTCTTCTCTACCCCATGTCCAAATGCTCTGACAAAGAATGTGTGCTGAGGTGGGTCCCCACTAAACACTAGAATATCCATGGGTGGAAGAGATTATAGAGACTGTTGCTTCATCAAAAACTCAGTAATGTCGGTCTGGCGCTGCATGATTCTAACCGAGCTTCCAGCATCAACCTAGTGATGTGTGCCCATACCCTGTACCGGTGGCTCTCTAGCTTAACCTGGCTTAACATTTCTAGACCTGCTGTGGTGTCAGTGCTAGGTACCCCAACTTCATCTGCCTGCAATATCGCTTTTGGTCTAACAACTTGGTCAGATGTGAGTTTAACATGCTCATGCATAAATGTGCAGGGTGTTTCTTTCACTATGGCTTCCTCTTTCTCAAGCTCTTTCTTTTGCTGTAAAGCACTAGCACGTGCCAGCAGTTCTGCCCCTTCTGTTTCAATTTCCAGTCTAGAAGTAGTAGTGGAAGAAACATTTGATGATACCTGACTGCCCGACCTTTTCTTTAAGAGACCAATTTGTGAGGAAGACACAACCAAAGAAGCACTGTCAAAAAACCCAACCTCTGTATCACATTGTTCTGCCTCTTTGGTCTGAATTTTTATCCTTTCGATCCAGTCTTCCACCTTGTCTAAGAAATGCTTTACTGCTTGCGACTTGGGTTCATACCAGTTTACCTGATCTAAATAAGCCTCATCAGACATTAATTCTTTGGCTGCATCTTTGACTTCTTTTAGGGAAGCATGAGATTGTGCAAAGTCACCAGTTATGTATTCATTCACCATAGCTACATTGCCATAGTCCTCCAAGTCTTCAACTTCTCAATTGTTTCTGGTTAAATGTCCCAACTTGGCTCTCCTCAATCCTATCAATGGGTTAAGCTTGTCCTCTTGAGCTTTAGCAGTCATCCTTGCCACCCTTTTGGGGGGACCACCTGTTTCCTCTGGATCCATTTGTAGCTCAATGTCAGCACAGTTTATAGATGTAAATTCCCATTTTGCGATACGCCACAGATGAGAAAATTACTCCAGCTTCAGATGAACAGTAATGCTCAAATGATCAATATCCACAAATGGAAGAAGGATGATATCCACAATGTCACTGTGCATAGCTACAAAATGTCAAGAAATCCAACCACAGCCAGTGTCCATTAACAGCGCATTCCTCTCTTCCTGTGTGATGCGTGTACCTAGTCTCCAACGGCACTCCATCAGACCTTTTATCAAACTTTGTCCAAGAGAAGTTCTCTTACTTGAGGTATAGAAACAAGGACCAAAGCCACCGTTTCTTGCTTCTATCAGGAGGAGTTGAAGTGTCTTGCGCGTCAAATGCACGGCCAGTCCGTTAAAGTGTTACACATTTATTTTCACAAGCACAAAAAAGCAAAAACATGAAAAATCCTTAATTCTTTCAGCCAATACTTCCAAACAGCACTCAAGTATGGCTCCAATACCTTTGGAATCTTATCTGTATAATATATTCTTTAGATTTCGATTTAGACGATTTCTTCATTTTTGACAGTAAGATAACTGTTTCTCCTTCCTATCCTGAATCCCTCTAAATAAAACGGCATATACTTGTATGAACATATAAGGAGGAGTGGCTTTAAAGCTAACTTCAAGTAAATTATACAAGAAAACTTGAAGAAAAATATACAAGGACAACTTAAAGTAAATGCAGTACAGGAAACTTCAAGTAATTTCTATACAAGGAAAACTTTAAACTCTGTACAGGATAACTTCAAGTACATTCTTAAATAATACTGCACTGCACATAAAACAGAAATAAGCTGAGAATAGTAATAATACAAATTGACAGCATATTAAACTGGCTCTTACAATATGGTTAGTCTATATTCTAAATTATAACATTCTAAATTATACAAATATTCAGGTATTGACTTGATGGGTAGTGTAAAACCAATTGTATGCATTGTTCCTGCCTACTCTTGTAGCCTATACAAACAAAATATAATATTATTATTTTTTTTATCATACCATAACCCTTAGTCTAGATTTAAACTGAAAGAGTGTGTCCTCTTTCTGAACAAGGCTAGGAAGACTATTTCTGAGTTTGGGTGCTAAATAGGAAAAGTATTTACTGCCTGCAGTTGATTTTGATATTCTAGGTATTATCAACTGGCCAGAATTTTGAGATCACAATACATAGTTCCCACAGGCCAATTAATGTCACGTGACCTCCCCGGAGACGCCATCTTTGAGGGCATAAGCTGCTGTGTTTACAAAGTTTTAACATAGACAGAATAGAGTTTTGCAAGCAAATTTCGAATATTTCTTTCTATTTATAATGTTACGAAAATCATGAAGAGACAAAGTGACAGAGATTATAAAGAGACTCTATTAACACAAGACAGAGAGAGGTACAATGCGAAAATTTCAGTCATAAATGGTGTGGATCCGTATGCGCTAAACTGAGCACTGATTTTGCAGCTTTGCCTCCGATACAGTATTATCCATGTGTACCATTATCTGGTATTGGCTAGGAGTTTTAACACATGTGAGCAATTCCGAGCCTGGAAATATGTGCATGAATATGAATATACACAGCATGAAAATAAATAAAACTCGCGTGCAAATTAATTAATGTAACGGTTAATGCGGGACTACTTTATACGCGGGTTCTTTAGGGACATAATCTGAGATTGCAAGGTTGGAATGTGTGTGTGTGCGTGTGGCAGAGTGAGAGAGAGAGTCGCGGGCGCGATCGAACAGTGGAAACAATGTTGTTTTTGTATGTTTTTAATACCTCGTCATTTTGTATACAGGACATCATTCAAACTGCAAAGTGTTAACTTATATTTGTGTACACTCGCAATAAAACACAACAAATTCTTGGGTGTTTTGAGAGAGTTTCTTTCCTGTTTATCCTCGCCAGCCATAACCTCCATCGTTGTTCTGACGCTTAACGTTAGTCTTCTCACATTCATGAAGTCTAATGACGGGTATACTGTAAAATCCAAATTTAACTGAACCTCCGGCACGATTTGAACATCCCTTGACCCAGCAGGAGATGACCATTTTCACTTTTTATCACAAAATTAACTCGTTTCAGCTTCTTCTTCTAATGTTCTGTCCACAGCATGCCCACAGAAATGGCGCCGGGTCGGCAAATGCCCGTATGTTGTGACGTCATGTAGGAACTATGTATAGACATAAATGCATTTAATGCGTTAAGAGCTCGATCAAGTACTGAGGAGCTAAACCATTTAGTGTCGATCAATCGATCCTCACATAAAAATATCGATCCAAATGTGTGTTTTTTTTTACCAGTAATTTTTATTAATTTAGCACGCAATTCAGTGCGTAAAATAAGCTTCTAAGTGGAAAAATAAGCGAATGTTAGCGGATAATTGTGTAGGCTAGAACTTTTTCTCCTAGTCATCTGGATACAAGACGAAACCAATCAATCACAGAGCGTTCGATGCTGGTGCTTCGCTGAGCTCACAGGACCAGTGCGTTTGGGAAACAAAGCCTTGCTTAGATGACAGAGAAACAATCGGGTATTTTTTTTTAATAAACAAAGCAAAAGTGTATATAACGGTTCAAAATGTTGACGTCAGTAAGATTTTTTTAATGAAATTAATATTTTTATTCAACAAGGATCAATGCATTCAATTGATCAAAAGTGACAGTCAAGGGTTTTTCACTGTTAAAAAAAAACCTACTTCATAAATGCTGTTCTTTCAACTTTGTTCATCAAACAATTCTGCATCATGGTTTCCACAAAAAATATGAAACTGTTTTCAACATTGATAATAATAAGAAATGTTTCCTGAGCTGTAAATCAGCATATTAAAATGAATTATCATCATGACTGGAGTAATGATGCCGAAAATTCAGCTTTGATCACTTGAATAAATTACAGTTTAGTATGACATAGAAAACAGATAGCCTATGTTAAATTGTAATATTACAGTTTTTACTGTATTTTTGATCAAATAAATGCAGAAGAGAATAAAAAATCTTACAGACCCCAAACTTTTAAACAGTAGGCTAGTGTAACAATAGTACTTTTACTATAATTAGGGTAGTTTTGTAAAAGTCACTGACTAATAATTACAGGCGAGTTGAGAGCACAAATCACAAAATATTTAGTAGTCATGAAAACGTATTCAGATTTAGCATATTAATGATGCATTCACCTCATAAATCATGACACACTGCTCTAGCACAGGAAAGTGCATAAGTTCAAGTGCATGCTTTTAAAACGAAAAAGTATTGGTATCGATATCGGCGATACTGACCCTGTATTTACTTGGTATCGGATCGATACCGAAATTTGGAGTATCGCCCACCTCTAGTTAGGAGATCGATCATTTGATTAGCTAAGCAGTCCTATTAAATCCAATTCCTCTCAGATATCGCAGCAATGAAACCAGGTTACAACTGGGGAAATAACAAATACAATAGGATTAAGTAGTCTAAACATAACTGGTGTGTGCATGTGATAAATCTTTCTGATTTGATATTTGTTATTGAGGACAGAACTAAACATTCAAACGGTTACACTTTCTTTGATATTAAACTAATTTTATTTTAGATTTAGATTTTGGCTTCCAATGATTATAAAAAAGAATATATTTGAGGTATTCCATTAAAAACTAAAGCTGCATTCTGTCTAGCGCAACTTCCTTCCCTTCACAGCGGTGTGCTGTCATTTCTCCCTAAAACCCAAACATAACGTCAGAATCTGCATTATCGGTGATTGTTGTAAAATGTAGTCTATACTGTTGCTAAACTGCAGGACGCGTTTGATAATAAAAGGCTATTAAAAGTACCAAAATTGACGCAATAGACGCTGTTCCAAATGCGGCGCGCGCTCCGAAACACACCGCAACGAGACAAGCAACGTATATTTTGGGCTTCGTGTGCACATCTAAACGATCAAATGTGTCAAAATGGCTGTCTTGGAGATTCACTTAAACAGTTTATTCACTTAAATACAGTTTATGTCTTAAATGGGCGTAAATAGTTTTGAGAAAATATGAGGCGTAATAATGATTAGATCTGCATTTGGTCTTAAAGAGGCAGCAGTCTAATAAACCTGCTGACGATTGCTCCATTAATGTGAATCAAACAACAAAAGGCAAAGAGAAAATCAGTCGCAGCTCTTGAATGAATAATTTTGGCTTTTATAACTTTAATCTATCTATGATAAACTATGCAGTGTTATTTTAAATCTGACTTTATTAGATGTCTTTTTAGCCCATATTACTCCTGAACAGTAATGTCAGTAGACATTACTGAAATTAAAGCACTGGGTATATAATTTGTATATTTGTTTAATTGTATACTTTTTTTTTTGTTTGACCATGTGTTTGTACTTTGTTTTTGGTGTCCTATGTCTTCTGAATATAAAACACAAAAGCCTGCACCCTTCTGCATAACATGCATGTTTTATTTGTTTTGTTATAGCATTGCTTTTTCTTTTGCTATAGATATTTATTTTACATTTCAAAATATAAAGCAATATTAATTGTGTTCTAAATAATTTTTTTTCCCTTTTTTTAATATAACAAAAAGAACCGATAAGAATACCGTTAAAGTACCGGATCGATAAGGAGTATCGGTAAGATTAGTAATACTGTTAAAACCTTAACGATACCCATCCCTATTGGCAGCAACAAATTAAAAGTTATGGCCAATTTAACTGTGATTAAATTCAGTGTATATATACGTCTGCCATATGTTGCCACCCCTCAAATTCCTGCCCCCCTCTCGCCACCCCATAAATATTTTTCTAGACCCGCCCCTGCTTCCTGATTCTATTAAGAACTCTGGCTGCTGCATTTTTGACCAGATGAAGTTTATGAAACATGCAGGGCAACCACCCATTAGACATTAAAATAATCTAACCTTGAGGTCATGAACTCATGAACTAACTTTTCTGCATTTGTCATTGAGAGCATATGTTGTAATTTCGATTTTTTTTAAGATGGAAAAATGCGCTTTTACAGATGCTAAAAATGTGGCTTTAAAAATGTGAGATTGGTAACACCCAGTTTCCTAACTTGACAGAGCAGCCATCAAGTGATACGGGTGGTTTTTGGTCCAATAATTAGAATTTCAGATTTTAGTGGGAAATTAATAGTCATTTAAATTTTGTATCAACTATGCATTTTGTGAATTTTGTGAATTGGTATGTTTCGTCAGGACGTAAAGAAATATAGAACTGAGTATTATCAGCGAAACAGTGAAAACTAGCGCCATGCTTCCTAATGAAATCTCCCAAGTATAGCATGTACAGGACAAAAAGCAACAGTCCAAGTACTGAGTCTTGTGGTACTCCATACTGAACTTGTGATCGATATGACACCTTCACTTACTGCTACAAATTGGTAATGGTCAGATAAGTATGATTTGAACCATGCCAATGCAATTTCACTAATGCCAACGTAATTTCCGAGTCCATTCAAAAGAATGTTGTGGTTAATAATATCCAATGCAGCACTAAGATCCAGTAACACTAATAGAGAGATATAATCATGATCGGATGATAAGAGCAAATAATTTATAACTCTGAGAGCAGTCTTAGTACTATGATACGGTCTAAATCCTGACAGGAAATCCTCGGCAATGCAATTTATTTCTAAATGGGAACACAACGAGGGCTGTGTTTCCCAAAAGCATTGTGAGCTAAGTTGATTGTAGAGACCATTGGTGGCAATGGTCTCTACAATCTACTTGGGCATACAATGCTTTTGGGAAACGCATTCGTCTGTCGTCTGTTCAACTCCCCACGGCGTCAGACTATTTTCCTTCATCATCTTTAAGCGTAAAAGCAACCGTATCTAAAGTGCTGGAAAAAAGAGTCAATAGTTTCTGTTGCAACATAGTTCTTCTAAGCTATCTCGTATGCAGAAGAGTTGAAACTAATCAGGAAGATTATTTATAAAGAAATCTTTAGTGGTAGGGATTGTTCTACCATATTTGTAACAGGAGGTTTGTTTTGCAGCCTTGGCTAAAAGACCTCAAGTATGATTACAACAATGAGTGGGTCCTGACACGTGTTTTCCAACTCCAGTACAGTTTAGAATGTCTGTAAATGCCAATCCCAATGTGTCTTTTTCATTATCTACATCTATATTAAAATCCCCAACATTTAAGAATTTGTCTGCAGCCAGTTCTAATTCCGATGCAGAAAATTACCAAATAATTTGCTGGTCTGTATGGTGCCCTGGTGGCCTGTATACAGTAGCCAGTAAAAATGTCAAACAGGATTTATCACTTACACTGGATAATGTTACATAAAGCACCATCACTTCAAAAGAATTATACTTGAATGTAGACCTTTGATTAATACTGGAAATATTACTATAAATTGTCACAACAATCATTCAAATACTTTTTTAAACTATTTAGTCTGCTTATATGTTCCGTGTTCTTTTATTTGGATGAGTTAATTTCTGTTATTGGCTGCTTTAGCTCCATTTACAGCTCAGTTTGTGAGGCAAGCAGTGCCACGCAGGCCCTGCACTACCATCAGCACAGTCCGCCAGGCCTCCACCCAGGTTCCTCACATTGTTAACAACACCCAGCGAATGGGTAAGGCTGCGTTGCGTGCGTGTGTGTGTTTAACCTACATTGTGGTATCCAAATGTCCTCAATAGCTACACAGTGGGGAACAGCCAACGGTCTCCTTGTGTAAAACGGATATGGAATAATGTTTTGTTTTTAAAAAAATCATTAGATCAGTGTATATAAACAATAAGTCAGTGTAAAGTCCCCACAAAGAACGAAAATATTAAAACAAGCGTGTGCGTTTAAGCCTGGAACACACCAAGCTGACGCAGACGAACTAGCGCTGATGAAAGCCGACTGTGTTGTCGCCTCGCGTCGGGGTAAAAAGCTGCACTTGAACACACCGAGAGAACTACAGCCGACTGTCAGCTAGAATGCGCGTTCTGCGCCTGCGTGTAAATGAGACAGCTGTCTATTTCTGCAGATATATTCGTCTATATTCGTCATTCAAAAAGGGAAACCGGCGCTGCCGGCTGCAGTTACACAAACCGTAAACAAAGCAGTGCGTGCTTACCGTTTTGAATATCAATCCTGCTAAACACTGTCTTTATTCCACTCCTCTCGTGTTAATATTGAAATATTCGCCAAGGAACACTCAGATAAGATGACATATCATTAGAACAGCCTTCTATCTGTACCGTTTTGACTTTGCTTGCTATTTTGCTATTATTCTCGTACACTGACTCGGTCACTAAGCTGAACAGCCAATCAGAGTTCCCTCTTTCACCGACGGCCCGACGCCGATTCAACATGTCGAATCGGCCGTTACAAAGCCGACGAGGACCAATTTCAGCCGACGGTGCGGAACACACTGAGAAGATTTAGTCGGCCGACGCACGGAAACTGCCCGACGGCCGACCGTCGGCTTGGTGTGTTCCAGGCTTAATAAGTTAGGTGACACTTTATTTTGATGGTCCCTTTTGAACATTGTTGACTAAGTAACTCTGCAACTACATGTCATCTAACTCTCAGAGTATTAGTAGACTGCTTAATATCTGGTAACCCTTTATTGTGATGGTCCCCCACAAAGTTACTATGAGTAACTTAGCAACTGCATGTCAACTCATGGGTTATCCGTTGGACCATCAAAATAAAGTGAAACCATAAGTTCTAAAAAATTGGACTTATGCATTGGGTTTGGATGCTTGTGAGCCCTGTATCTCTATCACCTTTGGTACATCTATACATTTAATCTAATGAGCTAGAATTGACGAATGTTAGTGTAATTATGTGTGTCCTGTTGGCAGGAATGTGACGTGTCTTTTCTTGTTGAATGTGCCCGTTTCTCTCTTGGCTTAGCCAATATTGGGACACAGACTGCTGGTGGGAGAACTGGAGCTGTAGTCAGAGGAGTCGGTCAATACAAGTACTCAGCAGGAGTCCGAAATGTGCAGCAGGTCATCAATGCTCCAGCTCCTGTTGTTCACCAGGTAAAATGAAAATGCACACCTGTATTTTGTCATTCCCTATTCGAGCAGAACGCTGTCGTAAAGCAGAGCTTGTGTGGTGCTTGCAAGTATTATTCAAGCCCTGAGCTACCTCTCAATTTGGGGAGAACCTCACAAAATATGACCCCGATTGGCCAATAGGTGGCGCTACAGCAATCGACAACACGAAACCTCTCATAACTCCTATACCGTTTATCGTAGACTCAAGTGTCTTATATCATTGGAAAGCTTGAGTCCAGACAAACTAAATGTATATCTTTGATTTGATTTCCGGTATGCAAATTTTCCCGCCATTTTGAATTTTCCGAAAAATCTCCTTTTTCATACTCCTCATAGTCCATTTGTCAGATTCACTTGAAACTTGTCATGCATCATCAAGGGACCCTCATGGCAAAATTTTGTCAAAAGAATTGCGATCGGTGATTCACACTCGCCATGGGACGCCAAAACGTTCAAAGTAGGCGGGGCCACTTTCACTAAAATGGCTATAACTCTTGAAAGCATTGAGATATTTTCACCAAACTTGTTATACTCATGTATGAGCTCATTTTGTGGTCACACAAAAAACCCTGCTGCGGTTCACCACTTGGTGGCGCTATAATACGAAAAAGGCATAAAACAACTTATAACTACGCTACCGTTAGTCTGATTGACTTGAAAATGGGCATGCAGTGTCTTTGTCCAGGGTGCCATGCCTTTCTATGAGGACATTGGCGTATCTCGAAAAACATGGCCACCATTAGCCAGTGAAGTTTGAGCACCTATTAGACAAGGTTAACGAAGGTTGATCGGAACAAAACACGGTGGGCATGTTCAACTCATGGCCCTAGAGGTCTGTAAGAATTTTGAAAGAAATCGGCCACTAGATGGCGCTACGAGTTTTATGTCTCTATAATCAAGTGGTGTTTCACACATCCACACAATATGCATATCATTTGATAGATCTCCTCATTCTGGACAACTTTGCCTCAAGAACCACTGCTGTCAATCAAATAATTTGTTAAATATTTGTGATTATTTGAACTCTACTTTTTCGAACTCCTCATAGGCCGTTTGTCCGATTTGCTCGAAACTTCACATGCATCATCTAGGGACCCTCATGGCAAAAAAATTGTCGATGACAAAGAATTTTGATCGATGAAACTGTTTAGCAGATACATTTTTTTAATATATTTCTGGTATGGCCCATTGTGAGTAACATGTCTATATATTGTGTGCACAAAGTAGAAACTTCACAAAACTGTGTAGATATGGAGTACAACTGATTTTGAAGATATGTGCCAGGTTTCAAGGATTTCTGATGCTCAGAGGGCTCATTCTATCAAACATTTAAACTGAAGATGAAGCCTTTAATACTACTGTTGTCCACAAGAGGGACAATACATCTTTTTAATCTAATCTTTATCATTATCCAGCATTAGCTGATAAACAAATGTTTAAAACCATAATTTTTTTTCAAAGAATTAGGTTGCACTGGTACTATAGATTTATATAATTTGCGTATTCTCCATCATGGATATTTTATGGTTTCAGGCCTACATTTCGGTTCGGCTTAGACCCCAACAGCATAGTTGGCATGAAGGTCTTAAATACTTGAACCCTGTTAATAATAATAATAATAATAATAATAATAATAATTATTATTATTATTATTATTATTAGGGGCCAAGCACCGAAGGTGCGTAGGCACTTATTGTTTCTGTTCCCGTTCTTATTATTATTATTATTATTCCGTTTCTTCCGACTGGGAGTCTATGGCAGCCCATAGAACCGATTGCGGGAAAGTTGTAATGGTTTCTGATAGAGGACAGTCCCAACATTAAGTACACCAATTTTAGTGTGTCTAAGTCATTCCCTCTAGCGCCACCACCTGTCCAAGTTGCACTTATATTTTGCTAATAACTTTTGAACCGTAAGGCCAATCAACACAATTATTTTTTCTTCTGATTCCTGAGCTCATGGCGATTCGATTGCACCCTATGACGTCATTTTCCGTCATAAAAATATGGCCGCCATTTTGAATTTTCCAAAAAAGCTACTTTTTTTTCGAACTCCTCCAAGGCCGTTGCTCCGATTTTCACGAAAATTGAAACAGATCATCTACAGACCATGCCGACAAAAAGTTATGGAATTCAAGTTGATTCGCTTAACCGTTTTCGATAAACCCACGAACAAATTTTACGTAGCGCTTGTGAAAACAGATGTAAGGCTGTATCTCCGCAACGCTTTATCACATTGAGACCAAAGTTGGCACATGTCATCACAAGCATGACCTGAGGCTACATGCTGCGTTTCGATGCAGCACCACCTACTGGTCCGGAGATATGAAAAATGGCTGTTTTTGATTATAATTTTTGAATGGTTTGTCCAAAAATCATAAAATTGGTCTCGTTAGATTCAGGGCAACATGCTGAGTCGACTAATATCCAATTTTACCATATTGGCCATTTTTACTGTCGGCCATTTTGAATTTTGTGCTAAAATGTTGTATTTTAAGAATGCATGAACGGATTGTTACGAAACTTGGTATTGGTCATCAGCACGATGTCCTGAAGGAGCCTGAGAAGTTTCGAAACAGCGCCACCTAGTGGTTAATCTTTTTTTTTAAATGCTTATAACTTTGGGTGTGGTCGACTTATTTTCACCTGAGACATCTCATTAGACTCCTGAATCGTTGCCGAGTCCAACGATACCAAAGATGCTAGGTTTCGCCTTACGGTTTGTGTAGCGTTGTGATTTAGCGCTTAAAAAACATTTGGCTATATCTTCGAAACCGCTACTCCGATCGAGACGAAACCACTGTCAGAAGTTTGAAAACATAGGTCGATAGCTATACTTCAATGCCCAAATGCGAAAATATTGATAGTAAGGGGTAGTAAAATCCAATCAAAGTCATGTGTCAGTCATTTTGTACGTGTTTTTTCATATAAATGTCTATAACTCCAAAGCAAATTGAGATATTTTCACCAAAATTGACACACATATAGCCAATATGCCAGAGCCAGGGCTCACTCTGAGGACACATAAAAAAAACTGTGGGACTGAGCCTCTTGGTGGCGCTATAATAGAACAAAACATGACATTCCCATTGACTTCAATACAGTTTTGTGAAATAAAATGCTTTACTAAACAAATGCATTGGTGTAATATTACGAAACTCAGAATGTGCCATCAACACCATCCCCTGAAGGTACCCAAAATATTTCGAGACAGCGCCACCTAGTGGTCAAAAGTTATAAAAACATTTCCAAAAAGGATAATAACATTTGATTAAATCTGGCTATTGAAATGCCACTGGTCTTAATAGATTCCTTGGGTCAAGCCGAGAACATAGATACCAAGTTTTCCTTATTTGGCCGAACTTCCTGTCCACCATCTTTATTTTCCGTCAAAACCTACTTTTTCAAACTTCTCCTAGACCGTTTGTCCAATTTCCACCAAAATTGAATCGTATCATCTCCAGACTGTGCTGACTAAAAGTTATGGATTTCGTGTTGATGGATGAAACCGTTTTCGTATAGCGCAGCAGCAAAGTTAAGGCATGATGCTAAAAGCACTATTCAGGCTTTATCTCTGCAATGCCTTGACATATTGACACCAAACTTTGTATGTGTCATTGTCACTTTATTTTGACCACATCACATCAGTTTTGTAACTGCGCCACCTATTGGTCGAAAGTGATAATCAATTAAATCATATTTTGAATTACTTTTTATGATTTTTCAGCCATTTCGCCTAAAATCCTCTTTAAATGTCTTTAATTGCTCATTGTTGCAGTTGGTCTGACACCTTCAGCCATGTTGGCATATCCTGTCATCTGTTTGCGCTTGGCCCCGATAATTGCTGCTTGCAGCTATATTTATTATTATTATTATTATTATTATTATTATTATTATTATTATTATGCTGAGGAGATGAAACTGATCAGGAAGATTATTTATAAAGCAATATTTAATGGCAGAAGTTATAGTTATTCATTTATTTGAAACAGGGAGTTGGTTTTGCAGCCTTGGCTAAATGCTGCGAATACAGGAGACTAGATGATGATCTGAGATGTTGTCGCTCTGCTGCAGAATTTCAATGTGACAATAATATATCTAAAGTATGATGAGACAATGAGTGGGTCCTGACACCTGTTGTCTCCAGTAGAGTTTAGAATGTCTGTAAATGCCAATCCCAATGAGTCTTTTTCATTATCTATATGGATATTAAAATAACGAATAATTAGGACTTTATCTGCTGCCAGTACTAACTCAGATAGAAAATCAGCAAATTCTTTGATAAAGTCTGCATGGTGCCCTGGTGTCCTGCATACAGTAGCCAGCACAAATGTCAAACGTGATTTATCACTTACGCAATACTGGCTCTTTAGGTTTAGGTTCATTTAAAAAATTAGGTAGGGCATATTCTGGGTCTTAGCGCTAGTTTATGATATACATTTTTGTAAGCTTTATATTCTAATCGCTGACACATCAGACACACTTTTGGCAGAATTTTAATGCCCTTGCGTTATTCAGCCTGAGGGTGGTGTTCTAATGATGATTGACATACTTTAGTACACACGACAAACACATAGAATGTCATCTTAGAATTGCCTTAATGTATTTATTGCGTATTGCAGTTTAAAGTGTAAAACACTGAACATTTTAAATATCTACAGAAAATAAACTAAAATAACTTTTTTCATAAAGTAAAAGTTTAGTTTTAGTCCTCAGCAATGTTATGATTTGACACTTAGGAGCAGTTAAATAGGGAAATATTTGTGTACTAGCAAATAACAAATAACACAGGCTTTCTTTTTCTTTAGGTGGTGCAGAATACAGAGCCGGCAGTTCATGTGAGAGGCCAGGAGCCCCTTACTGCCTCAATGCTGGCAGCTGCACCATTAAAAGAGCAGAAACAACTCCTGGGTATTTTACACACACGGTCAATTAAACATTAGGTTTGAAGATGTGTGCACTTTGAATAATTTTATCTCAACAAAGTGATGGTGACTTGAAATAACAATACTCTTCATTAGAGAGGGTATTACTAGAAATAGTACAGCAGGGGTGTCCAAGGGCCACTGTCCTGCAGAGTTTGTCTATCCCCAATTAAACACCTGAACCAAATTAATCAAGTCTTTCAGGATTACTAGAAACTTACAGACAGGTATTTTGTGACAAATTGAAGCTAAACTCTGCATGGATTTGGCCCTCTAGGACCAGGATTGCACACCCGTGTAGTACAGTGAATAAATTGAATAAACTACTTTATTCTGTAGTACTGTAATATTTATACATGAAAACAAATACATTCATCCCCTTTAGAAAAATGCTGCTGGAAAAAGCAAAGAAAAAGACTAGAGTGCCGACACTTTACAGTGTATGACTATTTAGTGGAAAGCGGCAGTTATTGAATGGCTTCAGAAGACTTGGAACAAAGCACATAAGTTCTACGTACTACATCATATTGTAATTAAAATGACTAAATTGTTTGCATCCCATACAGGTGAGCGGCTGTATCCTCTTATCCAGGCTTTGCATCCTGCACTTGCGGGAAAGATCACAGGCATGCTTCTGGAGATTGACAACTCTGAACTACTGCATATGCTTGAGTCTCCAGAGTCCCTGGACTCTAAGGTTCCACGAGTCAAAACTAATACTCAAGGCCAGTAAAGATGCAGTCTCAGAGATCAGTTTTTGTTTGATCATTGTGACTTTTTTTTTTATTCTTTAGGTTGAGGAGGCAGTAGCAGTACTTCAGGCTCATCAAGCCAAGGAACTGTTGACTAAGTGAGGAAGCTCTGTAAGGCAGGTAATATGTTTAGTCTTCTAGCTTAATATTTGGCCTTACTCATGTGCGATTCCAATTAGTAGGACATATGAGTGTCACACAAATGTTGACCATTTTTATTTATTTTTTGCAGGCATGCAACTGAAGGTCTGTGAATGTTGTTCCAGAGAATGAGGGAAAGGAAAACCGTCAAAAACAGCACTTCAGATTCATGTTATTTAATCCATGGTTTGCACACTGCAAATGTCCTTTTTCTCTCCACAATGTTAAGTTTGTTCTGATTTTGTTTAAAAAAAAAAGAAAGAAGAAAAAAAAGAAAATTACAAAGGCTAAAAAATATTTTTTGAAATTTCTGTGTGCAATAAAATGGTCCTGGCTTAATAGACATGCAAATGGAGTTCAAAAGTGTCATTCTTTTTTTTTTTTAACAACCATACAATAAAATAAAAAAGGAAACAAATTACATGCTGCCAATTACTCAATGTACTCTACAGTGTACACATTCAAAAATACAGAAATTAATATTAAAATATAGCTGCGAGCAGCGATTGCTGGCCCAAGCCGGTGACACCGCCACGGCACCGGGGTGGCGGTGTCACCGGCTTGTGCCCTCCATCGCTGCTCGCAGCTATATTTATATATTTATATATATATATATATATATATATATATATATATATATATATATATATATATATATATATATCAGATAAGTAATATTCTCTGTCTTGTCACTTAAAAAAAAAAAAATATATATATATATATATATAAAAAAAATATATATATATACATACATATATACATATATATACATACACTTAAAAAAATATATAAATATATATTTACATATATATATATATATATATATATATATATATATATATATATATATATTAGTCTTTTTTCCCCCTATTGAAAAAATTGGCTAGGAGGATTATTTCAAATTCCAGAGCAAGCGTTCTCCAAACTTGATGAGAACAATATACATAGCAAGTTTTGTTGCTGTAGATGAATCTAACCCCCCACTTTGGTCAAAAGGTGGCGCTACTAAGCCATTCCAGCACGCCAGTTTCTGAAACTTTGCACATGTCTACTGGCTAATAAATGTGATGTGTCTGTCGAGTTTCATGCAATTTCAAGCATGCTAAGAGTCTCAAAAGCATCAAAAAAGAATATTAAAGTTCAATGCATTGCCATGGCAACAGTATCTAAGATATCAATAATCCTTTCACAGGTCTACATCTCCTGTGTGTCTACAATATACACAATAAAGTTTGAAGCAAGTCGGGTAAAAATAAGAGAGTGATTTCAAAGCATTTTTAAAGTGACAAACTTCCTGCTGCTAGTTGGTGGCGCTATAACTTTGACTCACAATAGTCACATCCATGTGATCAGCCTCTTACCACGAACACACTGCTGAAGTTTCATCAAGATCAGTTAATGTGTGCAGAAGTTATAACACTTCGTGTTTTTCTTTTCTCGCCAAAAATTTGTTTCCTCGCCACAGCCAAAGCGTTAGAGATATCAAAAATCCGTCCGCAATTTAGCATCCTCAATCTCTTGACTTCATGCTGACCGAGTTTGGAGGCGATTGGATGAATTCTCTAGGATGAGTACATCAAATTCCACGGCATGCGTTTTTCAAACAACCCATAATAGCCGACTTCCTGTTGGGCGGAGCTAATAACTTAGAGTGCGGAAGTTGTTCGGCCCGAAGAGATCTATATGTGTGCCGAGTTTCATATTAATTCATGCAAGCGTGTTTGATATATGGATCAAATTTTCAGAACGTCTTCAAGGGGGCGCTGTTGAGCCCCCCTGCCACGCCCGGGTACCAGCTTCAGCCCGGCCCTGATGACCGTGGGTTCTGACCTGTGTGAAAAGTTTCAAGAGTTTTTGAGCACGTTAAGGGCCCAAAAAGCCCCTGAAACCTTGAAAAACAAAGATTAAATTGAATAGACAACCCCCCCCCCCCCCCCACCACCACCCCACCCACACACACACAGACACAGAGAGAGAGAGAGAAAATTCTCCAGAAAATCCACATTCAAACCAAAATATCTGACTTGCTGTTGGTCTGAGCTAATAACTGTAAATTAGAAAGTTGTCCGGCTTGATGAGAACAATATACGTACCAAGTTTTGTGATTCTAGGAAAAACTAAGCCCCCATTTTTGACTAAAGGTGGCGCTACTGAGCCATTCCACCACGCCCGTTTCTGAAACTTTGCACATGTCTACTGGATAATAAATGTGATGTGTCTGTCGAGTTTCATGCATTTTCAAGCATGTGAAGAGTCTCAAAAGCATCCAAAAAGAATTTTAAAGTTTGATGTGTTGCCACGGCAACAGTATCTAAGATATCAATAATCCTTTCACAGGTCTACATCTGCCGTGTGTCTACATTATACACATAAAGTTTTAAGCAAATCGGGTAAAAATAAGAGAGTGATTTCAAAGCATTTTGAAAGTGACACACTTCCTGTTGCCAGTTGGTGGCGCTATAACTTTGACTCACAATAGTCACATCCATGTGATCGGCCTCTGACAATGAACACACTGTGGAAGTTTCAGCAAGATCAGTTAATGTATGCTGAAGTTATAATACACTTCCTGTGTCCCTTATTCGCCATAAATTCGTTTCCTCGCCACGGCCAAACCGTTCGAGATATCTAAAATCCGTCCGCAATTTAGCCTCCTCAATGTCTTGACTTCATACACACCGAGTTTGGAGGCGATTGGATCAATTCCCTAGGAGGAGTAGATCAAATTCCACAGCATGCGTTTCCAAACAACCCATAATAGCCGACTTCCTGTTGGGCTGGCGTAAAACTTAGAGGACGAAAGTTGTTCGGCCCGATGAGATCTATATGTGTACCGAGTTTCATATTATTACATGCAAGTGTGTTTGATTTATGGACAAGTGTTCAGATCCTGTTCCAGGGGGCGCTGTCGAGCCCCCCTGCCACGCCCGGGTACCAGCTTCAGTCCGGCCCTGATGGCCGCGGGTTCTGACCCGTGTGCAATGTTTCAAGAGTTTTTGAGCATGTTAAGGGCCCCAAAAGTGCCCGAAAGGTTGACAAAATAATAATAATAATAATAAATATAGCTGCGAGCAGCGATTGCGGGCCCAAGCCGGTGGCACCGCCACCCTGGTGCCTTTAGTTACACTAAAGGCACCGGGGGTGGCGGTTTCACCGGCTTGGGCCCTCCATCGCTGCTCGCAGCTATATTTATATATATATATATATATATATATAACAACAAAAACAAAATATATATATATATATATATATATATTTTTTTTTTTTAAGTGTGTTTATATATATATATATATATATATATATATATATATTTTTTTTTTTTTTTTTTTTTATATATATATATATATATATATATATATATATATATATTACATTTTTTGGATGCTAAACATTTGTTTATTATAGGCTTTGTACTTCACTCACGTTCCACTATTGAAGGGAAAAATTATCCTCTTCACATGCGCAAATATGTGCTTGGAAACATCACAGTTTAGCGGTGATTACTGTGTTTAAATAGTCAGTACAATTCATACTATTCAGAGCAGTGTAATTTTTATATGTTAGGTTGACTATTTTATTATTATATTTTATAAAGGCTATAATGAACAGACTGCGATATCAAGATTGCAATGCGCTCGCTCTGCACCATTATCAATGTCCGTGCGGACGAACATATTTTACTTTCGTTTTTAAGTTACCGATTCAAAAGCCCCCAGCGATGTCACACATCGATTAACCGGTGGGAAAATTTTCCCACAGTCACATCCCTAATATATTTATATATAAATACAATAGGCCAACCTGAAAGAGAATTTTACTTGCCCGACCAGAGTAGCCTGATTAGAACGTCAATGACAAAAAAATAACTTGGGAATCACTAAAACGAGAGATTATTCTAATTTTATTACATTCATTTTAAGTTGCAATCAACAGTTGTTAATAAATGGATTACCAGTAATCAGTTGATCAATGGTAACAAGGTTGCGCTGCTGAGGCTCATGCAGCTTCTCCAGGAGAAATGTAAACAAATGAGATCAGCACACAAAAAACAAACTCAGTTAACAACTTACTGACTATAAAAATTATAAATATGGAGTTTTGATATATTTTATAACAGTTAAGCAACCTCACTTGACGAGAAGGCTGTTTCCTGAATACAATCACGATTGAAACTGTGACATTGATTTCATACAACAGGTTAATAAACAGTTATAATTAAGTCACTTACATTTTAGATGCAATATTGACTGTTTTTGTTCTGTTTCAGTAGCAAAAATAGTTAAACAAAGATCACAGCAGAACCGTCGCGCATCTCACGGCAACTTGTTTTCTCATTACTGAATGATTCAGCATTTTGAACGAATCGGTTGACTCAAAGATTCAATGATCAATCCATAAACATCTGTCTCAATCATGAATGACTCAGTCATTCGAACGAATCGTTTGAACGAATGAATCAATGACTCGCTCATTAAGACGGTCGCCTGGCGACACCTAATGGCGGTTTAATGTTATGTTTAAAAGTATCATTCTTTCCAACGTGTGTGCACCATTATCAATGTCCATGCGGACGTCCGAATTTTACTTTCACTTTTATATTAGCGATTTAAAAGCACCCGCTCGTGTCACACGTCGATTAACCGATGGGAAAATATCCTCACAGTCATATACCTAATACATTTATATTTAAATACAATATAGGCCTACCTAGTAAAAAGTTTAATATACTATTTTTATATCCTTTTGGACACAAGAGGGCAGTATAGCCCTATGTTTGCTTTTGTGTTGAACCAAATAGCACTAAATAGCCTGTTTTTAACTTTTTTTATACTTCTTGAATTGCAAAAACAGAATAAAATGGGTTTAGTTCTAATATTTGTATAATTTTCTATAAAAATAAACGGTGTATAATTACATTTGTAGAAGATATGAGATGTTTTCTGATTCCTTTTTTGACATTACTTTAATCCCTCGCCATATCAAAACCGTTTGAGATATTCAATATCCGTTCACAATTTAGTATCTTTAATGTATTTTCATCATGTTGAAAAAGTTTGGTGTGAATAAAATAAACCACTTAGCAGGAGTGGGTAAAAATGCAGAGGCTGAATTTGCAAATAAATCCACATTCAAACCAAAATATCTGACTTCCTATTGGTCAGAGCTAATGACTGCAAATTAGAAAGTTGTCCTGCTCGATGAGACCAATATACGTACTGATTTTTGTAATTGTGGGTAAAAGTAACCCCCCCACTTTTGTCAAAAACATTTTGAAAGTGACACACTTCCTGCTACCAGTTGGTGGCGCTATAACTTTGACTCACAATAGTCACATCCATGTGATCGGCCTCTTACAACGAACACACTGCTGATGTTTCATCAAGATCAGATAATGTATGCAGAAGTTATAACACACTTCCTGTTTGCATTATTCGCCATAAATTCGTTTCCTCGCCACGGCCAAACCGTTCGAGATATCAAAAATCCGTCCGCAATTTAGCATCCTCAATGTCTTGACTTCATGCTGACCGAGTTTTGTGGGGATTGGACGAATTCTCTAGGAGGAGTATTTCACATTCCACAGCAAGCGTTTTCCAAACAACCCATAATAGCCGACTTCCTGTTGGGCTGGCGCAAAACTTAGAGCACGAAAGTTGTTCGGCCCGATGAGATCTATATGTGTGCTGAGTTTCATATTAATTCATGCAAGCTAGTTTGATCTATGGACCAAGTTTTCGGACTCCATTCCAGGGGGCGCTGTTGAGCCCTCCTGCCACGCCCGGGTACCAGCTTCAGCCAGGCCCTGATGGCCGCAGGTTCTGACCTGTGTGCAAAGTTTCATGAGTTTTTGAGCACGTTAAGGGCCCCAAAGCCCCTGAAACCTTGAAAAACAATTGTAAGAGCAGTCTCTCCTAACAGACAAATTCCCCACACCCCACACACACACACACAGACAGAGAGAGAGAGAGAAAATTCTCAAAAATATCACATTCAAACCAAAATATCTCACTTCCTGTTTGTCAGGGCTTATGACAATAAATTAGAAAGTTGTCCGGCTTGATGAGAACAATATACATAACGATTTTTGTGACTCTACTTAAAACTAAGCCCCCATTTTTGACTAAAGGTGGCGCTACTGAGCCCCTCACCACGCCCGTTTCTGAAACTTTTCACATGTCTACTGGCTAATAAATGTGATGTGTCTGTCGAGTTTCATGCAATTTCAAGTATGTGAAGAGTCTCAAAAGCATCAAAAAAGAATATTAAAGTTTGATGCATTGCCATGGCAACAGTATTAAAGATATCAAAAATCCTTTCACAGGTCTTCATCTGCTGTGCGTTTACATTATACACATAAAGTTTGAAGCAAATCGGGCAAAAGTAAGAGGGTGATTTCAAAGCATTTTGAAAGTGACACACTTCCTGCTGCCAGTTGGTGGCGCTATAACTTTGACTTACAATAGTCACATCCATGTGATCGGCCTCTGACAACGAATACACTGCTGAAGTTTTATCAAGATCAGTTAATGTATGCAGAAGTTATAACACACTTCCTGTTTGCATTATTCGCCATAAATTTGTTTCCTCGCTACGGCCAAACCGTTTGAGATATCAAAAATCCCCTGGCAATTTTTCATCCTCAATGTCTTGACTTCATGCACACCGAGTTTGGTGGCGACCGGGTGAATTTCCTAGGAGAAGTGTTTCAAATTCCTGAGCATGCGTTTCCAAACAACCCATAATAGCCGACTTCCTGTTGGGCTGGCGTAAAACTTAGAGCACGAAAGTTGTTCGGCCCGATGAGATCTATATGTGTACAGAGTTTCATATTATTACATGCAAGCGTGTCTGATTTATGGACAAGTGTTCGGATCCCGTTCCAGGGGGCGCTGTCGCGCCCCCCTGCCACGCCCGGGTACCAGCTTCAGCCCGGCCCTGACGGCCCAAGAGTTTTTGAGCATGTTAAGGGCCTCAAAAGTGCCTGAATAGTCGTAAGAAAAATAATATTGCATTTTGAAATTGACACACGTCCTGCTGCCAGTTGGTGGCGCTATAACTTTGACTCACAATAGTCACATCCATGTGATCGGCCTCTTACAACGAACACACTGTGGAAGTTTCATCAAGATCAGTTCATGTATGCTGAAGTTATAATACACTTCCTGTGACCCTTTATTCGCCATAAATTCGTTTCCTCGCCACAGCCAAACCGTTCGAGATATCAAAAATCCCCTGGCAATTTTTCATCCTCAATGTCTTGACTTCATGCACACAGAGTTTGGAGGCAATTGGATGAATTCCCTAGGAGAAGTGTTTCAAATTCCTGAGCATGCGTTTCCAAACAACCCTAAATAGCCGACTTCCTTTTGGGCTGGCGTAAAACTTAGAGCATGAAAGTTGTTCGGCCCGATGAGATCTATATATGTTCCGAGTTTCATATTATTACATGAAAGCGTGTTTGATTTATGGACCAAGTTTTCGGACCCCATTCAAGGGGGCGCTGTCGAGCCCCCCTGCCACGCCCGGGTACCAGCTTCAGCCCGGCCCTGATGGCCGCGGGTTCTGACCCGTGTGAAAAGTTTCAAGAGTTTTTGAGTATGTTAAGGGCCCCAAAAATGCCTGAATAGTCGTAAGAAAAATAATAATAATAAATATAGCTGCGAGCAGCGATTGCGGGCCCAAGCCGGTGGCACCGCAACCCCGGTGCCTTTAGTTACCTAAAGGCACCGGGGTGGCGGTGCCGCCGGCTTTGGCCCTTCATCGCTGCTCGCAGCTATATTTATATATATATATATATATATATACACATACATACATAGGCTACATATATATATATATATATTTATGTGTGTATGTGTGTGTGTATATGTATATATATATATATATATATATATATATATATGTGTGTGTGTGTATATATAGATATATATATATGTGTGTGTGTGTATATATAGATATATATATCATGTATATAAAAGACAGAAAATATTACTTGTCTTACCTTATTCTGATTTTATGATACACTCAAAATATTCCACAACAAATCCTTTAAATTTAATGTAAAAATAAAAACGAAAGTAAGTGTTGGGCTCACGTGACCCTATCATTAGAATCAAAACGTTTCAACAGTTGTGATGTATTTGGATGCTAAACTATTCTTTATTATAGGCTTTGTACTTCACTCGGTTTCCAATATCGACGGAAAAAATCATCCTCTTCACACGCGCAAAAATGTGCTTGGAAAAATCACAGTGGAGCAGTGCTTACTGTTAATGTACGAATTGTACTACTGACTATTTAAACAGAGCAGTGTGTATATGTTAGGTTTACTATTTTATTATATTTTATTAAGGCTATAATGAACAGGCTGCGATGTCAAGTTTGCAATGCTGGAATGTGTGTGTGATTTAATAGTAGACACATAAAAACATAATTGGCACATCATTTTGTTCATACAGGATATCATTCAAACTGCAAAGTGTTTACTTATATTTATGTACACTCGCAATGAAACACAACATGGTGCTTTTGTAAAATAAATTCAAGCAATCCACCCCCCGAAATGGCGTTCATTTTAAAATTAAACTAAAAGCTCTTGGCTAAACAGGCATTCATAACTGTGAGCGCCCACGGCGAGGAACGAGCAGAACAGAGTGAACGTTTTTTTGTTAATTCCTACTTCCATAGGAATTCATTGAAAATGCTCGCTCTACTCAGCACCATTATTCAAGTCTGTGCAGACATCTGTATTTTACTTTAAGTTAGCGATTTAAAAGCCCCCAGCGGTGTCACACGTCGATTAACCGACATCCCTAACAGTGGTGTAGTGGTAAAAAAAGAGGTGGGTAAACTATAAATTCTGGTGGACCACGACGTGGTCACCCGGTAAGGTGGGCCACTGCCTACCGGTGTATGTGTATCCTGATGACATCGCTATAGGCTATCATTTGATGGTACTACCAAGGTGTTGTAGTATAACCATCAGGACGTCGGTGATGTGTAAACTGAATTTGGCAACAATACAGTGAATTACAGTGCAGTTATTTAATATTTTTCAAAAAAATTATACATTTACAATTGTATATATAATGTAAAATATATTTTTCCCCAAAATAAGTGTTGTAGTATAACCATCAGGGCATCAGTGATGTGTAAACTGAATTTGGCAACAATACAGTGAATTTCAGTGAAGTTATTGAATATTTTTCATAATAAAAATCATCAACATGATACATTTACAATTGTATATAAAATTAAAAATATATTTTTTTCCAAAATAAGTGTTGTAGTATAACCATCAGGACAGCAGTGATGTGCGAACTTCGAATTTGGCAACAATACAGTGAATTACAGTGCAGTTATTGAATATTTTTCATAAATAATAATCATAAAAATTATGCAAAAATATATTTATACAAAATAAGTGTTGTAGTATAACCATCAGGACAGCAGTGATGTGTGAACTTATTTTGATGACACTATAGTGTGTGACAGTGAAGTTATTGACTGTTTTCGGGTTTTGCACTTTGCAGACGGTCCCTTCGGATCTGCCTCTCTGCCGCCTGAGCATAGAGATCAATGTATTTTGTCCACTGTGAGGGAAAGCTCGTTTTGAGAAAAAATAGGTTGTAGCTGCTTGTCTACATTACTACGATTAAAAAGAGGTGTTATTTGTGTAGTAACAACGTTTAGCTCACGAGTTATTGACCCGGGAAGTTCGAATCTGTGAATTTATTGCCAACTTTACTCAACTCGGCGCGCTGCGCTCTCTGCTCCGTGTTTGCGCGCTGCGCGTTCTGCTCTGTAGTTAATGGCCCAAATGCTCGAATCATGTGCCGATCGGCGATCACGCACTGGAAAAGCAAAGTCCGCTCAAATAACGTGAAATTTAGAGGTGGATAAACGCAATGTAGAGGTGGATAAACGCACTTTGGAGGTGGGCAAACGCTATTTCCAAATTTTGGGAGGTGCGTAAACGGCGTTTACGTGCGTTTAGCCTCCACTACATCCCTGATCCCTAATATATTTATACAATAGGCCTACCTGAAAGAGAATTTAGCTTGCCCGACCAGAGTAGCCTGATTAGAACGTCAATGACAAAAAATAACTTGGGAATTACAAAAAAACGAGAGATTATTCCAATTTTATTACATTCATTTTAAGTTGCAATCAACAGTTGATAATAAATGTATTACTGATCAATGGTAACAAGGTTGCTGTTTCAGCAGCAAAAATAGTTAAACAAAGATCACAGCAGAACCGTCGCGCATCTCACAGCAACTTGTTTTCTCATTACTGAATGATTCAGCATTTAGAACGGATCGGTTGACTCAAAGATTCAATGATCAATCCATAAACATCTGTCTCAATCATGAATGACTCAGTCATTCGAACGAATCGTTTGAACGAATGAATCAATGACTCGCTCATTAAGACGGTCGCCTGGCGACACCTAATGACGGTTTAGTGTTACGTTTAAAAGTATCATTCTTTCCAACGTGTGTGCACCATTATCAATGTCCGTGCGGACGTCCGAATTTTACTTTCACTTTTATATTAGCGATTTAAAAGCACCCGCTCGTGTCACACGTCGATTAACCGTTGGGAAAATATCCTCACAGTCATATACCTAATACATTTATATTTAAATACAATATAGGCCTACCTAGTAAAAAGTTTTATATACTATATTTATATCCTTTTGGACACAAGAGGGCAGTATAGCCCTATATTTGCTTTTTTGTTGAACCAAATAGCACTAAATAGCCTGTTTTTAACTTTTTTTATACTTCTTGAATTGCAAAAACAGAATAAAATGGGTTTAGTTCTAATATTTGTATAATTTTCTATAAAAATAAACGGTGTATAATTACATTTGTAGAAGATATGAGATGTTTTCTGATTCCTTTTTTGACATTACTTTAATCCCTCGCCATATCAAAACCGTTTGAGATATTTATTATCCGTTCACAATTTAGCATATTTAATGTATTTTCATCATGTTGAAAAAGTATATATTTTATAAGGGAATAAAATAAATAGTTTAAGAGGAGTGGCTAAAAATTCAGAGGCTGATTTTGCAAAAAAATCCACATTCAGACCAAAATATCGGACTTCCTGATGGCCGGAGCTAATGAATGTAAATTAGAAAGTTGTCCGGCTTGATGAGTACAATATACAAACTATATATTTTTTTACTGTAGTTAAAACTAACCCACCCACTTTTGTCAAAAGCATGTTGAAAGTGACACACTTCCTGCTGTAGTAGTCAAATAGTCAAATCCCCCCTCCCCTCACACACACAGAGACACAGAGAGAGGGAGAGAAAATTCTTCAGAAAATCCACATTCAAACCAAAATATCTCTCTTCCTGTTGGTCGGAGATCGTTAATGTAAATGAGAAAGTTGTCCGTCTTGATGAGAACAATACACATACCAAGTTTTGTTGCTGTTGATAAAACTAACACCCCCACTTATGACTAAAGGTGGCGCTACTGAGCCCCTCACCACGCCCGTTTCTGAAACTTTGCACATGTCTACGGGCTAATAAATGTGATGTGTCTGTCGAGTTTCATCCAATTTCAAGTATGTTAAGAGTCTCAAAAGCATCAAAAAAGAATATTAAAGTTTGAAGCGTTGCCATGGCAACAGTATTAAAGATATCAAAAATCCTTTCACAGGTCTACATCTGCCGTGTGTTTACATTATACACATAAACTTTGAAGCAAATCGGGTAAAAATAAGAGGGTGATTTCAAAGCATTTTGAAAGGGACACACTTCCTGCTGCCAGTTGGTGGCGCTATAACTTTGACTCACAATAGTCACATCCATGTGATCGGCCTCTTACAACGAACACACTGCTGAAGTTTCATCAAGATCAGATAATGTGTGCAGAAGTTATAACACACTTCCTGTTTGCATTATTCGCCATAAATTCGTTTCCTCGCCACGGCCAAACCGTTCGAGATATCAAAAATCCGTCCGCAATTTAGCATCCTCAATGCCTTGACTTCATGCACACCGAGTTTTGTGGTGATCGGGTGAATTCCCTAGGAGAAGTGTTTCAAATAACAGACCATGCGTTTCCAAACAACCCTTAATAGCCGACTTCCTGTTGGGCTGGCGTAAAACTTAGAGCACGAAAGTTGTTCGGCCCAATGAGATCTATATGTGTACCGAGTTTCATATTATTACATGAAAGCGTGTTTGATATATGGACCAAGTTTTCAGACTGCACTCGAACCCCATTCAAGGGGGCGCTGTCGAGCCGCCCTGCCACGCCCGGGTACCATCTTCAGCCCGGCCCTAATGGCCGCAGCTTCTGACCTGTGTGCAAAGTTTCATGAGTTTTTGAGCACGTTAAGGGCCCCAAAAGCCCCCGAAATCTTGAACAACAATAATAATAATAATAATAAATATAGCTGCGAGCAGCGATTGCGGGCCCAAGCCGGTGGCACCGCCACCCTGGTGCCTTTAGTTACACTAAAGGCACCGGGGTAGCGGTTCCACCGGCTTGGGCCCTCCATCGCTGCTCGCAGCTATATTTATATATATATATATATATATATACATATACATATATATATATATATATATATATATATATACATATACATATACATATATATATATATATATATATATATATATAATAAAGACGGGAAATTTTACTTGTCTTACCTTATTCTGATTTTATGATACACTCAAAATATTCCACAACAAATCCTTTAAATTTAATGTAAAAATAAAAACAAAAGTAAGTGTTGGGCTCACGTAACCCTTTCATTAGAATCAAAACGTTTCAACAGTTGTGATGTATTTGGATGCTAAACTATTCTTTATTATAAGCTTTGTACTTCACTCGTGTTCCAATATCGACGGAAAAAATCATCCTCTTCACACGCGCAAAAATGTGCTTGGAAAAATCACAGTGGAGCAGTGCTTACTGTGAATGTACGAACTGTACTACTGACTATTTAAACAGAGCAGTGTGTATATGTTAGGTTTACTATTTTATTATATTTTATTAAGGCTATAATGAACAGGCTGCGATGTCAAGTTTGCAATGCTGGAATGTGTGTGTGATTTAACAGTAGACACATAAAAACATAATTGGCACATAATTTTGTTCATACAGGACATCATTCAAACTGCAAAGTGTTTACTTATATTTATATATACTCACAATAAAACACAACACTGTGATTTTGTAAAATAAATTCAAGCAATCCACCCCCCGAAATGGCGTTCATTTTAAAATTAAACTAAAAGCTCTTGGCTAAACAGGCATTCATAACTGTGAGCGCCCACGGCGAGGAACGAGCAGAACAGAGCGAACGTTTTTTAGTAAATTCCTACTTCTATAGGAATTCATTGAAAATGCTCGCTCTACTCAGCACCATTATTAAAGTCTGTGCAGACATCTGTATTTTACTTTAAGTTAGCGATTTAAAAGCCCCCAGCGGTGTCACACGTCGATTAACCGACATCCCTAATATATTTATATATATACAATAGGCCTACCTGAAAGAGAATTTAGCCCGACCAGAGTAGCCTGATTAGAACGTCAATGACAAAAAATAACTTGGAAATCACAAAAAAACGAGAGATTATTCTAATTTTATTACATTCATTTTAAGTTGCAATCAACAGTTGATAATAAATGTATTACTGATCAATGGTAACAAGGTTGCGCTGCTGAGACTCGTGCAGCTTCTCCAGGAGAAACGTAAACAAATGAGCGCAGCACACAAAAAAGAAACCCAGTTAACAACATACTGACTATAAAAATTACAAATATGGAGTTTTTATATATTTTATAACCTATGATAGAGTTAAGCAACCTCACTTGACGAGTAGGCTACCGTTTCCTGAATACAATCACGATTGAAACTGTGACATTGATTTCATACAACAGGTTAATAAACAGTTATAATTAAGTCACTTACATTTTAGATGCAATATTGACTGTTTTTGTTCTGTTTCAGTAGCAAAAATAGTTAAACAAAGATCACAGCAGAACCGTCGCGCATCTCACGGCAACTTGTTTTCTCATTACTGAATGATTCAGCATTTTGAACGAATCGGTTGACTCAAAGATTCAATGATCAATCCATGAACATCTGTCTCAATCATGAATGACTCAGTCATTCGAACGAATCGTTTGAACGAATGAATCAATGACTCGCTCATTAAGACGGTCGCCTGGCGACACCTAATGGCGGTTTAGTGTTATGTTTAAAAGTATCATTCTTTCCAACGTGTGTGCACCGTTATCAATGTCCGTGCGGACGTCCGAATTTTACTTTCACTTTTATATTAGCGATTTAAAAGCACCCGCTCGTGTCACACGTCGATTAATCGATGGGAAAATATCCTCACAGTCATATACCTAATACATTTATATTTAAATACAATATAGGCCTACCTAGTAAAAAGTTTAATATACTAGTTTTATATCCTTTTGGACACAAGAGGGCAGTATAGCCCTATGTTTGCTTTTTTGTTGAACCAAATAGCACTAAATAGCCTGTTTTTAACTTTTTTTATACTTCTTGAATTGCAAAAACAGAATAAAATGGGTTTAGTTCTAATATTTGTATAATTTTCTATAAAAATAAACGGTGTATAATTACATTTGTAGAAGATATGAGATGTTTTCTGATTCCTTTTTTGACATTACTTTAATCCCTCGCCATATCAAAACCGTTTGAGATATTTATTATCCGTTCACAATTTAGCATATTTTATGTATTTTCATCATGTTGAAAAAGTTTGGTGGGAATAAAATAAATAGTTTAAGAGGAGTGGCTAAACACTCAGAGGCTGATTTTGCAAAAAAATCCACATTCAGACCAAAATATCTGACTTCCTGATGGCCGGAGCTAATGAATGTAAATTAGAAAGTTGTCCGGCTAGATGAGTACAATATACAAACTATTTTTTTTTTACTGTAGTTAAAACTAACCCGCCCACTTTTGTCAAAAGCATTTAGAAAGTGACACACTTCCTGTTGCCAGTTGGTGGCGCTATAACTTTGACTCACAATAGTCACATCCATGTGATCGGCCTCTTACAACGAACACACTGCTGAAGTTTCATCAAGATCAGTTAATGTATGCAGAAGTTATAAAGCACTTCCTGTTTCTCTTTTCTCGCCATAAATTCGTTTCCTCGCCACGGCCAAACCGTTCGAGATATCAAAAATCCGTCCGCAATTTAGCATCCTCAATGTCTTGACTTTATGCTGACCGAGTTTGGAGGCGAATGGATGAATTTCCTAGGAGGAGTATTTTAAATTCCAGAGCGTACGTTTTTCAAACAACGCATAATAGCTGACTTCCTGTTGGGCTGGCGTAAAACTTAAAGCACGAATATTGTTTGGCCCGATAAGATCTATATGTGTACCGAGTTTCATACTAATTCATGCAAGCGTGTTTGATATATGGACCAAGTTTTCGGACGCCGTTCAAGGGGGCGCTGTCGAGCCCCCCTGCCACGCCCGGGTACCAGCTTCAGCCCGGCCCTGATGGCCGCGGGTTCTGACTCGTGTGCAAAGTTTCAAGAGTTTTTGAGCATGTTAAGGGCCCCAAAAGTGCCTGAATAGTCGTAAGAAAAATAATAATAATAATCCTACCGGAAACAATAGGGCCTTCGCCCTTTCAGGGCTTGGGCCCTAATAATAATCCTAACGAAAACAATAGGGCCTTCGCCCTTTCAGGGCTTGGGCCCTAATAAATATAAATATCTGACCGAGTTTGGAGGCGAATGGATGAATTTCCTAGGAGGAGTACATTCAATTCCACAGCATGCGTTTCCAAACAACCCATAATAACCGACTTCCTGTTGGGCTGGCGTAAAACTTAGAGCACGAAAGTTGTCTATATGAGATCTATATGTGTAAATGCTCCGCCGCATTTGCGTATGCAATTGAAGAGTGCGCACTACAGCAGTATAGCGGCTGACAGGACAGGAAAGTCCGTTTTTCTGAGGTGAGAGACTTTTTATTTCAGCGTACACTTACGTCTTTGGTAGTTCCTATTGTGCTGGGTTCTCTGAAGTAGTCGTGATTCGCCTCTCACAACGTAACATGCTCTAAACACACCACGCAGAATAATGTAAGCGGCTTTTTCTTTTTTTTTCTTTTTTAATCGCGGCTTTGAACGATTACGTAATTGTGGCATCCGTAATCGCGATTAGAAATTCGATTAATTGTGCAGCCCTAGTTCATTCCTACTTCCATAGCAAATAATGGAAAACCCTCGCTCTGCTCCGAAGCATTATCAATGTCCGTGCGGACGGGAGTATTTTACTTTCATATTAGTGATTTAAAAGCCCTCGCCGGTGTCACACATCGATTAACCGGTGGGAAAATATCCTCAGTCACATACTTAATATATATTTATATATAAATATAATTTTTATATATAAATATTTTATATACAAAAAAGCAAGGCCTTGGAGATTTATTTATCATTTAATGCAGAACAAATGAATGAAATGGTTAAGCTCTTTTCACTGTAACAGACAGACAGCCACACACACACAAACACAGAGAGAGTGAGACCCCCTCCTCCTCCTCACCACACACACACAGACACCCCCCTCCCCTCCCCACACAGACACACACACACACACACACACACACACACAGAATGGCAGAGGGCACTCTCTCTGTCAGAGAAAATCCACATTCAAACCAAAATATCTGACTTCCTGTTGATCCGAGCTAATGACTGTAAATTAGAAAGTTGTCCGGCTCGACGAGAACAATATATGTGTCGAGTTTTGTAACTGTGAGTAAAACGGACTAAGTTATAACACACATTTTGTTTATCTTTTCTCGCCATAAATTTGTTTCCTCGCCACGGCCAAACCGTTCGAGATATCAAAAATCCGCTGGCAATTTATCATCCTCAATGTCTTGACTTCATGCTGACCGAGTTTGGTGGCAATTCGATCAATTCCCAAGGAGAAGTATATCGAAATCCAGGGGCATGCGTTTCCAAACAACCCATAATAGCCGGCTATCTGTTGGGCTGGCGTAAAACTTAGAGCACGAAAGTTGTTCAAGCCGATGAGATCTATATGTGTACCGAGTTTCATATTATTACATGCAAGCGTGTTTGATTTATGGACAAGTGTTCGAATCCCATTCCAGGGGGCGCTGTCGAGCCCCCCTGCCACGCCCCGGGTACCAGCTTCAGCCTGGCTCTAATGGCTGCGGGTTCTGACCTGTGTGCAAAGTTTCAAGAGTTTCCGAGCATGTTAAGGGCCCCAAAAGCCCCTGAAACCATGAAAACCAATAATTTAAAGTATTCTCACTCAAAGAAAAATATCTCTCCCCCCTCTCCCTCTCCCTCTCACAGAGAGAGAGAAAATTCTTCGAAACATCCGCATTCAAACCAAAATATCTGACTTCCTGTTGGTCGGAGGTAATGGATGTAAATTAGAAAGTTGTCCGGCTCGACAAGAACAATATACGTACTGAGTTTTAACATTGTAGATAAAAGTATAGTCCTAACTCCCCCTCTTTTGTCAAAAGGTGGCGCTACTGAGCCCCTGCACCACGCCCGTTTCTGAAACTTTGCACATGTCTACTGGCTAATAAATGTGATGTGTCTGTCGAGTTTCATGCAATTTCAAGTATGTTAAGAGTCTCAAAAGCATCAAAAAAGAATATTAAAGTTTGATGCATTGCCATGGCAACAGTATTAAAAGATATCAAAAATCCTTTCACAGGTCTTCATCTGCTGTGCGTTTACATTATACACATAAAGTTTGAAGCAAATCGGGCAAAAATAAGAGGGTGATTTCAAAGCATTTTGAAAGTGACACACTTCCTGCTGCCAGTTGGTGGCGCTATAACTTTGACTTACAATAGTCACATCCATGTGATCGGCCTCTGACAACGAATACACTGCTGAAGTTTTATCAAGATCAGTTAATGTATGCAGAAGTTATAACACACTTCCTGTTTGCATTATTCGCCATAAATTTGTTTCCTCGCTACGGCCAAACCGTTCGAGATATCAAAAATCCCCTGGCAATTTTTCATCCTCAATGTCTTGACTTCATGCACACCGAGTTTGGTGGCGATCGGGTGAATTCCCTAGGAGAAGTGTTTCAAATTCCTGAGCATGCGTTTCCAAACAACCCATAATAGCCGACTTCCTGTTGGGCTGGCGTAAAACTTAGAGCACGAAAGTTGTTCGGCCCGATGAGATCTATTTGTGTACCGAGTTTCATATTATTACATGCAAGCGTGTCTGATTTATGGACAAGTGTTCGGATCCCGTTCCAGGGGGCGCTGTCGAGCCCCCCTGCCACGCCCGGGTACCAGCTTCAGCCCGGCCCTGATGGCCGCGGGTTCTGACCCGTGTGCAAAGTTTCAAGAGTTTTTGAGCATGTTAAGGGCCTCAAAAGTGCCTGAATAGTCGTAAGAAAAATAATAATAATAAATATAGTTGCGAGCAGCGATTGCGGGCCCAAGCCGGTGGCACCGCCACCCTGGTGCCTTTAGTTACACTAAAGGCACCGGGGGTGGCGGTGTCACCGGCTTGGGCCCTCCATCGCTGCTCGCAGCTATATTTATATATATATATATATATATATATATATAATAAAGACGGGAAATTTTACTTGTCTTACCTTATTCTGATTTTATGATACACTCAAAATATTCCACAACAAATCCTTTAAATTGAATGTAAAAATAAAAATGAAAGTAAGTGTTGGGCTCACGTAACCCTTTCATTAGAATCAAAACATTTCAACAGTTGCGATGTATTTGGATGCTAAACTATTCTTTATTATAGGCTTTGTACTTCACTCGTGTTCCAATATCGACGGAAAAAATCATCCTCTTCACACGCGCAAAAATGTGCTTGGAAAAATCACAGTGGAGCAGTGCTTACTGTGAATGTACGAATTGTACTACTGACTATTTAAACAGAGCAGTGTGTATATGTTAGGTTTACTATTTTATTATATTTTATTAAGGCTATAATGAACAGGCTGCGATGTCAAGTTTGCAATGCTGGAATGTGTGTGTGATTTAACAGTAGACACATAAAAACATAATTGGCACATAATTTTGTTCATACAGGACATCATTCAAACTGCAGAGTGTTTACTTATATTTATATACACTCGCAATAAAACACAACATTGTGCTTTTGTAAAATAAATTCAAGCAATCCACCCCCCGAAATGGCGTTCATTTTAAAATTAAACTAAAAGCTCTTGGCTAAACAGGCATTCAAACTGTGAGCGCCCACGGCGAGGAACGAGCAGAACAGAGCGAACGTTTTTTAGTTAATTCCTACTTCCATAGGAATTCATTGAAAATGCTCGCTCTACTCAGCACCATTATTAAAGTCTGTGCAGACATCTGTATTTTACTTTAAGTTAGCGATTTAAAAGCCCCCAGCGGTGTCACACGTCGATTAACCGACATCCCTAATATATTTATATATATATACAATAGGCCTACCTGAAAGAGAATTTGGCTTGCCCGACCAGAGTAGCCTGATTTGAACGTCAATGACAAAAAATAACTTGGGAATCACTAAAACGAGAGATTATTCTAATTGTATTGCATTCATTTTAAGTTGCAATCAACAGTTGATAATTAATGTATTACTGATCAATGGTAACAAGGTTGCGCTGCTGAGGCTCGTGCAGCTTCTCCAGGAGAAACGTAAACAAATGAGCGCAGCACGCAAAAAAGAAACCCAGTTAACAACATACTGACTATAAAAATTACAAATATGGAGTTTTTATATATTTTATAACCTATGATAGAGTTAAGCAACCTCACTTGACGAGTAGGCTACTGTTTCCTGAATACAATCACGATTGAAACTGTGACATTGATTTCATACAACAGGTTAAAGGTAGGGTAGGTAATCATTTTTCTAAAAAAAAAACATTCCAAATTTGTTTAAACTGTCTTTATATACCAATACATAATTAAAATGTAAGTACTCTGAAAAAGAAAATATAAAAATCGAGTGACTGTAGACCTTTTAATCTGCAATAAACACAGCTCATTATTTCCATTCACTCCACCCCCTCCCTTCTGAGCTCCTTCCAAAGCCACGCCCCCAAAACACATGAACGCGCGACGCCAAACGCTCAGGCTGGAACAAGACGCATTTATTACCTGAGACGAGTGGAGAGGAAGGAGCGCAGTACATACAGTGACATCATGTCAGAATCACATGTAATAAAATACCTAACTTTATCACTATGAATATAAACAAATAAGATTTATTTTAGTACTCACTATCAAGCTAGCATATCGATAATGGTAAAGTTTCATTCGGTAACGAGCTATATTTATAAGGCAAAACTAAAAACAGGTTGCATTGATACACTTTTTTCCATTACCATCAGTTACACTGTGATGAAGATGAATTTCGTGTAAGATTCATAACATATACGGTGTTTTGCATGTAAGAGTTTCCATGATGAAAACATTGTTGACTCTAATGAAGACTAACGTACACTCCGAGTCCGGAGACAAGTACCGCATCGTCGGTTCGAGGACAGGTCCGGGGTTGAGGGCGAAGCAGAGGAGGTCGTTCAAGAGCGCGGGCAGGGTCCGAGGAAGTAGTTTTTGCCTTGTTTGCCTTCGCTGACTGCATATGCAGGTGCTTTGAGCTGAATATTTCCGGGAACGGTGACATGTGATGAGTGCACGCCGGGCAGCGCGCGCAGTGGGGCTCGGGGCGGGCACGAGACATGAAGGCATCTGATTGGTTCTTTACATTCGCACCGAATGGCAGTGATTGGTCAGAGTTTTTACTGTCCTGCAGCTGCTACAGAGGTCTGATTTTTTTCATTCCTTTTTCTAAACACATAATGTATTGACTACTATCAGGATGGAAGGACCATTTCACCCAGTATAAAAAAAAGTGTTTCTGAACAGGATTACCTACCCTACCTTTAATAAACAGTTATAATTAAGTCACTTACATTTTAGATGCAATATTGACTGTTTTTGTTCTGTTTCAGTAGCAAAAATAGTTAAACAAAGATCACAGCAGAACCGTCGCGCATCTCACGGCAACTTGTTTTCTCATTACTGAATGATTCAGCATTTAGAACGAATCGGTTGACTCAAAGATTCAATGATCAATCCATAAACATCTGTCTCAATCATGAATGACTCAGTCATTTGAACGAATCGTTTGAACGAATGAATCAATGACTCGCTCATTAAGACTAATGTGAGACTAACCTAATGGCGGTTTAGTGTTATGTTTAAAAGTATCATTCTTTCCAACGTGTGTGCACCATTATCAATGTCCGTGCGGACGTCCGAATTTTACTTTCACTTTTATATTAGCGATTTAAAAGCACCCGCTCGTGTCACAAGTCGATTAACCGATGGGAAAATATCCTCACAGTCATATACCTAATACATTTATATTTAAATACAATATAGGGCTACCTAGTAAAAAGTTTAATATACTATATTTATATCCTTTTGGACACAAGAGGGCAGTATAGCCCTATGTTTGCTTTTTTGTTGAACCAAATAGCACTAAATAGCCTGTTTTTAACTTTTTTTATACTTCTTGAATTGCAAAAACAGAATAAAATGGGTTTAGTTCTAATATTTGTATAATTTTATATAAAAATAAACGGTGTATAATTACATTTGTAGAAGATATGAGATGTTTTCTGATTCCTTTTTTGACATTACTTTAATCCCTCGCCATATCAAAACCGTTTGAGATATTTATTATCCGTTCACAATTTAGCATATTTAATGTATTTTCATCATGTTGAAAAAGTTTGGTGTGAATAAAATAAATAGTTTAAGAGGAGTGGCTAAAAATTCAGAGGCTGATTTTGCAAAAAAATCCACATTCAGACCAAAATATCTGACTTCCTGATGGCCGGAGCTAATGAATGTAAATTAGAAAGTTGTCCGGCTTGATGAGTACAATATACAAACATTTTTTTTTTTACTGTAGTTAAAACTAACCCGCCCACTTTTGTCAAAAGCATGTTGAAAGTGACACACTTCCTGCTGCCAGTTGGTGGCGCTATAACTTTGACTCACAATAGTTACATCCATCTGATCGGCCTCTTACCACGAACACACTGCTGAAGTTTCATCAAGATCAGTTAATGTATGCAGAAGTTATTCCACTTTGTGTTTCTCTTTTCTCGCCATAAATTCGTTTCCTCGCCACGGCCAAACCGTTCGAGATATCAAAAATCCGTCCGCAATTTAGAATCCTCAATGTCTTGACTTCATGCACACCGAGTTTGGTGGGGATTGGATGAATTCTCTAGGAGGAGTACTTCGCATTCCACAGCAAGTGTTTTCCAAACAACCCATAATAGCCGACTTCCTGTTGGGCTGGCGTAAAACTTGACCGGGGGAAAGTTGTTCGGCCCGATGAGATCTATATGTGTACCGAGTTTCAAATTAATTCATGCAAGCGTGTTTGATCTATGGACCAAGTTTTGGGACCCCGTTCAAGGGGGCGCTGTTGAGCCCCCCTGCCACGCCCGGGTACCAGCTTCAACCCGTCCCTGATGGCAGGGGGTTCCGACATGTATGTAAAGTTTCAAGAGTTTTTGAGCACGTTAAGGACCCCAAAAGCCCCTGAAACCTTGATTAACAATATAAAAGCAATAGTCAAATCCCCCCTCCCCTCACACACACAGAGACACAGAGAGAGGGAGAGAAAATTCTTCAGAAAATCCACATTCAAACCAAAATATCTCTCTTCCTGTTGGTCGGAGATCATTAATGTAAATTAGAAAGTTGTCCGTCTTGATGAGAACAATACACATACCAAGTTTTGTTGCTGTTGATAAAACTAACACCCCCACTTATGACTAAAGGTGGCGCTACTGAGCCCCTCACCACGCCCGTTTCTGAAACTTTGCACATGTCTACGGGCTAATAAATGTGATGTGTCTGTCGAGTTTCATCCAATTTCAAGTATGTTAAGAGTCTCAAAAGCATCAAAAAAGAATATTAAAGTTTGAAGCGTTGCCATGGCAACAGTATTAAAGATATCAAAAATCCTTTCACAGGTCTACATCTGCCGTGTGTTTACATTATACACATAAACTTTGAAGCAAATCGGGTAAAAATAAGAGGGTGATTTCAAAGCATTTTGAAAGGGACACACTTCCTGCTGCCAGTTGGTGGCGCTATAACTTTGACTCACAATAGTCACATCCATGTGATCGGCCTCTTACAACGAACACACTGCTGAAGTTTAATCAAGATCAGTTAATGTATGCAGAAGTTATAACACACTTCCTGTTTCTATTATTCGCCATCAATTCGTGTCCTCGCCACGGCCAAACCGTTCGAGATATCAAAAATCTGTTCGCAATTTAGCATCCTCAATGTCTTGACTTCATGCTGACTGAGTTTGGAGGCGAATGGATGAATTCCCTAGGAGGAGTACATCACATTCCACAGCATGCGTTATCAAACAACCCATAATAGCCGACTTCCTGTTGGGCTGGCGTAAAAAGTAAAAGTACGAAAGTTGTTCGGTCCGATGAGATCTATATATGTACCGAGTTTCATATTATTACATGCAAGCGTGTCTGATTTATGGACCAAACTTTCGGACCCCGTTCAAGGGGGCGCTGTTGAGCCCCCCTGCCACGCCCGGGTACCAGCTTCAGCCCGGCCCTGATGGCCGCAGGTTCTGACCCGTGTGCAAAATTTCAAGAGTTTTCGAGCATGTTAAAGGCCCCAAAAATGCCCGAAAGGTTGACAGAAAAATAATAATAATAATAATAATAATAATAAATATAGCTGCGAGCAGCGATTGCGGGCCCAAGCCGGTGGCACCGCCACCCTGGTGCCTTTAGTTACACTAAAGGCACCAGGGTGGCGGTGTCACCGGCTTGGGCCCTCCATCGCTGCTCGCAGCTATATTTATATATATATATATATATATATATATATATATATATATATATATATATATATATATATATATCAGACAAGTAGTATTCTCTGTCCTGTCACTTAAAAAAAATATATATATAGCTAGATAGATAGATAGATAGATAAATTAATGAACATATATATATAATATATATATATATTATTTTTTTTTAAGTGTGTGTTTATATATATATATATATATATTATTAATTTTTTTGGATGCTAAACTATTGTTTATTATAGGCTTTGTACTTCACTCACGTTCCAATATTGAAGGGAAAAATTATCCTCTTCACATGCGCAAAAATGTGCTTGGAAACATCATAGTTGAGCGGTGATTACTGTGAATAGTATGAATTGTACTACTGAATATTTAAACAGAGCAGTGTTTTTATATGTTAGGTTGACTATTTTATTATTAAGGCTATAATGAACAGGCTGCGATGTCAAGATTGCAATGCTGGAATGCACAATATGTTGTTGTTGGTGTGTGTGTGTGTGTGTGTGTGTGTGTGTGTGTGTGTGTGTGTGTGTGTGTGTGTGTGTGTGTGTGTGTGTGTGTGTGTGTGTGGAGCAGTGTGTATATGTTAGGTTTACTATTTTATAATATTTTATTAAGGCTATAATGAACAGGCTGCGATGTCAAGTTTGCAATGCTGGAATGTGTGTGTGATTTAACAGTAGACACATAAAAACATAATTGGTACATAATTTTGTTCATACAGGACATCATTCAAACTGCAAAGTGTTTACTTATATTTATATACACTCGCAATAAAACACAACATTGTGCTTTTGTAAAATAAATTCAAGTAATCCACCCCCCGAAATGGCATTCATTTTAAAATTAAACTAAAAGCTCTTGGCTAAACAGGCATTCATAACTGTGAGCGCCCACGGCGAGGAACGAGCAGAACAGAGCAAACGTTTTTTAGTTAATTCCTACTTCCATAGAAATTCATTGAAAATGCTCGCTCTACTCAGCACCATTATTAAAGTCTGTACAGACATCTGTATTTTACTTTAAGTTAGCGATTTAAAAGCCCCCAGCGGTGTCACACGTCGATTAACCGACATCCCTAATATATTTCTATATATATACAATAGGCCTACCTGAAAGAGAATTTGGCTTGCCCGACCAGAGTAGCCTGATTTGAACGTCAATGACAAAAAATAACTTGGGAATCACTAAAACGAGAGATTATTCTAATTTTATTACATTCATTTTAAGTTGCAATCAACAGTTGATAATAAATGTATTACTGATCAATGGTAACAAGGTTGCGCTGCTGAGGCTCGTGCAGCTTCTCCAGGAGAAACGTAAACAAATGAGCGCAGCACACAAAAAAGAAACCCAGTTAACAACATACTGACTATAACAATTACAAATATGGAGTTTTTATATATTTTATAACATAGAGTTAAGCAACCTCGCTTGACGAGTAGGCTACTATTTCCTGAATACAATCACGATTGAAACTGTGACATTGATTTCATACAACAGGTTAATAAACAGTTATAATTAAGTCACTTACATTTTAGATGCAATATTGACTGTTTTTGTTCTGTTTCAGCAGCAAAAATAGTTAAATATCACAGCAGAACCATCGCGCATCTCACAGCAACTTGTTTTCTCATTACTGAATGATTCAGCATTTTGAAACGAAACAGCATGTTGACTCAAAGATTCAATGGTCAATCCATAAACATCTGTCTCAATCATGAATGACTCAGTCATTCGAACGAATCGTTTGAACGAATGAATCAATGACTCACTCATTAAGACGGTCGCCTGGCGACACCTAATGGCGGTTTAGTGTTATGTTTAAAAGTATCATTCTTTCCAACGTGCACCATTATCAATGTCAGTGCGGACGTCCGAATTTTACTTTCACTTTTATATTAGGGATTTAAAAGCACCCGCTCGTGTCACACGTCGATTAACCGATGGGAAAATATCCTCACAGTCATATACCTAATACATTTATATTTAAATACAATATAGGCAGAGCCGCCTTAACCTAATGTTAGGCCCCGGGGCTGAGAGGTTTTGTAGGCCCCCCATCCCCTCAATTTAAAGAGTCTCATTTAAAAAAAGTGTAATAGCCTATCTAGGTAATCTACATCACAAAATGCATTAGTTTCTTTCGAGAACTACAACAGTGATTTTTTAAAAATATTGTTTTTAATTTTAATATTGTTATAAACATATCACTGAGCACATAAACACAAGACACTTTATTTAACAACCACACACAGCAACTAAATGTCAACTTTATGCAAATGAGAAGCGATTTTCGCGAGCGACAACCAATAGGAAAGAAGCCTTTCAGTGGAGCTCAGCTACCGTCACCGTCTCGAGTGCAGTGCAGGCAAGACAGAAGAGTTCAAGGGCGATTACACTGATTTATATGATTTGACTGTAACCAACCACAAACATGGATATAATAAAATGATGCATGGAAAAGAAACTGTCGACAGTCTCAGTGAGTTTAATTCATACATTTATAGGTCGAGTGTTGTAGTTTTATGATGTAAGTTTAGCACTGCTGCAGTTCATTTTACAGTGCATTATGTTGACTATTAGGGACAAGAAAATGTATTAGCCTGTTTGTCAAATTCGGATGACGTTTTAGTAATTTATGACAGTATGAGTGAGTTTAATTTGTAGATTGATCGATCGTTAATCTAGTAAATTATTTAATCCCTGAACACTGCTGTGTGGTAATATAAAAACACTCTCCCAACAGCATACTGTTTCTTTTGAGCCTTATTCCTAGTCAAATTAAAATGATATAGTTGTGTAATATCACTTGTGGTGGTGTTTTGTATAGATGTGGCCAGACGAGCAGTCTAACGTCTCATTCGCGCCGCGGGACCTCTAGACGCGCGTAAACGCGTCTTTACAACATTGAAATCACTCGCGCCAGACGCTCTATTCGCGTTTGGTGTGAACGCACCTTAACAATAACATTAGAGCGACAGCACTACCAACGCCCACAAGCGACTAGCGACATACAGCGACAAAATCTGACAAGTTAAAACAATATGACCTTTTCAGCTCATCATGAACCTGAACATAGGAGGCCCCTGAACTTGAGAGGCCCCTGGGCTTCAGCCCAGGTAAGCCCGTGCATTAATGCGGCCTTGAATATAGGCCTACCTAGAAAAAAGTTTTATATACAATTTTTATATCCTTTTGGACACAAGAGGGCAGTATAGCCCTATGTTTGCTTTTTTGTTGAACCAAATAGCACTAAATAGCCTGTTTTTAACTTTTTTTATACTTCTTGAATTGCAAAAACAGAATAAAATGGGTTTAGTTCTAATATTTGTATAATTTTATATAAAAATAAACCGTGTATAATTACATTTGTAGAAGATATGAGATGTTTTCTGATTCCTTTTTTGACATTACTTTAATCCCTCGCCATATCAAAACCGTTTGAGATATTCAATATCCGTTCACAATTTAGCATCTTTAATGTATTTTCATCATGTTGAAAAAGTTTGGTGGGAATAAAATAAATAGTTTAAGAGGAGTGGCTAAAAATTCAGAGGCTGATTTTGCAAAAAAATCCACATTCAGACCAAAATATCTGACTTCCTGATGGCCGGAGCTAATGAATGTAAATTAGAAAGTTGTCCGGCTTGATGAGTACAATATACAAACTATTTTTTTTTTACTCTAGTTAAAACTAACCCGCCCACTTTTGTCAAAAGCATGTTGAAAGTGACACACTTCCTGCTGCCAGTTGGTGGCGCTATAACTTTGACTCACAATAGTTACATCCATCTGATCGGTCTCTTACCACGAACACACTGCTGAAGTTTCATCAAGATCAGTTAATGTATGCAGAAGTTATTCCACTTCGTGTTTCTCTTTTCTCGCCATAAATTCGTTTCCTCGCCACGGCCAAACCGTTCGAGATATCAAAAATCCGTCCGCAATTTAGAATCCTCAATGTCTTGACTTCATGCACACAGAGTTTGGTGGGGATTGGATGAATTCTCTAGGAGGAGTACTTCGCATTCCACAGCAAGCGTTTTCCAAACAACCCATAATAGCCGACTTCCTGTTGGGCTGGCGTAAAACTTGACCGGGGGAAAGTTGTTCGGCCCGATGAGATCTATATGTGTACCGAGTTTCAAATTAATTCATGCAAGCGTGTTTGATCTATGGACCAAGTTTTGGGACCCCGTTCAAGGGGGCGCTGTTGAGCCCCCCTGCCACGCCCGGGTACCAGCTTCAACCCGTCCCTGATGGCAGGGGGTTCCGACTTGTATGTAAAGTTTCAAGAGTTTTTGAGCACGTTAAGGACCCCAAAAGCCCCTGAAACCTTGATTAACAATATAAAAGCAATAGTCAAATCCCCCCTCCCCTCACACACACAGAGACACAGAGAGAGGGAGAGAAAATTCTTCAGAAAATCCACATTCAAACCAAAATATCTCTCTTCCTGTTGGTCGGAGATCGTTAATGTAAATTAGAAAGTTGTCCGTCTTAATGAGAACAATACACATACCAAGTTTTGTTGCTGTTGATAAAACTAACCCCCCCACTTATGACTAAAGGTGGCGCTACTGAGCCCCTCACCACGCCCGTTTCTGAAACTTTGCACATGTCTACGGGCTAATAAATGTGATGTGTCTGTCGAGTTTCATCCAATTTCAAGTATGTTAAGAGTCTCAAAAGCATCAAAAAAGAATATTAAAGTTTGAAGCGTTGCCATGGCAACAGTATTAAAGATATCAAAAATCCTTTCACAGGTCTACATCTGCCGTGTGTTTACATTATACACATAAACTTTGAAGCAAATCGGGTAAAAATAAGAGGGTGATTTCAAAGCATTTTGAAAGGGACACACTTCCTGCTGCCAGTTGGTGGCGCTATAACTTTGACTCACAATAGTCACATCCATGTGATCGGCCTCTTACAACGAACACACTGCTGAAGTTTAATCAAGATCAGTTAATGTATGCAGAAGTTATAACACACTTCCTGTTTCCATTATTCGCCATCAATTCGTGTCCTCGCCACGGCCAAACCGTTCGAGATATCAAAAATCTGTCCGCAATTTAGCATCCTCAATGTCTTGACTTCATGCTGACTGAGTTTGGAGGCGAATGGATGAATTCCCTAGGAGGAGTACATTAAATTCCACAGCATGCGTTTCCAAACAACCCATAATAGCCGACTTCCTGTTGGGCTTGCGTAAAACTTAGAGCACGAAAGTTGTTCGGCCCGATGAGATCTTTATGTGTACCGAGTTTCATATTATTACATGCAAGCGTGTTTGATTTATGGACCAAGTTTTCGGACCCCGTTCCAGGGGGCGCTGTTGAGCCCCACTGCCACGCCCGGGTACCAGCTTCAGCCCGGCCCTGATGGCCGCGGGTTCTGACCTGTGTGCAAAGTTTCAAGAGTTTTTGAGCATGTTAAGAGCCCCAAAAGTGCCTGAATAGTCGTAAGAAAAATAATAATAAATATAGCTGCGAGCAGCGATTGCGGGCCCAAGCCGGTGGCACCGCCACCCTGGTGCCTTTAGTTACACTAAAGGCACCGGGGTGGCGGTTTCACCGGCTTGGGCCCTCCATCGCTGCTCGCAGCTATATTTATATTTATATATATATATATATATATATATATATATATATATATATATAACAAAAAAAACAAAAACAATATATATATATATATTTTTTTTTTTTTAAGTGTGTTTATATATATATATATATATATATTACATTTTTTGGATGCTAAACATTTGTTTATTATAGGCTTTGTACTTCACTCACGTTCCACTATTGAAGGGAAAAATTATCCTCTTCACATGCGCAAATATGTGCTTGGAAACATCACAGTTTAGCGGTGATTACTGTGTTTAAATAGTCAGTACAATTCATACTATTCAGAGCAGTGTAATTTTTATATGTTAGGTTGACTATTTTATTATTATATTTTATAAAGGCTATAATGAACAGACTGCGATATCAAGATTGCAATGCGCTCGCTCTGCACCATTATCAATGTCCGTGCGGACGAACATATTTTACTTTCGTTTTTAAGTTACCGATTCAAAAGCCCCCAGCGGTGTCACACATCGATTAACCGGTGGGAAAATTTTCCCACAGTCACATCCCTAATATATTTATATATAAATACAATAGGCCAACCTGAAAGAGAATTTTACTTGCCCGACCAGAGTAGCCTGATTAGAACGTCAATGACAAAAAAATAACTTGGGAATCACTAAAACGAGAGATTATTCTAATTTTATTACATTCATTTTAAGTTGCAATCAACAGTTGTTAATAAATGGATTACCAGTAATCAGTTGATCAATGGTAACAAGGTTGCGCTGCTGAGGCTCATGCAGCTTCTCCAGGAGAAATGTAAACAAATGAGATCAGCACACAAAAAACAAACTCAGTTAACAACTTACTGACTATAAAAATTATAAATATGGAGTTTTGATATATTTTATAACAGTTAAACAACCTCACTTGACGAGAAGGCTGTTTCCTGAATACAATCACGATTGAAACTGTGACATTGATTTCATACAACAGGTTAAAAAACAGTTACAATCAAGTCACTTACATTTTAGATGCAATATTGACTGTTTTTGTTCTGTTTCAGCAGCGAAAATAGTTAAACAAAAAGATCACAGTAGAATCATCCTGCGCATCTCTCAGCAATGTGTTTTCTCATTTCTGAATGATTCAGCATTTTGAACGAATCGGTTGACTCAAAGATTGAATGATCAATCCATAAACATATGTCTTAATCATGAATGACTCAGTCATTCAAATGAATCGTTTGAACGAATGAATCAATGACTCACTCATTAAGACGGTCGCCTGGCGACACTTAATGGCGGTTTAGTGTTATGTTTAAAAGTATCATTCTTTCCAACGTGTGTGTGATTTGTGTGTGCAACATTATCAATGTCCGTGCGGACATCCGTATTTTTCTTTCACTTTTATATTAGCAATTTAAAAGCACCCGCTCGTGTCACACGTCGATTAACCGGTGGGAAAATATCCTCAGACACATACCTAATAAATGTATATTTAAATACAATATTGGCCTACCTGGTAAAAAGTTTTATATACTATTTTGATGTCCTTTTGGACACAAGAGGGCAGAATAGCCCTATGTATGACTTTTTTTTTTTTTTTTTTTTACTTTACTGTTTTTAACTTTAGATTAAAATTAGAATAAAATTATTTTTAAAAACAGAAAGAAATGGGTTCAGTTGTAATATTTGTATACTTTTATATAGAAATAAATGGTATATAATTAAATTTTTAGAAGATTTTAAGCTTTTAGTGTTTCCTTTTTGGACATTAATCCCTCGCCATAGCAAAACCGTTTGAGATATTTATTATCCGTTCACAATTTAGCATATTTAATGTATTTTCATCATGATGAAAAAGTTTGGTGGGAATAAAATAAATAGTTTAAGAGGAGTGGCTAAAAATTCAGAGGCTGATTTAGCAAAAAAATCCACATTCAGACCAAAATATCTGACTTCCTGATGGCCGGAGCTAATGAATGTAAATTAGAAAGTTGTCCGGCTTGATGAGTACAATATACAAACTATTTTTTTTTTACTGTAGTTAAAACTAACCCCCCCACTTTTGTCAAAAGCATGTTGAAAGTGACACACTTCCTGCTGCCAGTTGGTGGCGCTATAACTTTGACTCACAATAGTTACATCCATCTGATCGGCCTCTTACCACGAACACACTGCTGAAGTTTCATCAAGATCAGTTAATGTATGAAGAAGTTATTCCACTTCGTGTTTCTCTTTTCTCGCCATAAATTCGTTTCCTCGCCACGGCCAAACCGTTCGAGATATCAAAAATCCGTCCGCAATTTAGAATCCTCAATGTCTTGACTTCATGCACACCGAGGTTGGTGGGGATTGGATGAATTCTCTAGGAGGAGTACTTCGCATTCCACAGCAAGCGTTTTCCAAACAACCCATAATAGCCGACTTCCTGTTGGGCTGGCGTAAAACTTGACCGGGGGAAAGTTGTTCGGCCCGATGATATCTATATGTGTACCGAGTTTCAAATTAATTCATGCAAGCGTGTTTGATCTATGGACCAAGTTTTGGGACCCCGTTCAAGGGGGCGCTGTTGAGCCCCCCTGCCACGCCCGGGTACCAGCTTCAACCCGTCCCTGATGGCAGGGGGTTCCGACTTGTATGTAAAGTTTCAAGAGTTTTTGAGCATGTTAAGGACCCCAAAAGCCCCTGAAACCTTGATTAACAATATAAAAGCAATAGTCAAATCCCCCCTCCCCTCACACACAGAGAGACACAGAGAGAGGGAGAGAAAATTCTTCAGAAAATCCACATTCAAACCAAAATATCTCTCTTCCTGTTGGTCGGAGATCGTTAATGTAAATTAGAAAGTTGTCCGTCTTGATGAGAACAATACACATACCAAGTTTTGTTGTTGTTGATAAAACTAACCCCCCCACTTATGACTAAAGGTGGCGCTACTGAGCCCCTCACCACGCCCGTTTCTGAAACTTTGCACATGTCTACGGGCTAATAAATGTGATGTGTCTGTCGAGTTTCATCCAATTTCAAGTATGTTAAGAGTCTCAAAAGCATCAAAAAAGAATATTAAAGTTTGAAGCGTTGCCATGGCAACAGTATTAAAGATATCAAAAATCCTTTCACAGGTCTACATCTGCCGTGTGTTTACATTATACACATAAACTTTGAAGCAAATCGGGTAAAAATAAGAGGGTGATTTCAAAGCATTTTGAAAGGGACACACTTCCTGCTGCCAGTTGGTGGCGCTATAACTTTGACTCACAATAGTCACATCCATGTGATCGGCCTCTTACAACGAACACACTGCTGAAGTTTAATCAAGATCAGTTAATGTATGCAGAAGTTATAACACACTTCCTGTTTCTATTATTCGCCATCAATTCGTGTCCTCGCCACGGCCAAACCGTTCGAGATATCAAAAATCTGTTCGCAATTTAGCATCCTCAATGTCTTGACTTCATGCTGACTGAGTTTGGAGGCGAATGGATGAATTCCCTAGGAGGAGTACATCACATTCCACAGCATGCGTTATCAAACAACCCATAATAGCCGACTTCCTGTTGGGCTGGCGTAAAAAGTAAAAGTACGAAAGTTGTTCGGTCCGATGAGATCTATATATGTACCGAGTTTCATATTATTACATGCAAGCGTGTCTGATTTATGGACCAAACTTTCGGACCCCGTTCAAGGGGGCGCTGTTGAGCCCCCCTGCCACGCCCGGGTACCAGCTTCAGCCCGGCCCTGATGGCCGCAGGTTCTGACCCGTGTGCAAAATTTCAAGAGTTTTCGAGCATGTTAAAGGCCCCAAAAATGCCCGAAAGGTTGACAGAAAAATAATAATAATAATAATAATAATAATAAATATAGCTGCGAGCAGCGATTGCGGGCCCAAGCCGGTGGCACCGCCACCCTGGTGCCTTTAGTTACACTAAAGGCACCAGGGTGGCGGTGTCACCGGCTTGGGCCCTCCATCGCTGCTCGCAGCTATATTTATATATATATATATATATATATATATATATATATATATATATATATATATATATATATATATATATATCTATATATATCAGACAAGTAGTATTCTCTGTCCTGTCACTTAAAAAAAATATATATATAGCTAGATAGATAGATAGATAGATAGATAGATAAATTAATGAACATATATATATAATATATATATATATTATTTTTTTTTAAGTGTGTGTTTATATATATATATATATATATTATTAATTTTTTTGGATGCTAAACTATTGTTTATTATAGGCTTTGTACTTCACTCACGTTCCAATATTGAAGGGAAAAATTATCCTCTTCACATGCGCAAAAATGTGCTTGGAAACATCATAGTTGAGCGGTGATTACTGTGAATAGTATGAATTGTACTACTGAATATTTAAACAGAGCAGTGTTTTTATATGTTAGGTTGACTATTTTATTATTAAGGCTATAATGAACAGGCTGCGATGTCAAGATTGCAATGCTGGAATGCTCAATATGTTGTTGTTGGTGTGTGTGTGTGTGTGTGTGTGTGTGTGTGTGTGTGGAGCAGTGTGTATATGTTAGGTTTACTATTTTATAATATTTTATTAAGGCTATAATGAACAGGCTGCGATGTCAAGTTTGCAATGCTGGAATGTGTGTGTGATTTAACAGTAGACACATAAAAACATAATTGGTACATAATTTTGTTCATACAGGACATCATTCAAACTGCAAAGTGTTTACTTATATTTATATACACTCGCAATAAAACACAACATTGTGCTTTTGTAAAATAAATTCAAGTAATCCACCCCCCGAAATGGCATTCATTTTAAAATTAAACTAAAAGCTCTTGGCTAAACAGGCATTCATAACTGTGAGCGCCCACGGCGAGGAACGAGCAGAACAGAGCAAACGTTTTTTAGTTAATTCCTACTTCCATAGAAATTCATTGAAAATGCTCGCTCTACTCAGCACCATTATTAAAGTCTGTACAGACATCTGTATTTTACTTTAAGTTAGCGATTTAAAAGCCCCCAGCGGTGTCACACGTCGATTAACCGACATCCCTAATATATTTCTATATATATACAATAGGCCTACCTGAAAGAGAATTTGGCTTGCCCAACCAGAGTAGCCTGATTTGAACGTCAATGACAAAAAATAACTTGGGAATCACTAAAACGAGAGATTATTCTAATTTTATTACATTCATTTTAAGTTGCAATCAACAGTTGATAATAAATGTATTACTGATCAATGGTAACAAGGTTGCGCTGCTGAGGCTCGTGCAGCTTCTCCAGGAGAAACGTAAACAAATGAGCGCAGCACACAAAAAAGAAACCCAGTTAACAACATACTGACTATAACAATTACAAATATGGAGTTTTTATATATTTTATAACATAGAGTTAAGCAACCTCGCTTGACGAGTAGGCTACTATTTCCTGAATACAATCACGATTGAAACTGTGACATTGATTTCATACAACAGGTTAATAAACAGTTATAATTAAGTCACTTACATTTTAGATGCAATATTGACTGTTTTTGTTCTGTTTCAGCAGCAAAAATAGTTAAATATCACAGCAGAACCATCGCGCATCTCACAGCAACTTGTTTTCTCATTACTGAATGATTCAGCATTTTGAAACGAAACAGCATGTTGACTCAAAGATTCAATGGTCAATCCATAAACATCTGTCTCAATCATGAATGACTCAGTCATTCGAACGAATCGTTTGAACGAATGAATCAATGACTCACTCATTAAGACGGTCGCCTGGCGACACCTAATGGCGGTTTAGTGTTATGTTTAAAAGTATCATTCTTTCCAACGTGCACCATTATCAATGTCAGTGCGGACGTCCGAATTTTACTTTCACTTTTATATTAGGGATTTAAAAGCACCCGCTCGTGTCACACGTCGATTAACCGATGGGAAAATATCCTCACAGTCATATACCTAATACATTTATATTTAAATACAATATAGGCAGAGCCGCCTTAACCTAATGTTAGGCCCCGGGGCTGAGAGGTTTTGTAGGCCCCCCATCCCCTCAATTTAAAGAGTCTCATTTAAAAAAAGTGTAATAGCCTATCTAGGTAATCTACATCACAAAATGCATTAGTTTCTTTCGAGAACTACAACAGTGATTTTTTAAAAATATTGTTTTTAATTTTAATATTGTTATAAACATATCACTGAGCACATAAACACAAGACACTTTATTTAACAACCACACACAGCAACTAAATGTCAACTTTATGCAAATGAGAAGCGATTTTCGCGAGCGACAACCAATAGGAAAGAAGCCTTTCAGTGGAGCTCAGCTACCGTCACCGTCTCGAGTGCAGTGCAGGCAAGACAGAAGAGTTCAAGGGCGATTACACTGATTTATATGATTTGACTGTAACCAACCACAAACATGGATATAATAAAATGATGCATGGAAAAGAAACTGTCGACAGTCTCAGTGAGTTTAATTCATACATTTATAGGTCGAGTGTTGTAGTTTTATGATGTAAGTTTAGCACTGCTGCAGTTCATTTTACAGTGCATTATGTTGACTATTAGGGACAAGAAAATGTATTAGCCTGTTTGTCAAATTCGGATGACGTTTTAGTAATTTATGACAGTATGAGTGAGTTTAATTTGTAGATTGATCGATCGTTAATCTAGTAAATTATTTAATCCCTGAACACTGCTGTGTGGTAATATAAAAACACTCTCCCAACAGCATACTGTTTCTTTTGAGCCTTATTCCTAGTCAAATTAAAATGATATAGTTGTGTAATATCACTTGTGGTGGTGTTTTGTATAGATGTGGCCAGACGAGCAGTCTAACGTCTCATTCGCGCCGCGGGACCTCTAGACGCGCGTAAACGCGTCTTTACAACATTGAAATCACTCGCGCCAGACGCTCTATTCGCGTTTGGTGTGAACGCACCTTAACAATAACATTAGAGCGACAGCACTACCAACGCCCACAAGCGACTAGCGACATACAGCGACAAAATCTGACAAGTTAAAACAATATGACCTTTTCAGCTCATCATGAACCTGAACATAGGAGGCCCCTGAACTTGAGAGGCCCCTGGGCTTCAGCCCAGGTAAGCCCGTGCATTAATGCGGCCTTGAATATAGGCCTACCTAGAAAAAAGTTTTATATACAATTTTTATATCCTTTTGGACACAAGAGGGCAGTATAGCCCTATGTTTGCTTTTTTGTTGAACCAAATAGCACTAAATAGCCTGTTTTTAACTTTTTTTATACTTCTTGAATTGCAAAAACAGAATAAAATGGGTTTAGTTCTAATATTTGTATAATTTTATATAAAAATAAACGGTGTATAATTACATTTGTAGAAGATATGAGATGTTTTCTGATTCCTTTTTTGACATTACTTTAATCCCTCGCCATATCAAAACCGTTTGAGATATTCAATATCCGTTCACAATTTAGCATCTTTAATGTATTTTCATCATGTTGAAAAAGTTTGGTGGGAATAAAATAAATAGTTTAAGAGGAGTGGCTAAAAATTCAGAGGCTGATTTTGCAAAAAAATCCACATTCAGACCAAAATATCTGACTTCCTGATGGCCGGAGCTAATGAATGTAAATTAGAAAGTTGTCCGGCTTGATGAGTACAATATACAAACTATTTTTTTTTTACTCTAGTTAAAACTAACCCGCCCACTTTTGTCAAAAGCATGTTGAAAGTGACACACTTCCTGCTGCCAGTTGGTGGCGCTATAACTTTGACTCACAATAGTTACATCCATCTGATCGGTCTCTTACCACGAACACACTGCTGAAGTTTCATCAAGATCAGTTAATGTATGCAGAAGTTATTCCACTTCGTGTTTCTCTTTTCTCGCCATAAATTCGTTTCCTCGCCACGGCCAAACCGTTCGAGATATCAAAAATCCGTCCGCAATTTAGAATCCTCAATGTCTTGACTTCATGCACACAGAGTTTGGTGGGGATTGGATGAATTCTCTAGGAGGAGTACTTCGCATTCCACAGCAAGCGTTTTCCAAACAACCCATAATAGCCGACTTCCTGTTGGGCTGGCGTAAAACTTGACCGGGGGAAAGTTGTTCGGCCCGATGAGATCTATATGTGTACCGAGTTTCAAATTAATTCATGCAAGCGTGTTTGATCTATGGACCAAGTTTTGGGACCCCGTTCAAGGGGGCGCTGTTGAGCCCCCCTGCCACGCCCGGGTACCAGCTTCAACCCGTCCCTGATGGCAGGGGGTTCCGACTTGTATGTAAAGTTTCAAGAGTTTTTGAGCACGTTAAGGACCCCAAAAGCCCCTGAAACCTTGATTAACAATATAAAAGCAATAGTCAAATCCCCCCTCCCCTCACACACACAGAGACACAGAGAGAGGGAGAGAAAATTCTTCAGAAAATCCACATTCAAACCAAAATATCTCTCTTCCTGTTGGTCGGAGATCGTTAATGTAAATTAGAAAGTTGTCCGTCTTAATGAGAACAATACACATACCAAGTTTTGTTGCTGTTGATAAAACTAACCCCCCCACTTATGACTAAAGGTGGCGCTACTGAGCCCCTCACCACGCCCGTTTCTGAAACTTTGCACATGTCTACGGGCTAATAAATGTGATGTGTCTGTCGAGTTTCATCCAATTTCAAGTATGTTAAGAGTCTCAAAAGCATCAAAAAAGAATATTAAAGTTTGAAGCGTTGCCATGGCAACAGTATTAAAGATATCAAAAATCCTTTCACAGGTCTACATCTGCCGTGTGTTTACATTATACACATAAACTTTGAAGCAAATCGGGTAAAAATAAGAGGGTGATTTCAAAGCATTTTGAAAGGGACACACTTCCTGCTGCCAGTTGGTGGCGCTATAACTTTGACTCACAATAGTCACATCCATGTGATCGGCCTCTTACAACGAACACACTGCTGAAGTTTAATCAAGATCAGTTAATGTATGCAGAAGTTATAACACACTTCCTGTTTCCATTATTCGCCATCAATTCGTGTCCTCGCCACGGCCAAACCGTTCGAGATATCAAAAATCTGTCCGCAATTTAGCATCCTCAATGTCTTGACTTCATGCTGACTGAGTTTGGAGGCGAATGGATGAATTCCCTAGGAGGAGTACATTAAATTCCACAGCATGCGTTTCCAAACAACCCATAATAGCCGACTTCCTGTTGGGCTTGCGTAAAACTTAGAGCACGAAAGTTGTTCGGCCCGATGAGATCTTTATGTGTACCGAGTTTCATATTATTACATGCAAGCGTGTTTGATTTATGGACCAAGTTTTCGGACCCCGTTCCAGGGGGCGCTGTTGAGCCCCACTGCCACGCCCGGGTACCAGCTTTAGCCCGGCCCTGATGGCCGCGGGTTCTGACCTGTGTGCAAAGTTTCAAGAGTTTTTGAGCATGTTAAGAGCCCCAAAAGTGCCTGAATAGTCGTAAGAAAAATAATAATAAATATAGCTGCGAGCAGCGATTGCGGGCCCAAGCCGGTGGCACCGCCACCCTGGTGCCTTTAGTTACACTAAAGGCACCGGGGTGGCGGTTTCACCGGCTTGGGCCCTCCATCGCTGCTCGCAGCTATATTTATATTTATATATATATATATATATATATATATATATATTACAAAAAAAACAAAAACAATATATATATATATATATATTTTTTTTTAAGTGTGTTTATATATATATATATATATATTACATTTTTTGGATGCTAAACATTTGTTTATTATAGGCTTTGTACTTCACTCACGTTCCACTATTGAAGGGAAAAATTATCCTCTTCACATGCGCAAATATGTGCTTGGAAACATCACAGTTTAGCGGTGATTACTGTGTTTAAATAGTCAGTACAATTCATACTATTCAGAGCAGTGTAATTTTTATATGTTAGGTTGACTATTTTATTATTATATTTTATAAAGGCTATAATGAACAGACTGCGATATCAAGATTGCAATGCGCTCGCTCTGCACCATTATCAATGTCCGTGCGGACGAACATATTTTACTTTCGTTTTTAAGTTACCGATTCAAAAGCCCCCAGCGGTGTCACACATCGATTAACCGGTGGGAAAATTTTCCCACAGTCACATCCCTAATATATTTATATATAAATACAATAGGCCAACCTGAAAGAGAATTTTACTTGCCCGACCAGAGTAGCCTGATTAGAACGTCAATGACAAAAAAATAACTTGGGAATCACTAAAACGAGAGATTATTCTAATTTTATTACATTCATTTTAAGTTGCAATCAACAGTTGTTAATAAATGGATTACCAGTAATCAGTTGATCAATGGTAACAAGGTTGCGCTGCTGAGGCTCATGCAGCTTCTCCAGGAGAAATGTAAACAAATGAGATCAGCACACAAAAAACAAACTCAGTTAACAACTTACTGACTATAAAAATTATAAATATGGAGTTTTGATATATTTTATAACAGTTAAGCAACCTCACTTGACGAGAAGGCTGTTTCCTGAATACAATCACGATTGAAACTGTGACATTGATTTCATACAACAGGTTAAAAAACAGTTACAATCAAGTCACTTACATTTTAGATGCAATATTGACTGTTTTTGTTCTGTTTCAGCAGCGAAAATAGTTAAACAAAAAGATCACAGTAGAATCATCCTGCGCATCTCTCAGCAATGTGTTTTCTCATTTCTGAATGATTCAGCATTTTGAACGAATCGGTTGACTCAAAGATTGAATGATCAATCCATAAACATATGTCTTAATCATGAATGACTCAGTCATTCAAATGAATCGTTTGAACGAATGAATCAATGACTCACTCATTAAGACGGTCGCCTGGCGACACTTAATGGCGGTTTAGTGTTATGTTTAAAAGTATCATTCTTTCCAACGTGTGTGTGATTTGTGTGTGCAACATTATCAATGTCCGTGCGGACATCCGTATTTTTCTTTCACTTTTATATTAGCAATTTAAAAGCACCCGCTCGTGTCACACGTCGATTAACCGGTGGGAAAATATCCTCAGACACATACCTAATAAATGTATATTTAAATACAATATTGGCCTACCTGGTAAAAAGTTTTATATACTATTTTGATGTCCTTTTGGACACAAGAGGGCAGAATAGCCCTATGTATGACTTTTTTTTTTTTTTTTTTTTACTTTACTGTTTTTAACTTTAGATTAAAATTAGAATAAAATTATTTTTAAAAACAGAAAGAAATGGGTTCAGTTGTAATATTTGTATACTTTTATATAGAAATAAATGGTATATAATTAAATTTTTAGAAGATTTTAAGCTTTTAGTGTTTCCTTTTTGGACATTAATCCCTCGCCATAGCAAAACCGTTTGAGATATTTATTATCCGTTCACAATTTAGCATATTTAATGTATTTTCATCATGATGAAAAAGTTTGGTGGGAATAAAATAAATAGTTTAAGAGGAGTGGCTAAAAATTCAGAGGCTGATTTAGCAAAAAAATCCACATTCAGACCAAAATATCTGACTTCCTGATGGCCGGAGCTAATGAATGTAAATTAGAAAGTTGTCCGGCTTGATGAGTACAATATACAAACTATTTTTTTTTTACTGTAGTTAAAACTAACCCCCCCACTTTTGTCAAAAGCATGTTGAAAGTGACACACTTCCTGCTGCCAGTTGGTGGCGCTATAACTTTGACTCACAATAGTTACATCCATCTGATCGGCCTCTTACCACGAACACACTGCTGAAGTTTCATCAAGATCAGTTAATGTATGAAGAAGTTATTCCACTTCGTGTTTCTCTTTTCTCGCCATAAATTCGTTTCCTCGCCACGGCCAAACCGTTCGAGATATCAAAAATCCGTCCGCAATTTAGAATCCTCAATGTCTTGACTTCATGCACACCGAGGTTGGTGGGGATTGGATGAATTCTCTAGGAGGAGTACTTCGCATTCCACAGCAAGCGTTTTCCAAACAACCCATAATAGCCGACTTCCTGTTGGGCTGGCGTAAAACTTGACCGGGGGAAAGTTGTTCGGCCCGATGATATCTATATGTGTACCGAGTTTCAAATTAATTCATGCAAGCGTGTTTGATCTATGGACCAAGTTTTGGGACCCCGTTCAAGGGGGCGCTGTTGAGCCCCCCTGCCACGCCCGGGTACCAGCTTCAACCCGTCCCTGATGGCAGGGGGTTCCGACTTGTATGTAAAGTTTCAAGAGTTTTTGAGCATGTTAAGGACCCCAAAAGCCCCTGAAACCTTGATTAACAATATAAAAGCAATAGTCAAATCCCCCCTCCCCTCACACACAGAGAGACACAGAGAGAGGGAGAGAAAATTCTTCAGAAAATCCACATTCAAACCAAAATATCTCTCTTCCTGTTGGTCGGAGATCGTTAATGTAAATTAGAAAGTTGTCCGTCTTGATGAGAACAATACACATACCAAGTTTTGTTGTTGTTGATAAAACTAACCCCCCCACTTATGACTAAAGGTGGCGCTACTGAGCCCCTCACCACGCCCGTTTCTGAAACTTTGCACATGTCTACGGGCTAATAAATGTGATGTGTCTGTCGAGTTTCATCCAATTTCAAGTATGTTAAGAGTCTCAAAAGCATCAAAAAAGAATATTAAAGTTTGAAGCGTTGCCATGGCAACAGTATTAAAGATATCAAAAATCCTTTCACAGGTCTACATCTGCCGTGTGTTTACATTATACACATAAACTTTGAAGCAAATCGGGTAAAAATAAGAGGGTGATTTCAAAGCATTTTGAAAGGGACACACTTCCTGCTGCCAGTTGGTGGCGCTATAACTTTGACTCACAATAGTCACATCCATGTGATCGGCCTCTTACAACGAACACACTGCTGAAGTTTAATCAAGATCAGTTAATGTATGCAGAAGTTATAACACACTTCCTGTTTCTATTATTCGCCATCAATTCGTGTCCTCGCCACGGCCAAACCGTTCGAGATATCAAAAATCTGTTCGCAATTTAGCATCCTCAATGTCTTGACTTCATGCTGACTGAGTTTGGAGGCGAATGGATGAATTCCCTAGGAGGAGTACATCACATTCCACAGCATGCGTTATCAAACAACCCATAATAGCCGACTTCCTGTTGGGCTGGCGTAAAAAGTAAAAGTACGAAAGTTGTTCGGTCCGATGAGATCTATATATGTACCGAGTTTCATATTATTACATGCAAGCGTGTCTGATTTATGGACCAAACTTTCGGACCCCGTTCAAGGGGGCGCTGTTGAGCCCCCCTGCCACGCCCGGGTACCAGCTTCAGCCCGGCCCTGATGGCCGCAGGTTCTGACCCGTGTGCAAAATTTCAAGAGTTTTCGAGCATGTTAAAGGCCCCAAAAATGCCCGAAAGGTTGACAGAAAAATAATAATAATAATAATAATAATAATAAATATAGCTGCGAGCAGCGATTGCGGGCCCAAGCCGGTGGCACCGCCACCCTGGTGCCTTTAGTTACACTAAAGGCACCAGGGTGGCGGTGTCACCGGCTTGGGCCCTCCATCGCTGCTCGCAGCTATATTTATATATATATATATATATCTATATATATCAGACAAGTAGTATTCTCTGTCCTGTCACTTAAAAAAAATATATATATAGCTAGATAGATAGATAGATAGATAGATAGATAAATTAATGAACATATATATATAATATATATATATATTATTTTTTTTTAAGTGTGTGTTTATATATATATATATATATATTATTAATTTTTTTGGATGCTAAACTATTGTTTATTATAGGCTTTGTACTTCACTCACGTTCCAATATTGAAGGGAAAAATTATCCTCTTCACATGCGCAAAAATGTGCTTGGAAACATCATAGTTGAGCGGTGATTACTGTGAATAGTATGAATTGTACTACTGAATATTTAAACAGAGCAGTGTTTTTATATGTTAGGTTGACTATTTTATTATTAAGGCTATAATGAACAGGCTGCGATGTCAAGATTGCAATGCTGGAATGCTCAATATGTTGTTGTTGGTGTGTGTGTGTGTGTGTGTGTGTGTGTGTGTGTGTGTGTGTGTGTGTGTGTGTGTGTGGAGCAGTGTGTATATGTTAGGTTTACTATTTTATAATATTTTATTAAGGCTATAATGAACAGGCTGCGATGTCAAGTTTGCAATGCTGGAATGTGTGTGTGATTTAACAGTAGACACATAAAAACATAATTGGTACATAATTTTGTTCATACAGGACATCATTCAAACTGCAAAGTGTTTACTTATATTTATATACACTCGCAATAAAACACAACATTGTGCTTTTGTAAAATAAATTCAAGTAATCCACCCCCCGAAATGGCATTCATTTTAAAATTAAACTAAAAGCTCTTGGCTAAACAGGCATTCATAACTGTGAGCGCCCACGGCGAGGAACGAGCAGAACAGAGCAAACGTTTTTTAGTTAATTCCTACTTCCATAGAAATTCATTGAAAATGCTCGCTCTACTCAGCACCATTATTAAAGTCTGTACAGACATCTGTATTTTACTTTAAGTTAGCGATTTAAAAGCCCCCAGCGGTGTCACACGTCGATTAACCGACATCCCTAATATATTTCTATATATATACAATAGGCCTACCTGAAAGAGAATTTGGCTTGCCCAACCAGAGTAGCCTGATTTGAACGTCAATGACAAAAAATAACTTGGGAATCACTAAAACGAGAGATTATTCTAATTTTATTACATTCATTTTAAGTTGCAATCAACAGTTGATAATAAATGTATTACTGATCAATGGTAACAAGGTTGCGCTGCTGAGGCTCGTGCAGCTTCTCCAGGAGAAACGTAAACAAATGAGCGCAGCACACAAAAAAGAAACCCAGTTAACAACATACTGACTATAACAATTACAAATATGGAGTTTTTATATATTTTATAACATAGAGTTAAGCAACCTCGCTTGACGAGTAGGCTACTATTTCCTGAATACAATCACGATTGAAACTGTGACATTGATTTCATACAACAGGTTAATAAACAGTTATAATTAAGTCACTTACATTTTAGATGCAATATTGACTGTTTTTGTTCTGTTTCAGCAGCAAAAATAGTTAAATATCACAGCAGAACCATCGCGCATCTCACAGCAACTTGTTTTCTCATTACTGAATGATTCAGCATTTTGAAACGAAACAGCATGTTGACTCAAAGATTCAATGGTCAATCCATAAACATCTGTCTCAATCATGAATGACTCAGTCATTCGAACGAATCGTTTGAACGAATGAATCAATGACTCACTCATTAAGACGGTCGCCTGGCGACACCTAATGGCGGTTTAGTGTTATGTTTAAAAGTATCATTCTTTCCAACGTGCACCATTATCAATGTCAGTGCGGACGTCCGAATTTTACTTTCACTTTTATATTAGGGATTTAAAAGCACCCGCTCGTGTCACACGTCGATTAACCGATGGGAAAATATCCTCACAGTCATATACCTAATACATTTATATTTAAATACAATATAGGCAGAGCCGCCTTAACCTAATGTTAGGCCCCGGGGCTGAGAGGTTTTGTAGGCCCCCCATCCCCTCAATTTAAAGAGTCTCATTTAAAAAAAGTGTAATAGCCTATCTAGGTAATCTACATCACAAAATGCATTAGTTTCTTTCGAGAACTACAACAGTGATTTTTTAAAAATATTGTTTTTAATTTTAATATTGTTATAAACATATCACTGAGCACATAAACACAAGACACTTTATTTAACAACCACACACAGCAACTAAATGTCAACTTTATGCAAATGAGAAGCGATTTTCGCGAGCGACAACCAATAGGAAAGAAGCCTTTCAGTGGAGCTCAGCTACCGTCACCGTCTCGAGTGCAGTGCAGGCAAGACAGAAGAGTTCAAGGGCGATTACACTGATTTATATGATTTGACTGTAACCAACCACAAACATGGATATAATAAAATGATGCATGGAAAAGAAACTGTCGACAGTCTCAGTGAGTTTAATTCATACATTTATAGGTCGAGTGTTGTAGTTTTATGATGTAAGTTTAGCACTGCTGCAGTTCATTTTACAGTGCATTATGTTGACTATTAGGGACAAGAAAATGTATTAGCCTGTTTGTCAAATTCGGATGACGTTTTAGTAATTTATGACAGTATGAGTGAGTTTAATTTGTAGATTGATCGATCGTTAATCTAGTAAATTATTTAATCCCTGAACACTGCTGTGTGGTAATATAAAAACACTCTCCCAACAGCATACTGTTTCTTTTGAGCCTTATTCCTAGTCAAATTAAAATGATATAGTTGTGTAATATCACTTGTGGTGGTGTTTTGTATAGATGTGGCCAGACGAGCAGTCTAACGTCTCATTCGCGCCGCGGGACCTCTAGACGCGCGTAAACGCGTCTTTACAACATTGAAATCACTCGCGCCAGACGCTCTATTCGCGTTTGGTGTGAACGCACCTTAACAATAACATTAGAGCGACAGCACTACCAACGCCCACAAGCGACTAGCGACATACAGCGACAAAATCTGACAAGTTAAAACAATATGACCTTTTCAGCTCATCATGAACCTGAACATAGGAGGCCCCTGAACTTGAGAGGCCCCTGGGCTTCAGCCCAGGTAAGCCCGTGCATTAATGCGGCCTTGAATATAGGCCTACCTAGAAAAAAGTTTTATATACAATTTTTATATCCTTTTGGACACAAGAGGGCAGTATAGCCCTATGTTTGCTTTTTTGTTGAACCAAATAGCACTAAATAGCCTGTTTTTAACTTTTTTTATACTTCTTGAATTGCAAAAACAGAATAAAATGGGTTTAGTTCTAATATTTGTATAATTTTATATAAAAATAAACGGTGTATAATTACATTTGTAGAAGATATGAGATGTTTTCTGATTCCTTTTTTGACATTACTTTAATCCCTCGCCATATCAAAACCGTTTGAGATATTCAATATCCGTTCACAATTTAGCATCTTTAATGTATTTTCATCATGTTGAAAAAGTTTGGTGGGAATAAAATAAATAGTTTAAGAGGAGTGGCTAAAAATTCAGAGGCTGATTTTGCAAAAAAATCCACATTCAGACCAAAATATCTGACTTCCTGATGGCCGGAGCTAATGAATGTAAATTAGAAAGTTGTCCGGCTTGATGAGTACAATATACAAACTATTTTTTTTTTACTCTAGTTAAAACTAACCCGCCCACTTTTGTCAAAAGCATGTTGAAAGTGACACACTTCCTGCTGCCAGTTGGTGGCGCTATAACTTTGACTCACAATAGTTACATCCATCTGATCGGTCTCTTACCACGAACACACTGCTGAAGTTTCATCAAGATCAGTTAATGTATGCAGAAGTTATTCCACTTCGTGTTTCTCTTTTCTCGCCATAAATTCGTTTCCTCGCCACGGCCAAACCGTTCGAGATATCAAAAATCCGTCCGCAATTTAGAATCCTCAATGTCTTGACTTCATGCACACAGAGTTTGGTGGGGATTGGATGAATTCTCTAGGAGGAGTACTTCGCATTCCACAGCAAGCGTTTTCCAAACAACCCATAATAGCCGACTTCCTGTTGGGCTGGCGTAAAACTTGACCGGGGGAAAGTTGTTCGGCCCGATGAGATCTATATGTGTACCGAGTTTCAAATTAATTCATGCAAGCGTGTTTGATCTATGGACCAAGTTTTGGGACCCCGTTCAAGGGGGCGCTGTTGAGCCCCCCTGCCACGCCCGGGTACCAGCTTCAACCCGTCCCTGATGGCAGGGGGTTCCGACTTGTATGTAAAGTTTCAAGAGTTTTTGAGCACGTTAAGGACCCCAAAAGCCCCTGAAACCTTGATTAACAATATAAAAGCAATAGTCAAATCCCCCCTCCCCTCACACACACAGAGACACAGAGAGAGGGAGAGAAAATTCTTCAGAAAATCCACATTCAAACCAAAATATCTCTCTTCCTGTTGGTCGGAGATCGTTAATGTAAATTAGAAAGTTGTCCGTCTTAATGAGAACAATACACATACCAAGTTTTGTTGCTGTTGATAAAACTAACCCCCCCACTTATGACTAAAGGTGGCGCTACTGAGCCCCTCACCACGCCCGTTTCTGAAACTTTGCACATGTCTACGGGCTAATAAATGTGATGTGTCTGTCGAGTTTCATCCAATTTCAAGTATGTTAAGAGTCTCAAAAGCATCAAAAAAGAATATTAAAGTTTGAAGCGTTGCCATGGCAACAGTATTAAAGATATCAAAAATCCTTTCACAGGTCTACATCTGCCGTGTGTTTACATTATACACATAAACTTTGAAGCAAATCGGGTAAAAATAAGAGGGTGATTTCAAAGCATTTTGAAAGGGACACACTTCCTGCTGCCAGTTGGTGGCACTATAACTTTGACTCACAATAGTCACATCCATGTGATCGGCCTCTTACAACGAACACACTGCTGAAGTTTAATCAAGATCAGTTAATGTATGCAGAAGTTATAACACACTTCCTGTTTCCATTATTCGCCATCAATTCGTGTCCTCGCCACGGCCAAACCGTTCGAGATATCAAAAATCTGTCCGCAATTTAGCATCCTCAATGTCTTGACTTCATGCTGACTGAGTTTGGAGGCGAATGGATGAATTCCCTAGGAGGAGTACATTAAATTCCACAGCATGCGTTTCCAAACAACCCATAATAGCCGACTTCCTGTTGGGCTTGCGTAAAACTTAGAGCACGAAAGTTGTTCGGCCCGATGAGATCTTTATGTGTACCGAGTTTCATATTATTACATGCAAGCGTGTTTGATTTATGGACCAAGTTTTCGGACCCCGTTCCAGGGGGCGCTGTTGAGCCCCACTGCCACGCCCGGGTACCAGCTTTAGCCCGGCCCTGATGGCCGCGGGTTCTGACCTGTGTGCAAAGTTTCAAGAGTTTTTGAGCATGTTAAGAGCCCCAAAAGTGCCTGAATAGTCGTAAGAAAAATAATAATAAATATAGCTGCGAGCAGCGATTGCGGGCCCAAGCCGGTGGCACCGCCACCCTGGTGCCTTTAGTTACACTAAAGGCACCGGGGTGGCGGTTTCACCGGCTTGGGCCCTCCATCGCTGCTCGCAGCTATATTTATATTTATATATATATATATATATATATATATATATATTACAAAAAAAACAAAAACAATATATATATATATATATTTTTTTTTTTAAGTGTGTTTATATATATATATATATATATTACATTTTTTGGATGCTAAACATTTGTTTATTATAGGCTTTGTACTTCACTCACGTTCCACTATTGAAGGGAAAAATTATCCTCTTCACATGCGCAAATATGTGCTTGGAAACATCACAGTTTAGCGGTGATTACTGTGTTTAAATAGTCAGTACAATTCATACTATTCAGAGCAGTGTAATTTTTATATGTTAGGTTGACTATTTTATTATTATATTTTATAAAGGCTATAATGAACAGACTGCGATATCAAGATTGCAATGCGCTCGCTCTGCACCATTATCAATGTCCGTGCGGACGAACATATTTTACTTTCGTTTTTAAGTTACCGATTCAAAAGCCCCCAGCGGTGTCACACATCGATTAACCGGTGGGAAAATTTTCCCACAGTCACATCCCTAATATATTTATATATAAATACAATAGGCCAACCTGAAAGAGAATTTTACTTGCCCGACCAGAGTAGCCTGATTAGAACGTCAATGACAAAAAAATAACTTGGGAATCACTAAAACGAGAGATTATTCTAATTTTATTACATTCATTTTAAGTTGCAATCAACAGTTGTTAATAAATGGATTACCAGTAATCAGTTGATCAATGGTAACAAGGTTGCGCTGCTGAGGCTCATGCAGCTTCTCCAGGAGAAATGTAAACAAATGAGATCAGCACACAAAAAACAAACTCAGTTAACAACTTACTGACTATAAAAATTATAAATATGGAGTTTTGATATATTTTATAACAGTTAAGCAACCTCACTTGACGAGAAGGCTGTTTCCTGAATACAATCACGATTGAAACTGTGACATTGATTTCATACAACAGGTTAAAAAACAGTTACAATCAAGTCACTTACATTTTAGATGCAATATTGACTGTTTTTGTTCTGTTTCAGCAGCGAAAATAGTTAAACAAAAAGATCACAGTAGAATCATCCTGCGCATCTCTCAGCAATGTGTTTTCTCATTTCTGAATGATTCAGCATTTTGAACGAATCGGTTGACTCAAAGATTGAATGATCAATCCATAAACATATGTCTTAATCATGAATGACTCAGTCATTCAAATGAATCGTTTGAACGAATGAATCAATGACTCACTCATTAAGACGGTCGCCTGGCGACACTTAATGGCGGTTTAGTGTTATGTTTAAAAGTATCATTCTTTCCAACGTGTGTGTGATTTGTGTGTGCAACATTATCAATGTCCGTGCGGACATCCGTATTTTTCTTTCACTTTTATATTAGCAATTTAAAAGCACCCGCTCGTGTCACACGTCGATTAACCGGTGGGAAAATATCCTCAGACACATACCTAATAAATGTATATTTAAATACAATATTGGCCTACCTGGTAAAAAGTTTTATATACTATTTTGATGTCCTTTTGGACACAAGAGGGCAGAATAGCCCTATGTATGACTTTTTTTTTTTTTTTTTTTTACTTTACTGTTTTTAACTTTAGATTAAAATTAGAATAAAATTATTTTTAAAAACAGAAAGAAATGGGTTCAGTTGTAATATTTGTATACTTTTATATAGAAATAAATGGTATATAATTAAATTTTTAGAAGATTTTAAGCTTTTAGTGTTTCCTTTTTGGACATTAATCCCTCGCCATAGCAAAACCGTTTGAGATATTTATTATCCGTTCACAATTTAGCATATTTAATGTATTTTCATCATGATGAAAAAGTTTGGTGGGAATAAAATAAATAGTTTAAGAGGAGTGGCTAAAAATTCAGAGGCTGATTTAGCAAAAAAATCCACATTCAGACCAAAATATCTGACTTCCTGATGGCCGGAGCTAATGAATGTAAATTAGAAAGTTGTCCGGCTTGATGAGTACAATATACAAACTATTTTTTTTTTACTGTAGTTAAAACTAACCCCCCCACTTTTGTCAAAAGCATGTTGAAAGTGACACACTTCCTGCTGCCAGTTGGTGGCGCTATAACTTTGACTCACAATAGTTACATCCATCTGATCGGCCTCTTACCACGAACACACTGCTGAAGTTTCATCAAGATCAGTTAATGTATGAAGAAGTTATTCCACTTCGTGTTTCTCTTTTCTCGCCATAAATTCGTTTCCTCGCCACGGCCAAACCGTTCGAGATATCAAAAATCCGTCCGCAATTTAGAATCCTCAATGTCTTGACTTCATGCACACCGAGGTTGGTGGGGATTGGATGAATTCTCTAGGAGGAGTACTTCGCATTCCACAGCAAGCGTTTTCCAAACAACCCATAATAGCCGACTTCCTGTTGGGCTGGCGTAAAACTTGACCGGGGGAAAGTTGTTCGGCCCGATGATATCTATATGTGTACCGAGTTTCAAATTAATTCATGCAAGCGTGTTTGATCTATGGACCAAGTTTTGGGACCCCGTTCAAGGGGGCGCTGTTGAGCCCCCCTGCCACGCCCGGGTACCAGCTTCAACCCGTCCCTGATGGCAGGGGGTTCCGACTTGTATGTAAAGTTTCAAGAGTTTTTGAGCATGTTAAGGACCCCAAAAGCCCCTGAAACCTTGATTAAC